>ML682005.1:36414580-36532080 GCA_007922195.1 Podocnemis expansa
CAAAGTGGTCAGAGTGTAAGAAGTAAGGTGAACTGGAAAGTGTGCTACTGGCAGACTATCAGGGTAGCTGATGTGCATAAGGAATCAACCCAGACAGGGAATGATCATGATGTACAGACATAATGTGCTCGGGGGCATTCTTGTTTGTGGCATAAGAAGAGGTTTCAAAGGGTGCCTGAGTTCAGTCCCTGTGAAAATTTCACTAGCCGTCAGGACTGAGTAAGAACCTGTATGTTTGCCTTGAAGTGCAAAAAGCAGCATAAGGCTTCCAATTATTATAAAAGCAAGTGTTAAATCCTAGAGGAGAAACAGAGGAGCTATAACTATTCTAGTAATGGCTCGGTAGACTGCCCCATATAATATGGTGGGAAGACAAAGCCACTGTCATTCTAAGAATAAGAATTTCTCTGTTGATTAATCTGCAGGGCTAGAACAGTTGATTGTCCTGACAGAAATGCCAAAAATATTTTACAGAAAGAATTCTGTAGTGGGTTCTGTACCCCCTACCAAGGCCCAAAGTCACATTTCATGGAAAACAGTCAGAAATCAAACCAAAATATGCATTAAGCAGTATGCTGTAAAATGAAGCCAGGTGCCTGCTGGCTGTGTGGCAATCATTACCCACTCATCGCCAATGCCTGACCTCTCTATCTCATCCTTAGGAGTGACAGCAAACATGAAAAGCCACTGAAGAATTTCAATTAGTTCAGCTTCTTTCTTAATTCAGAGGATTCCTATTAATAACTTGGCTGACTAAAGTCTGTTCATTCAGTTTCATGGTTGGACTGCTCAGGACGTGCAGAGAGAAGCACTGGTGGCTGGAAGTGACACCAAATCACCAATTAGACTTCTCCAGGTACATTCCTTGGAGTTTGTGTGTCTGGACTGCCCAGGCCGATTTCGTTTTCACAAAGCAGTGCCTGCCACATGCTCTGAGGCTCAAATGACTTTCCTCATTAAGGCAATAATTATAGATGTTGATGTAACAAACAAAAAACAAATCAAAAAAACCATACACATAGTTATGGAATACCCTAATCATCAGGGCATCCTTCATGTCCAGATGCAGCTTTGCAGGAGTTCTCTGACCATAGAATTACTCTTAGGCCAGCTTCCTGGGCATGTGAGTGAGTTCTCCAGCTGAGAAGCAAATAAGTCAGACACCAAGTTAGCCTATCTCATAGGCCCTGTTCTCACCTCTTCCTGGGACTCCATTGCCCCAACTTCAGGATAAAGCACTGCCGCTTCTGGTCTGTCTCCCTGAGGCCTCTATCTTGTAGCATAATTTGCTGCTCTTGACTGAACACTTTCAGCTTAATGTACATCTTGGGCCTTCTTTAGTCCTGCCTTCTCTGGATGATGGGTAACAATTTAATTACTGCCCAGTTGATGTCAATATGACTAACTGCGTCTTTAGCCCATGATGGAGTTTCACTCCATCATAGACATCAAATCACACATTATTTCCAGGAAATGCTGTTGATCTCCCTCTTGATGAATGGTGAGAACCAGAGAGGGAGTGACCACCGTGTTGTTGGATAGAGGGCAAGGAAGGAATGCCACAACACCTACAGTCCCTTGTGAATGTTTGCTTCCAGGTGATGGTTTAGAAGTTCCCCCCATGACATGTCTCTCTCTTGGCTGCAGCACCATATATGCCTGGATTAAAGGAAATTTGGCATTCTGATTTCTCAAAGGGTATAGTGGGGTCTGTCTATTTATGAGGCACAGAATGGCTTCAGTGGGAGTATCAGCCATGAGGGATCACCACAGCATTTGAATAATCTGGATGCCCTATGACTCATCTGGAAAGCCTCAGAGACTTGGTGGGGGAGTTTTATTTTGTGCCTCTGGGAGAAGTGTTTTGCTGGTCCAAGGCCTCGGTGTTCACTTAGCCTGCAATAATTTTGCTTAGTAGTTGGGAAGAAGGAAAAGCAGAGACTGGAGAGAATTGTCAGACATACTCCCTGAAGCCACAGTAATATAGTCCTAGCTTCTGCTTCAGGAAGAGTGCAAGGGACTCAGTTCACTGCATCTGTGGCAGAAATCAGGAAGCTTAGCTTACTCATGAGTGTTGAATGGAAGGGTCTCAGTTTTCTACCTATATTCTTGTCCTAAGTGTGCATCTACAAGACCCTAGACGGATAGTATAGAGAGCTAAGTGCATTACAGGGGCAGGTTTGGGATGGTGCTACAGGGCCTAGCTACCTTTTTGGCAAGTAGTCTTTGCAAGATGAGGTGAGATTGTCTGAGGTGAAATCTGGGACAAAGGAGGCACTTAAAACTTTCATAAATTGAGCATAAGGATAGGAGGAGGCCAGGGAAACAACAGGAAAACTGCTGTAGCTCTCGCAAGACAGAGCATAGAGACTGAACCACTGAACATAGATTGTGGCTCACAGAAGTGGCTCATGCAAGGATGGGCAACTGGCAGCCTGGGGGCTGCATCTGTTCTCCAGATCATTGTAACCGACCCGGCAAAACTCAGCTCCGTGGTAGTGATTCAGCAAAAGGACTCAGAGCATCCTCGGAAGAAAGCCCCACCTGCATATGGATGCTTACCTTATGAGCCATTGAGATGAGAGTCAATGGGGCTGAAGGAGGGAACCAGGTCCATTCCTATGGCACAGGAATCGTGACTATGGGGTGGGGTGACCAGATATCCCAATTTTATAGGGACAGTCCAGGCATTCTGCGCCCTTTCCTCCATTGGCACCTGTTACCGCAAACCCCCATCCTAATTTTTCACACTTGCAATTAGGTCACCATATTGGGAGTTGCAAGCAAAGCAGGCTTCCACTCCAACCCCCACCCCACCTTTGATGCCAGTACCGGACCCCCTCCACACACCCCAGAAGCAGCATCCCTCATGGGTCAGACCCCTGGCCTGCCAAAAGTTTGTCACAGAAGGCAACAAAATCCACTAAATTAAAACAGCCCATCTGTGGCCTGATAGCCTGAGCAAGGATAACTCATCATGGAGGTGCAATGATTTGCCTCATGCTATATAGCCTTGCAGCTCTTTTGCAGGATTGGTTTGGTGGCCATGTCTGAGTTGCAGGATTCTGCCTGAGGTTCATTGTTATCCGCCAGCTCCCAGCTCTGCTAGTAATTTGTTCATATGCGATGATAAAGCTGTGTCTATGGCCTGGACTTCTCCCATCACATACAAGTGTGCCTGGCACAGGTAGAAAGATGCGACACAAATTTATAATCCCAACACTTTATTTCCAATTTTTGCTTTTGGCCACAACAAAACACTAGGTAGGAGAAAAAGCACACACAGAATTTTCCTACACAGTGAAATGTAGCCTAGAGATATCTAATCTGTCTCTGTTTCCCTCTCTTTATATCTGATCCACCTCTCTAGATATTTCTCTGAAGTGATTCACATCTACAGGGGAGAGGTGTGCCAAGCAGTGCCTATCGCTATGGTATTTGGACATCTATCACTGTGGTAGCTGGTCAGAGGCCAAGATTTTCAGAAATGGGTGGATAAAGTGAGGCTCCTAAAACTATACTGAGGCATCTGTGGCAAGATTTAGACCATCGGTGGCCTGATTTTCAAAAGCAAGGAGTGGTTAGTGCCTCCACTGATGTCAATGTGAGCTGTTTGATGCTCAGCACCTTTGAAAATCAGGCTATTGATATAGGTGTAAATCTTGGCTCTAGTTTATCTGAGACTGTGTGTTATTGTAACTCGATCTTGCTATGATGTGCTATCTGCCTTTTGCTTTTGAATTTTTTTGCTGCTGTTTTGTTTAGAACAGCACAGATTCAAAAAGCTATTCTGTCTTTTTCCATCTTGTATTCATACAACCTTGAATTACTATGTGCAGATTTCTCAACCCCTTGGAACTGGAGGCAAAAATTGGCTTTTAAAAAAATGTGTTCCTACTAGCTGTAATTAACCCCTATTCAAAAAGGGAGGGAAAATATCTTAGAAAGCAAGGGAAAATACAAGCAGAGTGCACTTAAAAGGCAGAAATACAGCCACTCAGTGAAGCTGACTTCTAGAGAGATGGGTGATATTGTCAAAGAAGAGTACAGAGTGGGAATTTATCACCATGTGGTCTCCCTCCTAATTGCCTACACTTACTTTCCATGGAACCTCTCTTGCAATCTCAGTGTCCCGGTTGCACAATTCCCTTAATGCACACACAGGAGTGCAGACACAAAATCAGGCTTTCTTTTCCTCCCCCTCACTTTGCACAAATAGCAAAGCAATTTTGCAAATGCATTCAATTGCACGCTACCTGCTTGGAAAAGCACAGGGGTAAAATGGGGCTAGTGTGACAACTTTGTAAACGTGCTGGATATGGAAAGCTGCAGATGATCTTGCATCACGAATAGAGACCAAGAGATGATAATCACAATGCAGAAAAAAGACCACTTACTCCTAGCCCCTCTTGTGCAGGAGGGAGAGTGCAAGCAGCATGTGGGAGGGAATGGTCTCTTGTTGCAGACAGACTGACTGGGGCCTCTGTCTTTGCAAGAGGAGTCCTCATGCTGAGATTGTGTGAGGAGTTTCCCCTGAATCTTGCTGAGCCTATCCAATCTGCTGCTGCATTCTCCTGTCACTGGAAGTGTGGAACAAGCTCGTGTTTTCTGTTCAGCATATGGTAGTGACTGCTGGTGTTTCAGTAGCTGAGGAATCCAGATGCCCAGCTGCAAGAGGGTTTTCCCTAGTTAGGAACATCTGAGCATCAACTCCTCTGCAATGCTCTTTTTTCCCTCTGCACTTACCCTGTCCATGGTATGAAGCAGCCTTGCCTGTAATCTAAAACAGGACAATTCTGCCGCTTTGCTGATTTCTTCACTTAGAGACTTAAGACTTGCACGTGAGGGATTTCTACCCTGAGCCTGCCCTCGGGTAGTTCTGTGCAGCTGCTTTCCTTAGACCTGTACGCAGGCCAGGGCAGTAACATTTATGAACAGAAGGAGCATATGACATTTCCCAGGCACATGGAAACACCTGGAGACTTGCCAGGAGTGTTTTTATCACAATCTAGAAGCAGCAGAATGCTCTATAGAGTCATTCTGCCTGCCCTCCCCCCATCATCTCTTTTTGGGTTTGTTTTTATTTTCTCTCTAAATTGGTAGGTGGATGGGTTTAGTGCTGATGGGTGGGTTTAGTGAGAGTGAGGGGCTGATAGTGCTGGTCAGAGCCAAAGGAATTGCTGACAGGCGCTGTCCTACGTAGTTCTACCAATGCGCTTCATTCCTGACCTCTACGCTCCACACCACTCCACTGGAGAAACCATGCATCATGGTGGATTTATAATGTACACAAATGCCCACTCCTTAACAGTAGGAGCCAATTTGTGCCATCCTTACCTAAGCAACAGGCCTATTGCTGTCAGTGAGATAAGATAACCAAAACCATTTTCAGTGGTAATAGGATAGAATTTGACTCCAAGATTCAAAGGATGGAATAGCAAGTGCATCAAAGGATTAATTGGACCACCCTTTCTGGCATGGCACTAGCTATAAAATGCCTCTTCTGTGCCATAGATGTGGCTCCTTGATGTTAGTTTTCGTTTATGAAACAACTCTGCAAAGACTGAAAATGACCAGATACCCGCCTACAACTTGAGCAGTGCCAGAGTCGGTACTTGACAGCAGGTGCCCCATTGATTTCTCTAAGCTGATATACAGCCAGCTGAGTTGACTCATACACCAACCCCTACCCTCGGTGTAGGGAACCTGGTAGAGCAGTCCCTTAAGAACCATGACAAGCTGTTGTAATTTAGATGTGCCCCTAAGATGCCCTTACTTCTCCTAGGACAGGGAAAATGTGAGAATCAAGGACTTGTATAACTAGCTTCCTGATGCCTCCCTCCCTTCCACCTCATTGTCTGGCCAACAGACACAGGAGAGAATTTGTTCCTATAACTAATGCAATACTGTCTTTGAATTAACAGTAGCTGTAAAAGAGGTGTGAGCTTTCCCTAGTCATCTCCCTGTAGTGTTGAGTCTGAAACCTAATGATGGTAGCATCTATGTCAGAGTGCTTAACTGTTTTATTGCTGGTCATCGTAGCATCTTATCTAATGTACTCATCCAGCATGGTTGGATGCAGTGGCAGACACTGAGGCAGAGTAGGTGGTGGGATGGCTGCTCTCACCTGTGCCTCCCCGCCACAAAACAAAAAAAAAAAGATCTCCTCCCATACACACAAGTGAAAAAAAGAAGTATCTTCTCCTCAGCACTACACACTTCAACTGCTATCTTGCAGCCAGTCTGCAGATCACCTCCCACATCTTCCCAGGTGCCAAATACCCCACAATCAACTGCTAAAATATTCAGTTTTCTCCTGACAACTTCTCCAAGGCAGTTGATACAGTTTCATGCCAAAATTTGTAAACAGATTGAAAATATTCCAAAATGGAGATTTGTATTAAATTTAATATCAAAATGAATAACACAAGAGATACTGTACTGGCTGTATAATTCATTTTCATATTTAATTCAATAACAAGCTCTATTTTTGACTATACTTGAAGCTACTGCAGAAATTTCAGTGTGTTGCAAGATTTAGCACATAATTGTGATGGAGGAATCATGGAAAGGAGAATTGCCAGAGTACTTAGGGCAATGAATTTACTATTACCTGTACATAGCACAAGACTTTCTTGAAGCAGCAGGGAAAAAACACTAGCATGAGCAGTCTTAGCAATGTGGCAGTGCAGGCAGTTGCACAGGGCCCCACAGGGGAGAGGCCCTGCTCTATGACTATTTTAGGGCCAGCCAGGGGGGCTGTGGAGGAGCTGGTGGCAGGAATGGGAACCCAGCAGAGGTGTTGGGGGGGGAACATGTCCAGCTGGCAGGGGCGCCAGTGGGGCTGGGGTACTGGCAGTGGGGCTGAGTGATCTGGTAGAGGCCCCCCGGGGGTGGGGGGGGGGGCAGCAGTGGCCACGGTAGCAGAGCTGAGGTCTGGAGGGCTAACAGTGGGACCGGTGTAGCTGGCAGAGCCTAGGGTGGGGGGCTGGCAGGGGCACCAGTGAGGTGAGGTGGAGGCAAAAGTCAAGTCCCATCCTTGACTTTTGCCCAGGGCCCCGGAATACCTAGGAGCTCCCCTGGGTGCTAGTTACTTATCAGGATAATTCTGAGAGTAACTTCCTCGAAAGCAAGATTGAAAAATCAGAATCTACACAGTCCTTCAAAGGTCCTTACATGAGCTTAAAATCCTAGAAGGGAAACAGAAGAACAAACATATATTTTTACAGAACCCTTCTTCCAGTAGAATCCATCATGTCTTTAGGTCTATCCTATGATGGGAACACAGAATGCTTAGCCCCAGTTGCAGCTCTCAGAGCACCTATATACACCAGAAGTCACTGCTGCTCTGCTAACAAGAACAGCGAGAGTCCTGTGGCACCTTAAAGACTAAAAAAATTTCTTCAGCCATAAGCTTTTGTGGGTTCCAACCCACTTCGTCAGGTTCATGAAGTAGAAATTACAGTTGAGAGGTATATATGCACATGCCAGGATGGAGGTGAGTGAATGTTAGCAAGGTCAGTTCACTTAACGTAGATGAGGTCCATTCACAACAGTTGATTATAGGGGTTAAAGTAAGCCAGAATCCCCCAGAATGCCGTTCTGGGGCCCACAAGTCTGACGGGCCAGAGTTCTGAGGCCCAGATTTCAGACTCTAGAAAAATCAGGTCCACACATGCAGGAAGGGGGACCAGAAATTAGGAAGGTTCCAGGGCCCCTCAGTTGTACTTTAACCACTGGTTGATTATAAGGTGAGATTGTGTGAACGGGAACAAGGACTTTTTGTAATGTGCTTTGTAATGTGATCCAGTCTGATTGTGTCAAGTTTTCAAATCAGCTCCAGCTCTGCAGTCTCATGGTGAAGGCTGGTTTTGAAGGTTTTTTTTTGTTGAAGCATGGCAACATTCATTCTGCGAGGCTGTATCCACACACAGACAGTTAAATCAATTTAACTTAAATCAATTTAATAAAATTCACATAAAAATCATTAAATCAATTTAAGCTAAATTGATTTAACAGGTCCACACTAGAAAGTCAAAACAAATTAGCATGTCCAGGGACAGGGCTTGCTAGTTTGATTTTAGGAGAGGGACACCACGGGCGGTGTGGCAAGATGGCTACCTACAAGAGCCATGCCCCCACCCAATATATGAATAGAGAAAGGCACCCTGGAAAGGAGAAGAGCAAAACTGTTAAATTGAAACAACCATTAAATCAAAATAACACATCCATGGGGCGTTATTTCGATATAACAGTTTCGATCTAAGCCTCAGTGTGATTTAAAATGAGGTTTTATTGAATCGCTCTAACTCACCTCATTTCGAAATGATGGAGCTCATCATTTCAATCCAAGAAAATGTCATGTGGACCTACACTTTTTGAAATCAAAATAACCAGCATTATTTTGATTTAAAAGCTGTGTGTGGACATACCCCCGCTGAGTGTCCAGGGAGATTGTTCTCCTACTTTATAGATGTTGCCATTTTGATGTCCAATTTGTTTCCATTTATCCCTTTGTGTAAGGACAGGTTGGTTTGGCCAATGTACATGGCAGAGCAGCATTGCTGGCACACAATGGCATATACCACATTAGTGGATGTGCAGGTGACTGATCCCCAATGGTGTGGCAAATGTGGTTTGGGACCTGTGATGGCATCACTGTAGTTGATGTGCGGGCAGAATTGGCAGCGGGGTTTGTTACAAGGATAGGTTCCTGGATGAGTGTTCTTGTTGTATGGTGGTTGGTTGCTGCCAAGTATTTGCTTCAGGTTGGGGGGCTGTCTGTGAGCAAGGATTGGCCTACCTCCCAAGGCTTGTGAGAGTGCGGGGATCATCTTCTAGGACAGGTTGTTGTAGATTAATAAGGTACAGTATTCAGTTATCCTCTGTTAACAGGTGCAGTGTTCAAACCCTCATCTCATGCCGCCTGCATCTAAACCAGCTCTCTGAGGACGCTAATTCTGGAATTGGTGCTAGACTTTCCCATGTCTGTGGAGGCTTCCCTTTCTCTTTCTCATACATATATAAAATCACAGTTATGACAAAACATTATTATTCAGAGGGCAATATCAGGTACTCAGATATTAGGAAATGCCAGCATTGAGGTTGCCTATGAAACCTTAATCTGGTCCCCTTGTGTATGTGCATTATGACACAGTCTTTAATTACCTAATCACATATTACTTTTCCACAGGACTCCTGCCTCAACCAGTACATGAAGAGCCAGTGCTTGCTAGACGAACAGCTGATCAATGTTTTGTTTTCCTCCTCTCTGTTCAGTGTGTGGCCCCATGCCTTATTATTGCACACTATTCAGACCCTGCTGTGAAGACAAAATAATTAATTTCCTCCTGGGTTTTTCTATGATGTGCATCATTATAGTAGCTGAGTGCTTCAGAAAAGTTAATGAATTTATTTTCACAACACCCTTGTGAGATGAAGTGCTGGTTTTACCCTCATTTTACAGATGTGGAACTGAGGCACAATGACATTAAGGTCAAAAGTATATGTGAACTTTGGGTGCCCAGTCTGAGACACTGAGGATCTGATTTTTATAGCATTATATAGCACTTTATATAAGCAACGTATGCTGTCATTTGCAGCTATGAGCGCTCAATACTTCTGCCTCTTGTGCTACAGTCTCAGAATGGCCAGTCTGAAAATGAAGCACAAGCGATTAGCAAACCCCTGGAAAAAGTTTGGTTTAAGTGATGACTAGAATCACACAAGAATTCGGTGGCAGACTCAAGAACTGAATCTAATTTTCCAGCACAACATTCAACTGACCAAGACCCTCCTTTCGTTTTCTGCAGGCCACTGCACATCTTCCAACTTCCACAACAAATGAGGCAGGGGTCATAAGTCTTAAAAAAACAAACTGAAAAACCAGGAGTTTCATCATGTGGCATCATATTAACAACCACAAGGTTCAGGAATAGAGTTGGAACTTTTAGATCAGCCTCATGGACCCCTCCCACTGATAGAGGCTGTGTCCACATGCAGGGAGTTAAATTGATTTAGCTTGAAGTGATTCAAGCTAAATTGATATTACAACCATTAAATCGATTTAAATTAAATCGATTTTAACAGGTCCCCACAAAGATAAACAAATCGAACTAGCATGTCCAGGGAAGAACTTGTTAGTTTGATTTAGGAGAGGGCGCCCTGGGAGGTGTGGCAACATGACTCCCTGGCAAGGCCATGTTGCCACCCAATCCCCTGCCTGGCTCTCACCTGGAGGACCAGGCAGGGGAAAAAAAGCCCACAAGGCAGAGATCCCCCTGCACCCTGCATATCCCACCTCCCACTGGCCTGCTGGTGGCGGGACAGAGACCTCCGAAGCTGACCTGGCAGTGGTGGGGGCAGGGAAGCTAGTGCGATCTGCTTCCCCGCAGCTGGCCGAGCGGTGGGAGCAAGGAAGCCCGCATGCCTGACTTCCCTGCTGCTGGCTGGGCAGTGGGGGTCAGGGAGCCCATGCATTCAGCTTCCCTGCAGATGCCTGCACCCCCACTGCCCAGCCAGCTGCAGGGAAGCCGGGTGCGTGGGCTTTCTTGCCCCCACTGCCTGGCAGCTGCCGGGAAGCCAGGCATAGGCTCTCTGCTCCTGGTGCCTGGCATCTGCTCCATTCCCCAGCCCTGTGTGTCCCCCTCTCCCTGGCCAGGATCCTGATTCCTTCCCTGGCCAGGGTGTTGAGGGGACAGGTCTTCCTTCCAGGGTGCCATGTTTCGATTCAAGTTTTGTTGTTTCAATATGACAGAGCTAGTCATATCGAAACAACAAAACATTGTGTGGACTTAATTTGTTTTAAAGTGAAACAGCCAGCAGTGTTTCACTTTAAAACCTGCGTGTGGACATACCCAGAGAGACTAGGTTGTCTGACAGCCTCTGCGTGTACCAGCATTACGGAGGCATGGAACAGTGGGCTTGTGGCTTTCACGGATATTTGCTGAGAGCAGGGAAATGGTGAAACTCAACAAACCTGGCTTCTTTTCCAGGGTTTGGACCACGTTGTACTCTAGTGGACACAGACTTTGCTCTTTGTTTCCCCAAATTTGAACCCTTCTGCCTCATCTTCTCCAGCTTGTCCCTGTCCCACTCCTGTTTCTGCCCCATAAAGATATAGAATATGCTTCTAAAGTATTTTAATGGCCCCACCCCCTGGCTCATCGTCTATTTTTCCTTCACCCGCCCCCCCCCCTTCCCCATCCCTCCCAGTCACTAGGGCTATCACTGGCACTGGGCATGCCAGGGCACGTGCCCCGAACCCCAGCACCAGTGCCCCGGATCTCCAGCCCAATTGGGCCAGAGATCTGGGGCCCAGCCACCAGCGGCCACGGCAGGTGTGTCCCCAGCCAGGGATCCGGGGCCTGGCCGGCCGCAGCGGCCCCATCCTCTGCCAGGGATGTGGGCCCTGGCAGGCCGCGGCCGCGGCGGCCCCCTCCGCTGCGCTGGGGTCTGGGGCCTGTAGGCTGGGGCTGGGCACTGCGGGCTGGGGGCGGGGCCTGGGCCCGTGCCCTGGGTCTCTCCCGCAGCCAGCGACGCCCCTACCAGTCACAGTCTCCTTGCCTGGAAGTCCCAGTTTCTACCCTCTTCATTTTCTCACACCAGTTTCAGTGTCCTAGCTCAGCCAGGTCTTAGCTTCCTTCTCCAGGCTCTGCACCAGAGAATCACTCATCCCCTATGCCTGGTCCCACCTGATCCTACTCTTCTTCCCAGGCTTTTCATCCTCCCCACAGACTCCTTGCCCAATCACTCTCAGTCTCTCTCCCACTCTCACTCCAAATTCCTAATAGAAGAGCAATTTCCTCTCTGCCCACACGTTCCTTGTTCCAGTTTTCCCATTTCATGTCCCAGCTACTTGTCCAATCTGTCCCTACCAATTCCCATGCTCACTGGCTCCCAGTTCAGGTCTCTTTACTCAGCCAATCCCAGTCCCAGTTCCTTCTCTCTCACAAGCTCCAAATCCCAATCTCCCTACCTGAAGCTCTTTGTCCCAATCTATTCTCTTTACCCTGCCCAGGACCAGCTTCTGTCTCCTCTATATTCCAGGCAGGCAGCATGATACTCAGCTCCACCTGGCCGCCAACAGAAGGGCATAGCCAGGAGACACTGGCTCCCTGCTCTTGTTTCTTGTGCCTGGCACCAAATTGGCCCTGGAAGAAAGGAGCACTCATTACAAGTCTGGCTTTCTGTCTATCTCGCTGGGGATGGCACCTGCCCAGTGCAGTTAGCGTGGAGAAGCTGTGAAGGAAGGGACTTACTCAGTAAAGATGAAGAATGTATCAGGTTCACTGAGCATGTGAGAAGTGCAATTTTTTTCAAAGGGCTGTAAATTGGCTAAATAGGCCCAGATTTTCATAGGGATGACAAAGGACACAAGGGATGAGTCAAATTGGAAGTCATTGCTCCAAAGCACCAAGTCCATTTCAAAGGTGGCAGCACCAGAGTTGTTAGAAGAAAAATGATTCTTTTAAAGCTTTCCCTCCATCCTCAGCTCTAGTGACTGCACCATCCTCAACTCTAGTAAGCAAAGAGCCACCTAAAAAGAAGAGACCCCATTCGCTGGATCAAGAGATCAAGAAAACAAGAAAGTCACCCTCTCAACAAGGAGAGTCTGCACTCCTGGATGCTTATTGCTGAGGCTTCTGTATCTTCTCTGGTACCAAGCTCCTGGTACTGCCTAAAACCATCTCCAACATGGTGTGTACCAAGAAGCTTCCCAACAAGCTATGTTGTGTGGCACTGCCACTGGTACTAGAGTTCAAACCTAGGACTGCTCAAATACCAAGGTCTCAAAATCATTGTCCTCAGTACCATCCTTGTCAGACCATGATAAAGAGGACACTTAACACCCTCTCTCTCTCCAGGGGATCTCCAGTTCCTGGAGGTCCCTCTGCTGGATGTAGTGAGAGGAATTTCCTGGTGGTATGGATGTACCGTGCTGGAGCCGAGCTCCTGTGTTACTACTGCACCTTTCCACAAAGTCTTGAGCACTGATCTCAGTGAAATTGCCAGGCCCTCCCTGGTCTCTTCTGCAGTACTGAACACGTCTCCCAGTACAGATGCCTGTTGCTTTTTCTTAGGACAAGGATGAGGACTTTTTTTGGACTCGCATGTATTTGTACATCTTCCCCTTTGTTGCCAAGTTTAGTTTATTATTCATTTATTGTGTGATAGTATAATTAACTAACATGTCATACCATGTATAATAATGGTGTGCTAACTACAGCTAAGTTGTAGGACTACAGAAGATTGATCGGTATTTAGAAGTGATAATTAGGTCTCTATTAGCATTGATGCACACCCTGTATCCTGTGGTTAAGACACATGTTAGAGATAAATATGCCTCTAAAGCATTTTTTTAATGATTTAAAATTAATCTTCCAGCTACTTTTGCACAATATTACCCTTTGGTATACATCTTTTCCTCTAACCTTAGGGCATAGGGTTATTCTTCAGTCACTTACGTCAGCATTTCTTATTTCTGAGGCCTAAAATACCTCAGCTAAAAACTTGTTGGCCTCGGGCTTTAGGCCTTGCATTTCAGTCTTCCTTCCTGAGATACCTAATGTATAATTATCACTTCTAAATATTGATTGATATTATATTTCCATAGTCCTACCACCATAACTCTAGATAGCAGACTATGCATGACAAGTTAGTTAATTATAACATCACATGGTAAATTAATAATAAACTAAAATCATTGGCTACACCTTCCGTCCCTTGAAAAAATCCCATGCAGATGACTCACCCATCACCCCTGCAGTCTTGCTCCCTTTCCTTATGCTCCACTAAAGTAACATTTCCACAGAATATTCTCGCACAATAGGTCCTGCAAGAGCAACAGCTACTGAGCCTTTCGGATCCTCAGCAAGAACATCCAGAGGGGCAGAAGCCAGTCTAGAAAAGGAGATATGTGCTTCTCACAAATCCTCCTCCTAACCAGATGACTTCAAGGTCTTTTAGGATCTCATGGAAAAGTTCTCAGAAACCTTGCAGATTCTAATGGAAGAGAGAAACAATCCTTAGTGTTCTCTGCTAATTGCCTTACATGTTTCTCCCCAGAACAGGAATGACTTGCTCATCAGTGATATTTTATCATCACTGGCCCATATAGTGGGGCAAACACCAGCAACCATACCATGCCCTTCTAAGCAAGCTGATGAAAAGTACTGTTTTTCTACCAAGGATGGAATATCTTTTCTCCCATGCTATTCCTAACTCTTTGCTCATCAGAGCTATGAATGAAAGAAACAGAAAGTAGTGGTTTATCTCAACCACTTCCAACAATGAGCTCAAACACCTGGACCTTCTTGGACACAAAGTCATTCCTTGGCCCCTCTACAATTCAGAATTTTCAACTATCAGGCCTTCACAAATTACTCCAAATTTCCTCATTTTATTGAATATGTGCTACAAGATCAGGTGAACCAGTTTCAGACTCTCTTCAGAGAATGCCAGATGTTCACTAAGGCTTACCTTGAGGCATCACTCAACTGGCTGAGAGCTTCATGCTTTGTGGCTATGGTGGCCCTATACCACAGTCCCATGGCTTCATCTCCATCACCTCAGCCAGAAAGGTAAGAGAGGTAGGAGCTCGCATGACTGTCCCACTGTACATGGTGGTCTCACATGACAATGTGACATTATGACCCCATCCTTGCTTCCTATTTATACTTTCATCCGATTTTGACATTAATCAGGACATTTATCTACCGGTGTTTTACCTCATACCTCATTCCTTGTGAGAGAAAGCCTGTCTCCACACATTGGATGTGAGATGAGCTCTCACAATAAAAGCACAGCTCTTCATGGATTCTTCAAGACTTTTTACTTCCATCATGGAAAGAATGAAAAGGCACCTGATTTCTTTCCAAAGGCTATACAAATAGGCTTTGGTATGCATCCTGACATGCTACAAAGCCTCAGCAATACAGTCCCCAGCTAGGATGATTGCACTTTCCATCAGGGCTCAATCTATCTCTATGGACTTGCTGAAGAACATATTTCAGTTCTGTACATTTGAAAGGCTGCCACCTGGTATCTGGTACACACATTTTCCTAGAACAATGCTATTGTGCATGCTTCTAAAGGTGTTCTAGAAATGAGACTGTTCTCCAGTCACTACTGAATCTGCCTCCTCAGAAGCCTTCTCTGTATATAAGCTCCACTTTCTACAGCAACCATAGGGACAATAATTTAAAGCAGAAGGAAAGTGCTCACCATAGGGCAATAACTGGAGTTCTTTGAGATGTATTGTTTCTAAGGGTAATCCACAAACTTCAGTCCTTCCCTTCTGCATTATAATCATTCTCCCTGGGCTTCATGACTGAGCAGGAACTGGAACGACCGTGGGTCTGCTTCTGCCTACGTGCCACTCTCCTGCCTCAGTGGATGGGAGAACTTGTTGGAGCCAATGGTGAAGGAGGATGGTCACAATAATAAGGGGGAGAGACACTTGCTGTTGCACACCAGGTACCTCCTTCTTACAGGAGCATCTGGCCTGCATAAGCCAGTTGGGGATGAGAGAGGAGGAGGGAGAGGGATGGAAAGAGTGCTGATTAGCTACTATTCCTCAGCTTCCAGGATTTAACCTGGAGTGGGGAGAATGTAGAATCTCCTTCAGCTCCATTTCAGCAACTTAATAAAAGTATTGCTGGTGAGTTTGTCTAATATGCTTGGGAAATCTGCTCAGATTACAAAGGCTGGTGCATGCCACTCTTCTTTGATGAAGTGGTGAAGTAATTGAGATTGCATTTTTCAAGAGGTCTTGAAGGTGTAAGATGGTACATTTCTGCATACAAGTGTGGAGACTTGCTAGTGTCTTCCTCTGTATAGTTCACAGGTGGTTTAGAGAGAATTCATGCAGTTTAGCTGGGTGAATCCCTACAGGTTATAACTGAGTGACAAAGGACCTGGAGAACTTTTCTGCTTTTCACTGGCAAAGTGACAGTCCAGACTGAAGAGCCAAGGGGGGCCACAGCAGTTCCATAGTTCCAGATTGTACTACTGGGATCCCATCACACAGATATCATTCTGAATATTGCCTTTTGCTTCTGTATCTCTTGATTTGCATTAGTTCACTTTTCTCATTGGTTCCATAGAGGGGTTGATTTTTCATCTTTGTATTTTTTTTGTTTTTTTAAAAAAGGTGGTTGAAAGCTCTCTCTTGCTTGCTACACAAACAGATACATTCGCCCTCATGATTAAGAGCTAACCTATTGGGCAAATGGTATCTCGCAAATATTTCTTTGACTGTGCTTGCCAGTGGGCTTTGCTGCTGCAATAACTGGTGATTGGCAGCCATCCAACAGTGCCATGAATTTTCATTGATAATTAAAGGGATTAGTATTGCACCCCAATAGCCCAACCTCTTCATGGGCCTCGTTGAAGAAGAATTTTTGGACAAATGCACCAGGAAGCCAGTGGTATGCCTGAGGTGCATTGATGGTATTTTCATCCTACAGAGAGAGAGAACCTAAACTCCCTCACAGAGTTCCATCACAGCTTCAGCAACCACCATCTTTCCTTTAAACTCTGCCTGGAACACTCCCACGCTAGCATCAACATCCTGTATACTATGATCAGATTCAACCATAGAACCCTATGGACAACTATATACAAGAAACTCATGGATCACTCCTCCTACCTTCACAGATCCAGTAGTCATTCCAAACATACCAAGAAATCTGTTATCTCTAGTCAGGTGTGCAGATACCACAGAATATGTTCTGAGGAGCAAGTCTGGGATATACACCTTAGCCGACTTCAGATTATCTTCACCATCCAGGACATTCTACCTGAGAAGTAGATCATACCATGGAATAAGCAACCTAAATACTCTGAGACAACCAGATTCTATCCAGAAATAAAACCCACTCTGACAACACACCTCTAGGTATTATCTAATGTTCCTTCTAGCTGCACAGCCACATGGCCATGCAGCTCCCTGCCGCTGCCCTGCGCAGGGGATGCTGCCAGCCGCACACAGCCGGCAGCCAGAGTCCCCACCTGGCCAGAAGACTTTGTCTTCCAGCCAGCTGAGAGCTCCTCCAGAGCTGGGAGTTTTAAAACTCCCGCCAAGAGAAGCTCTGATGGAGCATGCTCAGAACATCTGAGCATGTTCCATCACTGCTTCCCTGGTTGGAGGAGCCATGACTCGGCTCCGCACAGCTAGGTAAGAGTGCGGGGGGGGGGTCAGACCAGCTGGGGGGTTACTGGGGGAGAGCTTGGGGGGAGGATCAGGGCTGCAAGGGGTTCAGGATTGGGCCCATGGGGGAGGCAGCCTGTGCAGTAAGCAGCGTGCATTGCTCAGCTGCCTCAGGCCTTAGAGGCAATATTATTGTCACCTACCACTCCTCACTGGAAACCGTAAGGAATATCATCAAAGTCTTACCACCGGTACTCAATGGAAATCATGTCATGGGAACCAATAATCTTTCATAAATCATCTCTTCCAGCCTTCAAACAACGCCCAACCTCTCCAAGCTCATCAGCAGAATCAAGCCGCCTATGGACTAGAGCACACTGACTCAAAATAACACCAGATGCCAGCAGAATAACAGACACAAAACCCACCAACATACCTCTCCTGCTATGATGGCCAGTGCCCCCCCACAACACTCTACAAGATCCATGGTCAGACACACACATATCACAACATGTGAAGTACCTCATCCAGTACACCAAATGCTCCAATAATAACTAAGTGGGTGAAACTAGACAATCATTACACTCACAAATGAATTCACACAGAAAAATGATAAAAGATGAAAAACATCCTGTCACCTGTGGGTGAACACTTTTTGCAAAGCAACCACTCAATATCTGACCTTTCTGTCTTCATCGTCAAAGGAAAACTGCACAACACTTTCAAAAGATGAGCCTGGGAGCCCAAATCATAACTTTGCTAGATACTTAAAATCATGGAATGAAGTGAGACACTGGATTTAGGTCTTATTACAACAATCTATAACCCATTTAACCACTCCCCCAGCTTTTTATTCCTTTCACTCCTATGACTGAAAAGGTATTAATAGGCCATTTCACCTTGGATGACCCCTAGAAATATGTGTTAACTACCTATGCTAAACTATCTGTTCCACCTTGTATTTAGCTGTGGCACGCTGAATACATTTCTCAGACCCAAGAGCACTATGTAAGCTAGACAGTTTGTCCCTCTTACCAACAGAAGTCGTTTCAATAAAAGATATTCCCTCACTCACCTTGTCTCACTTACCTTCTATTCAGGTGCGCCAAATACACACTGTGGTAACAGATCAATCAGGCCCAATCATTGCTAGCAAAGAGGTGTTTTATTAATGAATGTGAACTATGTCTTCATTTGCACATGACAGCATCACATGTCTCCCAATCCTGTTTCCATCTGTCAAGGCTGTTTCCCCACTCTGGCACTCGGAGTAGAGAAGGTGGGGGCCTGCAACAGGCCTTAAAACCCACTGGCCCTAAAGCCTTGTCTTAAAACTCTCCAAGGCTACCAATAGCCTGGCCTTGGAGTGGTACTGCTGCCACTACCCAAATGCAAAAACCTCTTGAGAACCCAGGAAGGCACACTTGGGAATTCCTTCCTGTGAGGTACTCACAAGCACTTTTATTCCTCCCTCAGGAAAGCAATTGGACCCCAGCTGAGCTGTCAGCTGAAAATGGAACAGAATCCCTTTTATTAGTTGGTGGTGCAATGCGAGGCACATGCACACAAAACCTCTTGCCTTTTAGGACACAGAACCAGAGCTTACTTTAAAAAAGTAAAATCTTTAATTAAAAAGAACAGATAAGAAACACAGAGAGTTGCTTCTCTGGAATTTAACTTAGCTGTTACAGGGTAGTGAGAGGGGACACATGCTTGGCACAGAGGAATCCAAAAACAAACCAAAAACAAAGAAATAACCTGACCACGTCTAGCTAAACATTCCCTGTTCTACTCACACACAAGCAGTTACAGACTTGAGCCCATCTTGAGCACCAGTGTTGCTGGATGCTCCAGGCCCTTCTCCCTGGCCTCATCCTGATCCTTCCAGGAGCCCTGCTGCCCCCAAACAGGAAACAGGTAGGGCTGTTGCTCCAATTCCTGTATTCTGTTTCTGTTGGCTCCCCTGGGACTCACTGACCATGGTATTAACCCCTTCCTCCCCAAGATTACTACTAAATCAATTTGTCTGAGTATTGCAGCTTGTGATAACATAGCTTGAGAAATTCTGAGTCTGTTACTATTTGCTCAGACAAGGAATTCTCAGTGTAGTGTGCAGCAACACGTTTCTGAAACAGAAGAAAAATGGAAACATGAGAGCTTTCAACAAAGTGCAAAGAAAGTCCATTGATTTCTAAATGATATCATCTTTTCTGGCTGAGGAAAAAGCTGTAAGACAATTTGTTCAAAATCTGTTCTCTAGCGCTGTGTGTGTGTGTCTTTAAAGACTAGAAATACATTTCAGTGAATGCTTTAAAATATCAGGTACTTGCCTACTTAGCATTGTACATTTTATGTTTGGGCACATGGGATTTATGAATATTTGGCTTGACTGGCTAAAGACATCATTGTGATATGATGCAGTATGTTATAAACACATCAGCATCAAATATATAGGAGAAGATAATTTCTTTAGAATTGAAGTTTATTAAAAACACATACATAAGGACTATTTTTAAAAAAATCACTGATGTTCCCCTGTTGCATCAATGCCAGAATATTATGTTTGCAAATAAGGATTTAGCACTACAAAGACAATGACCTAGATTAACTAAGATCCCATTTCACAAAACCCTATGGCAATAGTCTGCAACATCAGTCACAGGAGAAGATATAACAGACACATTTGTGCCCTCATGCAACTGAACTGAAACAAAACAAAGAGTGAATTAGACTGAATATCTTACTGTGTGCAATGTATTGTACAACAAGGCACCTTTGGGAATGTGTCACAGGGTTTGGTAAATTGAAAACAAAATAAACAGATCTATGGGAATAAATAACATTGTATTAGATGCCTGCTACATGGAAACTGCATTAGCTTCCAGTTAAAGCCAGTCTCCAGCTTTCCTATTATTTTAAATGGCTTAAAAGATGAGGATGATATCAAAACCTTATTAAGAAATATGTATAATTGAGGGTGAGGAGTAGAAAGAGCTACTCTCCTGTACGTGTGTACACACACACACACACACACACTTCAGCATAAATCCTGGCAGACTAGACAATTGTTTATTATTTATTGCTTTGCATTCATAAAATACAGTAATATCATTTCTGAACAGAGATGGTGAATGGAGGCTGTTTCCTTCATGCAGTGGTTTCATAAAACCTCTCACTAAGGTGAGTATTTTGTTGACCTGATGTATCTGTGCCCTGATGCGCATTGCCATCTTGACTGGCACTGCTCCAGGAGCTTCTGCTCCCTAAAGAGGCGCTGCCAAGCATGAGTAAATGCTGACTCATCGACCTTGTGCTATCATGGTCATGAGCAATGCCTTTTAGTGAGTGGGCCAAATTTATTCACTGTGCAAATACACTCAGATCATTTATGGCAGGGGTTAATTTGGCATTGCGCATCTAGAAGGAGTAATATGAAATCACACAAGACACTAGTTCCTGTTGGAGCTATGGATATGGCTATTTGTAGATAGCAGAGGACAGCCAGGTGAGTAAGGATCTTCCAATAACACACATCTGTAATTATAGCTGCCCTGCTAAACAACATGGGGGTGGGGGGAATATGCTGCTCGCAACAAATCCCATTGATAGCAGTGGGATTACGCAAGTGAGTAAGGCTTACTTCTGTGATTCGATCTTGTAAATCCATACCATGACTGTTCAAGGGAAAATTCAAAGCTAATAGTCTTATGTGCTAAAAGGAACAGTGTTGGGTTAAATCTGACTCTATATTTTAGCTTTTATAAAAACATGATTTCAGATAAGGTGCAAGAAATAGCAACAATTCCGTAATTATATTTAAAAAGTTATTGGATACCTATTTTTAAACAAGTATTCCCTTACCTTGTTTATATCCCAAACATCATCTTACTAATGCACGAAAATCTGAAAGAGATGTTGATTAGTTACTACAGAAAGAGAAATGGAAATGACCAATCTATTTGTAGGTTGCCCCAAAGCCCATTTTTTTTTTATCCAGTTGGCAGAATTAGGCCTCAAGCAGATGCAAAAAGTAAACAAATAACCTAAATGGAACAAGAGAAAAGACTACTTTGCCATTCTTTCAGTTTAATAGTCAAAGATAGCCATAGTAACACAGGGGGAGAATTTTGGCTGCTTTGAGGTTGTTGACAAAACTTCTATTGAATTCAGCGGGGCCAGGCTACTACCATTTATCTTTAAACAGACGTGCCCAATTCCATAAACTCTCACAACTCCTCTAGAAGTCTAGCGGAGCTGTGTCTGCTGGTCCCTTTGAAAATCAGGCGGCAGTCATTTTTATCCTGACAATGTTCTTTTATTTTATTTCATTCATTATGGGAGATGTGATGAGTAATGGATAGAGCACTGGACTCAGGAGAGACCTGGGTTTTATTTCTGACCCACTGTGTGACCATGAGCAAGTCACATCTTCTCTGTGCCTCAGTTTCTCCATCTGTAAAACAAGGATAATGACACTGATCTTCTTTGTAAAGTGTTTTGAGCTTTACCAATGAAAAGTGCTCTATGAACTAGTTATATTCTGGGTCCAACTGATCCTAAATCAGTGTTTGCCACAGATTATGTTACTGGTAAATGTTTCAGATTCCCTCCCATTGTTTTCTATTTCGCAAGTATAAGAATATGATGACTAGAAGGCTTTTGGCACTTTGATGTACTGCTACCATCTTCAAATTGCATGCTTTGGTTTATCCATATTTGAACTTTTTCTCTCACAAATGTTAGAGGCTACATAACAATAAGTTCTCTCCCTGTATGAACATAGTTTGATGAATATATCCCCCCATTTGGATTCTTGAAGGGAGGGCACTCTGGCATTTTTAATTAGATTTTTCTATTCAGATAGACCCCATGGAGTGAGAGAAGGATAGAGTTGACAGTGCACATAATCTACATTCTTTTTCCTTTGCTGGTTTGTCAAAATTGCATTTTCCTGTGTTTTCTGTTCTTTCAATTTTAACAGTAGTCTCCAGAGGCTTATGTGGTGCCATGGATTAGGCCCTGATTCAGAAAAGCAAAATTTTAAGTGTCTGAGCATCATTGGAGCCAAGTGTTTTGCTGCAGCAGGGCTTAGTCCACTGTTCTTTCATAACTATGTACTCTCCAGAGCTAGAAGGCTCAGCAGGATGGAACTCTCTGTTCCCTCTACTGGGGAGAAGAAAAAAAGTCAGTTCTGGTCAGACTCATATACATGAAAAATAAAGTTTCATACCCATAGTTCTACATATAGTTTTTTTGGGAGTGTGTGTAGCCTGATAGGATGTGATGTGATGCTGGTCACCTCAATTTTGAGGACAATGTCAAGGCATAGTTTGAACTAGTGGGTCTTTGCATGACACCATAGACCAGTTCAGGAAGAACAACATTTACTGTATTGGCCACAAAGGAATTTGCCAAGTGTGTTGTTTGAGCTTCATGCTGATCTGCACATGGCACTGTGCTTTCAACTGCTCACTGCAGCTTCTCAAAAACATAGACACCCACCATTATGGCATGGCACTATGCACTATGATCAACTGACTGTTGGTCAAAGTTTGAGACAGAAATTTTCATTTTTGGCAGATTTTGCTTCAGAATGTCTCTGAAGTGTTTCATCTGACCTCCTCACTTACAGTTGCTGGAGCTTAATTTGGAATATAAGACTTGTTTTAATAGATAGGTTTTAGGTATATGAATCTATCTCAGTTGAAACAATGAGAGTCCTGTGGCACCTTAAAGACTAACAAATTTCTTCAGGAACAAACTTTTTGTGTACTGCAATGCATTTCATCAGATGCAGCCCATGAAAGCTTATGACAGGTTGCAGCCCAAGGAAGCTTATGCCTGAAGAAACTTGTTAGTCTTTAAGGTGCCAAAGATCTCTCATTGTTTTTGCTGTATAGAAACTAACATGGCTACCCCCGAAACTTATCTCAGTTGAGTATAGATCCCAATTTGACATCCAGCAATTGTCATGGGTGTCGCATATTGAAACTGCTGAGTTCTTTAGTGAACCCATTGATACCAAGTCCAATTTTAGCACCTATGGAGCAGCATCACAAGGATCACAGAGTTAAAGGCTTTGATTTTTATCTGTAAACAGATTTCATTTTGCTCCAGTTTTGGTGACAGAGGTGACTATGCACAATGATTAATTCATGCATCAGATTGTGTGAATGAAAATTGTTCCTGTGACTGTACTTTTAAAAAGGCATGGAAATTATGTAAGATGAACCTTGGAGTAAGTGGGCCACCATGACTTTATGGGTAGTGGACGCTGGTTTGGGAACAGATGCAGATTTATTAAGTATGTGGTGGATTCTGGTTCAGAGACCAAGAGCTCTATGCCAGGGAAGTTCTTCCCCACCTGGAGATTCTGAATCGGAATAATTCAGTGGGATTGAACCAGTGGTGCTCAGTTTGCTTCACAGGTAGGTGTGGCTGGATCAGCACTAACAAAACTAATGTCACAGAACTTGATTAGGCAGCTGTTCATTGGGACTGCGCATGGTAGTGTGGACTTCTTTGGACTTTATCACACAGGAGGAGACCAGCCATCCCTTGACAGCTCATTACAACCACTGACTCTAATTGGATTGGTGAATGGAGTTGTAGGTAGATGGGGACTGCTGGACCTCAACAGGCTGGGCAGTTGTCCTGGACCTCAACAAGTCCTGGAGTTCAATGAATTCAACAATTAATATATTAATATATTAGAGTTGTGAGGCTGGCCAGACTCCATTTTGCCCACTTTGTTATATGTTAATATACAGATAATTGTTATGTTTCATTTGTTTGTTTTTCCTCTTTCCCCAAATCAAAGGAACATGTGGCTTCATATCCCCAAGTACTCTGAGGGTAAGCATGTCTACACCAGTGGTTTTCAACCAGTGTGCCATGAGAACTATCCAAGTATGCCGTGAAATTTTGTACAAGGATAAAAAAAGTCAAAGTAAAACAAACACTGTCTCATCTTAAACAATATTTTATCCAATCAAAATTACAATTTATAAAACTCATGAAGATTAATCATCAAATTAAAAGTGAAATATTGATCTTTCAATTCAAAAATATTAAAGTTGTAAACTTAGGTGGCCATAGGGCAAAACTGGGTTGATGCATCCTCTTTTCCCAGTGGATTTGAAACGTTAATGCATTTGATCCTTCTTTAGTTTGTTGTATGCACTGTGTTGTAGACCTGTCCAATAAGACTGTAAAGGTAAGTAAATGTGATGTTTCTGAGCAATTAATTCAGCTGAAAAAAGTGGGTGTGCTGTGGCATTGTTTCACATGTTGAAGTGTGCCATGTAACCGAAAGGGTTGGGAACCACTGATCTAGACAACAATGTAAGGGGTTAGAACTGAGGCTCAAGCCTAATCCCCCTTCCATCTACATACAAATCCTGCTAATTCAGGTCATGGACCCAGGGTCCCAGAGCCACATAGGAGTGGAGGGTCTGAGCTTCAGTCAAGCCAGGATCCAGGTTTCAACTGCTATTCAGTTCCAGTGTAGATACAGCCCCTGGGACTCATGATTTTGTTTAAAAAAAAACAAAAAAAACCACAAAAAACAAGGAGTCGTGTGGCACTTTAAGACTAACAGGTTTATTTTTTGCATGAGCCTTTGTGGGAGAAGATCCCACTTCCTCAGATGCTTCGAAGATGAGTGAACTTACAGAAAGGAATGAAAATAAATGCAAGGGGATGTAAAACATAGGATCAGGTCATACAGTAACAGCAAATCAGAGCAGTTTACAGGCTCAGACCATGAGAAGCCTGAAGTCAAATTACTTTTTGTAATGGGAAAAGAACCCATAGTTTCGATTAAGTCCTGCTTTCACAGAATTTAGCTTGCATATTAATTCAAGTTCAGCTGTTTCTCTTTGAAGTCTTGATGTCCAAGCCACGTCTCTGCTGACAGTCGTTAACAAATCATTTATCAAGTGATAGAAAGATGGAAGTGCTCAGCAACTGGCTTCTTTGTTCTGTGATTTCTGATATCAGCTCTGTGTTCATTTATCCTTTTGTGCAGCGATCGTCCTGTTTGTCCAATGTATAAGGTGTTGAGGCATTTCTTGCACATGATGGCATAGATCACATTAGTAGATGAGCAGGTAAATGAGCCTTTGATGGAGTAGCAGGCTTGATTAGGACCTATGATGGTATCTGTTGTGCAGATATGTGGGCAAACTTGGCAGCATGGTTTGTTGCAGGGGTGTGTGCCTGCTTCAATGTTTCTGTTGTTAGATCTGTAGTTGCTGGTGAGTATCTGTTTAAGATTGGGTGGCTGTCTGTAGGCAAGGAGAGGTCTGTCTCCCAAGGCTTGAGAGAGTGAGGGATCATCTTTTAAAATAGGCTGTAGGTCCTTAATGATCTGTTGCAGAGGTCTGACTTGAGGATTGTATGTGGTGACTAGTGGTGTTCTGTTGTTTTCTTTCTTGGGTCTCTCCTGTAGTAGATGACTTTGGGGAACCCGTCTAGCTCTGTCAATTTATTTTCTTACTTCCCCAGGTGGGTACTGTAGTTTCAAGAATGCTTGATAGAGATCCTTGAGATGTCTGTCTCTGTCTGAGGGATCAGAGCAGATGAGGTTATATCTTAGGGCTTGGCTGTAGACAATAGATCGTGTGGTGTGTTTAGGATGGAAGCTACATCCTTCATGTTTCATTTCCTTGGAACTGGTTAAGAGGAATTCAGAAGAGATCCCACTTCCATGGTGCTTTCTAACTGGAGTGGCTTCTTTCCCCACACACAGAGGTGATATCAGAAAGCAAAGAACAAAGAAACCAGTTGCTGAGCACTTCCATCTTCCTAATCACTCGATGATGGATTTGTTAACGACTGTTGTTAGAGATGTAGCTGGGACATCAAGACTTCAAAGAGAAACAGCTGAACTCGAATTAATACGTAAGCTAAATTCTGTGAAAGCAGGACTTAATCGAGACTATGGGTTCTTTTCCCATTACAAAAGGTTATTTGACTTCAGGCTTCCCATGGTTTGAGCCTGAAAACTGCTCTGATTTGCTGTTACTGTATGATCTGATCCTATGTTTTACACCCCCTTGCATTTATTTTCATTCCTTTCTGTAAGTTCACTCATCTTCGAAGCATCTGAGGAAGTGGGATCTTCTCCCACAAAAGCTCATGCAAAAAATAAATCTGTTAGTCTTTAAGTGCCACACGACTCCTTGTTTTTTTGTTTTTTGTTTTTTGTTTTTTTCTTTTTTCCCTGAACTAGACTAGCACGGCTATCTCTTTGGAAATTGTCATGATTTTTTGTCTGCCAAAAGTATTTCACAGTCCCCTGTGATGACCTTTGTCCTCCGAACAGTCATGTTTGGTGGATGGCCAAATTTTCCTACACTGCACCACAAACCAAGGGCTAGAGCCACATTTTGGGAAGACACTTGGATGGCTAAGATATGAGTGGTTTGACTGAGGCCTACATAAGGAATAGATGCTAGAGCCTGGTTTGGGACACAGGTTCAACATTCCCTAACCTGGGGTTGTAAATGAGTAGAGACACTTGTCTGTGACTCATAGCAGTTACCTTGATGGCCGCCCCTCCCAGGCCATCACTAAAGTACATAGAATGTGTGAAGTGAACAGATGGCCCCTTCACCTTAACTAGATGGCACCTTTGATCTCAACTAGATGGCCGTTACCCCCTGGGGGTCCATTGTTTTGCAGGGCTTGGTGTAGGTGGGCTCTGCCTAACTGCAAGGTCCTGCAGGGCATGACTCATACCCCCATTGTTCCCCACATTCCCTGTAATCAGGTCAAGGTGGGAAACAGTCTTTAAAAGCTGAGGTTCTGGGGTGCTCAGGCAGGATGGTCTTCAACATCTCGCCTGGCCTGATCAACCAGAAGCTGCCTCCTCTGCTCACGAGTTCCCCCTAGAGCGTATCTACGAGTTTCCCCCACGAGTACAACTGCCGGCTGATTATGAATCTCCTTTCTCCCGCCTGTAATGCTGCTGCCTCTACTGTTAATAGGACTGGTAAGAGTCTGCCCTGCAGCCTCTCTTTAAAGTATTTTATTTCTTTATTGCTGCTTTGAAGCTGCTTTTCCCAGCTTTACAGGCTTGTGTGTGTGTGTCTTCTGCCTTCTGTTTTCTGTTTCTTGGTTTGCCTCTTCAGTTTGTGTCAGGAGCTCCTGTATTTGTAATTGCCCGTCGCTACTTTGTGTCACTCAGTGTATCCCCTTATCCTGAATCATTTGTGTTTGTGTTGAAAGTATCCTTCTAAGTTGCAACATTGTATCAGGTTAATTGGTAGTCTTAGAAGTCTTAAGTAGCTATTAGGATTGTTTTTCCTTAGTCTGTAGCCTTTAGAATTGTTTTTGCTAAGTTGCCTTTGCCCTCCCCTCTGTAACCTCCCCAATTTAAATAAACTTTTTCTCTTCAACTTTACTTGTCCCCTCTTCATTTCCGGGATCCCTGGTGCGCCTCAGCTGTCCTTCTGTCCCTGTCCCCTTCTCTGGGGCTCCCAGCTCCCTCACCACTCCGGCACCGCTCCCGCGGCTGCTGCCGGTCCTCCCCACCCCGCTACCCTTGCGGCTCTCTGCCCCTGTGGCTCCTGCTCCCGAGCCGCTCCCGTGGCCGCCCGCCAGCCCTCCCAGTTCACCGCTGCTCTTCCCTGGTCCCTGGTGGCTCCCGCCAGTAACACCCCGCTACTGCCGCTGCTTTTCCTCGGTGTCTCCACTGGCTTCCCGACCTCTCTGCGGCTCCCACCGCTTTCCGCCAGCCGCCCCTTCCCCGAACCTCTTCTGCCTTCCCCGCCAGCCGCCGCTTTCCCAAACCCCTTCTGCCTTCTGCCGCCATTTTCCCAAACCCCTTCTGCCCTCCCAGCCACTGTTCCCCGAGACCCTTCTGCCTTCCCTGCCATTTCGCCCCTTCTGCCTCCGTAGCAAACCCCTGAACTCCCTTTCAGCCCCCCCTACTTCTCCCCATTGCCCATACCCCCACGCTCAACCCCCCTTCTCGGTCTCCCTCTCAAACCCTCAAGCTTCTGCTCAGCCCCCCCCCCACTTTTCCTGTTGCCCCATCCCATTCCCCCAAGTCCCTTCCCCCGTGCCTTTCCTCTCCTTTGAGCCCCCCCCGCACTAACCTTCTTTGCTTCTCCTGCTCCCCTGCCTGCTTCCACCTTTTTCTGACACACCCACATGCTAATTCCATGCTGCATCCCCTTTTTCTTATAGCATATTAAAGTACCTTTTAGGTTATAGTGAGTAGGGCTATAGTGTTAGTAGGTTAGTTGAAGATTCCCATTACCCCCCAACCTGCCCCCACTCCCCAAAGTTAGGTACCTCCCAACACTTTACAGAAACCATTGTGACAAGCACAACATACACCAACCACCGCTCACCTTACCCTATACTCATTTTAATAAAGTGTACCCCAAATCTACCCCGTAGCCCATGGGTGCAGTGGTTGCCCCCCAAGATCCTCAAATCTCCAAACCTGCTGGCAGGGTTAACACTGAAGCCCTAGATTAACAAACCCAGGTTCTGCTAACTAGTTCTGCTAACCTTGGGCTTACCCTGCAGTGTAGACATTGCTTCAGTGCTTGTGAGTGGGAATAAACCACCTAGAAAGGTGGCCAGGGAGATTGTACATTAATTTCCTAGAGCCAGAAGTAGAGGCCTGGGTCTGTTTGGGGTCTCAAATCATAGTTTCTTTTATTTATAAAAGGACCCCTAAACAGATTGTCTCAGCCTTTGTTGCTGGAATCTGCACCTGTCAAAAGGATTGTATTTGAATATAAGGCTATGTTAGATCAAAGGTGGAGATGAGTTTTGTGGTCACATTACAGTCTCTCTTTCTGTAGCTCATAAACCCACTCTGCTCCTGGGAGGTGATTGATGGTCTCTTTTCAGGTTCAGGGCAAGAAGAGCAGGGAGTACTGCCAGTCTGACAGTGCTGAGTTGAGACACTTGCCCAGTGCCTTCCTACACTGAGCCTGGCTCATACCAATGCTATTAGTCCTTTACAGTCATGGAAATCAAATTAACTATTTTATAGAGACCTAAAATTTAAAATAGCAAAACACCCTCTCCACAGCAATGCAAAGGAGGCATATATTTACCGGTTTCCTCCCAGCTGAAAAGAAAAATATGTTTTATTTATATAGAAAACATGGAATATTTTAAAGGTTGTTACAAATGTGTGTAGAATGTCATATATGCAAGGATCAGCTTTCATAATAGTCAATATCAACGAATCATTTCAGAGGATTTTTTTAACTTTAATATGTAACATTTATGCTTGATATCATATGCACAAATATCATATAATATCAATAACATATTTTTGTTAAATATGAGATTATGGTACTTCAAGATCAGGTTCTAGGCATCACCATCGTAACTGGCACCAGGGCCAGCTCAAGGGGTTGTGGCGCTCCGAACCAACTTCTGCTTCTGTGTCCCCAACACCAACTCTGCATGTGGAGCATGCTTGCAGGGGCAGAAGGGGCAGGACCAGGCTGGAAGTCACATGGCAGCACATGAAGTTGCATGACCCTGTGGTGGAGAACCCAACCCAGCCATGCTGTGCAGGGAGCTGCAAGGTGAGACCCTGGGGATCTCCATAGCACCCCGCTCATGGGCCAAGCTTTCAATTTTTGGTGCCAGCACCCCCAAGCTTCAGCATCCCGAGCCAGTGGCACACTGGTTCGCCCCTTAAGCAGGCCCTGACTGGCGCCATCAGCATCCTCAGAGCACTGCAGAAGCTCCTTGCTTTGAAATGGAAGGGTCTGAAAGCCTTTCTGATATGCAATCCTTGATTCAGTATTGTAAAGTATAGCACTGATTTCAGAGCCCTCACATAGTACTGTATCATGTCAATCTGTAGTGTGGAGACATTAATAACTGGATATTTAACATGATACTTCAAGGCCAGTCTACTGTTTCATATTAATCCAAGAGGAGATGGAGTACAGAGATGTTACAGTGTTAATAGAGCTGGAATCCAGAAGGTTTATTTGAAAAGCAATCTAGCACCTAGAGTATTTTCATAGGAGCAGCTTTTTTTATATCTGTCAGCATAATTCCACAGCAGTTCTTTTAAATGCTCTAACCAAAAAGGATGGGGGCTCACTGATGACTATGCAGTTTTGTTAAATGAAAACATCTTCCACATCTGAGAATGAAGCCCCCAACTTATTACCTGAAATGATTCTTTGGGGGAAAATTTTCAAGAAGCACTTAATTGATTTAGAAGTCTATGTCCTGTTTTCAAAAGTGACTTAGAAGCTTGGGAACATAAGTCTGACTGAAAGTTTCTAAACACATACAGTTAAAGCAATCCAAAAACTGTATGTGGACAAGCCCTGAATTGAAATGGGTTAATTAAAAAGCACTTGGATGCAGAAGGGGTGTTATATATTGAAACACTTGTCCTTACACTTCATTAAGGCAGTGTGTATGAAGAGCACGGTTAGGAGAAATTGCTCTCAGCTTTGAATGGTAGTGCCAAAGAATTTACACTTCCCAATACCACTAGAAAGATAAATATTCATAAAACTTCTGTGTGTAAAAGCAGCACAGAGAATTCAAATATGTCTGCTAAGAATCTCTCTTATTTTCCTTTGGTAAAAATAAAGCCTTCCCTCTCCCCAGTTCATTCTCTCTCTCCCTCATTCTCCCTTTAAATCTTTTTTTAACTTCTTGCTTTTTTACTGCTAATCATTTTTCCCCTTTGCTAATGATGCTAACCTTAGAGCTTTCTGCAAACTGACTTGTTTCATGTCAGCCTTCAGTTTAGTTCTCCCTCTCCTTTTCTGCATTGCCCACTTTTGTTAAGCCACAAAGCAGGTTTCAGTCTATTGAATGTCAGCTATTTTTCTGATGTGAATATTATTGTTCATTTCAAGTCTACAGAATATCTGCACAGATACTGCTGTTATTTTCTTAGCCTCTGAATGGTCTGTTCTCCTCCACTCTCTTTCTCTCCCCTGTGTTTTCCTATATTTGTGAAGAGGTCTGTGCCCTAATAGCTCTCCTGAGAGTTGGGTGAAGCGGGTCTCAATAGAGGCCTGTTAATTTTAAAGGACAAGCTTTATATATTAATTCCCCTGTGACAGGCCTCTCCCACTGCAATGGATAACAAAATATATCCCCTCATTTTATCTGGAGTGAAACCAGATAAGCACCAAATCAGTCCTCTATTAGAGGACAGGGAGCCACATGATAATGCAAGTCAATTCCTAAGCACTCTAGCTAGTCCTTTGAGTCCACATTAACACCCAGAATCAAATGTAAAAAGAGTATGCGCACGCATGTGCACACACATAAAGGAAAAGAAAATGCAGCCACAAAGCAGTGATTAAACTGTCAGCATGGGATTTGTTGGGCCTTATTGTTCATATTTAGATAGAAGAACAATGCAGCCGTGTCAGAGTCCAGAGTTCTGGTGCTGACCAAGTGTAATTTTGATCCATGTGCCACAGGCAAGCATGGCTGTGCCTTACAAATCCCAAAGTGGTACCTGTAGGAATGTCAGCAAAGGTACAATGAGGATAATTTGTCACACACCCGCTCATATGAGGAAACAGAGTCTGTAGGTGAGGAGGGGAAACGAAAGGAGCTTACAAAAAGATTTACTTGTTTAATTGAAGTTGAGTTATAACCTCCCTTTTCTTTCTGTATCAATTTTGTGCCAGGTGCTTTATTCTGATGATGATTATTTTATTGTCTGTGGAGTGCCATTGTCCTATGTCAGATATTCTGGAGCCGTTTGCAATGAGCCACAGGGATATAATTGTAAATGTAGTAACATTTGTACTCACTGGGTGACTAAGACCTTTTCAGTAGCTTCCAGTAACCAGGAGGAGGTTTTTTTGCAGCAGAGAAAAGAATTTGAAATGGTAACTGTTTAGCATAAATTATATCTTTTGGCTTCGCTAATCACCTCTCAGTTCAAAAGACACAGGTCTTAACCAGTACACCTTAATTTGACTGTGGCACTAATGTTGGATTCACATTCACCCAGCTGATCTGATGCGGAGGGGAAAAGAATGCCTTCAAGTGCATAAACTGTAAAATTGAAATCGAACATGAGGGTTACAATGGGGGACAACTTTTGTCTCTTCCTCTGCATTCCTTTCCTTTCCCGACCTTAAAAAGAAATGTGGTTGGTTTTAATGGGAGAATTTGCTTTTATTTCAAAAGTTAGTACTTCCCCTGGGTTTTTTTTCTGCCTTGTCTCATCCCCCATATCCAGGTGAAACAATTAAATAAATCCAACAAAGGGCTTTCTGCCAGGCTGCCTTTGGAAGTTTGCTTAAGTGGCCTTAAGTAAGATAATAAGCAAGGAGTGTGAAAAGAGGAGACTTTGTCTTTTCACATTAGCAGCAGCCCTGTTCAAGTGGCAGTATCTATGAAAATGCTGTTCAGCCTTTAATGAGACTACAGTGTGTTAGTGTACCAGTCTAATTAATCCCATATTTTCACACAGCATAATTACTGAGCTGGGGCTGAATTATTTGGCTACTGGAGGTGGAGCAGCGGCTGCACTGTCCTCTGTCTCTGCTCCTCACAATTTATTATGCTATACAGCAAGACACCATTGAAACCTCCTAGTATAGGACTATCTGTCATCTCTACATTATCAGTAAAATACGCCACCTTCCATACTGTGCTACAAGGGCTTTAGCAAATTGCTATTTTTATGGGATATGATAAAGGAAATGCTACCTTATGTTCAAATTTTTAACTGTCTGGTGTGTGGAATATACAGTCTCACTTTGTGCATGCAGTTTCACTGAGGGCTAATTTGCATAGCTAAATTCAGGATTTTTCCTTTTACTTCACCCCTTTTCTTTCTTTCTTTCTTTCTTTCTTTCTTTCTTTCTTTCTTTCTTTCTTTCCATGATTTAAAAATATTCTACTCTAGCAGAGAGAGTCACCCTTATATTTAAAGAAATCTCCATGGCTTTAGGTTTTCCCATCCCCCAACATCCTCTCCATGCCCCCCCCCCCAGTTTGTGTTATTCATCAAAACATATTTTTGCACATTATTATTCAACTCTGATATATGATCTTGCCATTTTGGAACTAGTAAAGCCCTCGCTTCCCACAGGAGTTCAGGGAGATTTGTGGTTTAAACATTTACTCACTTGCTAGTGTTTCTGTGACTAGTTTAATGGTATCTTTTTAATGGAAGGCCAAACACTACATTAACTATATGGAACTGTTTTGAAATTATTATTTAAAAAAAAAGTTGTACCCTGTAAATTTTAAAACCAGCTTTAACAGCACCTAATGATATTTTGCAATTGTGTATGGTTTGCATATACACATGGATAGATATATGGGTACACACATATACAGGCAAAGTGAGAGCTCAGAATAAAGAAAACCACATGCTCAATAGCACAAGAGGGAAAATTACCTCTGTACATTTTTAACCAAATAATGGCCCAAATAACCTGAGTTCTTTGCTACAATATCTCTAAATCAAATGGCTTCAAGGATCAATAAAAGTGAATTTCATTACATATTTGTTGATATTTCAATAGAGTATTGCAGTTGACATGTTGAAGCTCTTCCATGTGTGCAGATGGGAATCTGAACAATTTGTACTGCCCCCCAAATTAGAGCTGTGGCATAGGATCTTTTTTCCAGTCCCTTTGGGGCAGCAAAAAGTAGCCTTAGTTCAAGGGTTAAGCAAAGTTAAATGTTAACAAACTTCAGCTTGTCATACTTGGCAAGGCTGCCCAGGCTAGTCACTTGCCCGTGTCATCACATCTGTGCTATTGTCTTTTCTGCACTATTCTGAGCTCTGAATGTTGTAATGTTTAATGGAGTTGTTTTGTCAGGGCGATGTAGAATATCTTCCTGAAAGTTTCTCGAGGATTTATTATGCTTTTAATAATGATGTCATGAAGGAAATTTCAAAAGAGGATTGAAACACAGAAGTTCTGGAAAAGCATTGAGGCACTAGTAAAAAAAAAAAAAAAAAAAAAAAGCCTTCATTGGACTGGGTACCTACAATATCTGCAGCCTTTTTTTGTACTTAGATTAAGCACTACCGTGGTACTGCCACCACTATAGAATGACACACATTGCATTTCCAATAGTGTGCTCTCTTCAGATATATAGATGTATATAGTCACATATAGATATTTGGCCATTTACTGTACCAATTCGCTATGTGCAAGCATGATGTGAGGTGTATCATGTGACAGGCCATTGTGATGTCAGAGGTGACTCAACCAATTGCTCCCAAGGAGGGAGCAGGGAGCCATTGGTTGAGTCACCTCTGACATCACAATGACCTCACCCAGCCACCTCCCCAATCACTTCTGACATCACATTGGCCTGTCACATGGTACAGTCACTCACCCCTTCTCTGCGCTCATCTTCTGCCCATCACCCTCTTCACCACCCGTACCTCATGCCCCTGCCTCACACATCCTGACCCCACCTATCCCTTCTCTGCCCTCATCTCCTATCCCTGTTCCCAGCCACCCCTTCAAAACCCACACCTCCTGCCCCTGCTCCATTGCTCCTCATCCCTCCCTCCACTTCCTGTGCCCTCATCCTTCCCCCCATACCTCCACTCTGCACCCCTCACCTTCTCTTCTGCCACACCCCCTACTCCATCTTCCATTACCCCTCCAATGCATATGGTACTGACAAGTGGTTGCACCTCACCTCCTGCCCCTGCCCCAGCCCCCTGGACCCACACACCCCTTCTCTGCCTCCATCTGCTGACCATGCCCCCCTTCACAACTTTCAGCTGTTTCCAATACTTCACACTGACGCTTCAGACAATTGTATGTGGTGCTCACTTGGGGAAGAAACCATGATTTTTCCCTGTCATTTTTGTCATGTTACAGCTAGTTTACTTATAAAATGACTTTATCAAAAATAACTTCACATGTACAGCTATTGAAAATACAGGCAGTGAGAATATAGAAATTATGTCTAAATTTTTCAGAAGTAACTAATGGCTCAAGTGTCCAACTTGAGATACCTCGAAGAGGCCAGGTCTTCAAGAAATGGATCAGGTCACTTAAGGTGGCTCAGGTTGGGCACCCAAACACTGAGGCAGCCAAGAGCACTAGTCATTATTAAAATCTTGGCCACACCTTTATTTTACATGATTGTAAAGTGTCATATCTGATATGTATTTGTGCAATGAAGTGTGGATGCTGATTTGGCATCTAGGCATTATGGTAATAATAAACATTCTTTACACTTCCTGCATTTCGTTGGAATGTTCCACTTTTTTCAGGGCCTTACGTTACTCGACCCCTTCCTACGTTTCTCCTTTCATCACCTACTTTGTCTACTGCTTAAGCTCCTCTCTGGCTGAACTCTAAATACTCCACTATCATCTATCTCCCATTGTTGGCTTTGCATCTTTTCTCTTGCAGAACCATTTGGTTGGCGCACCTTCTCTTTCTTTGTGCACTTGTCAACCTTTCTGTCTCCTTGAAACAGTTCTTCTGTGAAGCCTTCCAATGACAATCACTGATTTTTTTTTATTTTTTTTTAAAAAGCACTGCTGTGAGTTTGTCCTCTTTTAGGGAACTACAGTGGTCCCCACTAAAATGACAGCATTTACCCATGTTTAGAACTGAGTACTATTAAAGATGCTTCACTATCTCTCCATATTCAGAAGAGTGGTATCTCAGTATGTGCAATTTCAAATACCAGAGCATAGCATCCTCAGGGAAATGTTGGCCTTTAATGGCAACTGCTGTACGTGTTTGAACTGTATTACCTGTGTCTGATTTAAATTGGAAGCTACCTGAGTCAGGGACTCTTTCTTCTCTGTGTTTCTACAGAGTTGACCACAATGATAGTGCTAGGTAAATATAAATTTTTCTCCTTCTTCTAAAGTATCATATATTGTCCACTGTTAAAACAGGCTACCAAAGCTGATCACTCAACGACTTGCTCACTTATGGCAAACCCTATGTTTTCATAAAGTGCTGTTCAGTTTAAGATGCTTCCTCTCCCTTTGTCTTCTTTTGTTTTCTTATCTCCTTTCTCTTTTCCTAGTATGTTTTTCTTCTGCTTTCACTTCTGTTTTGCTCACATGGCCAACTGAGCAGCACGGGGTGGTACCAGCAGAAACAGGCCTTTACAGCAATGAGCAGATGCAAAATCAACTGCCATATGTTGCATAAATAGAATATGTAAAAATGTACTAGAGATACTGGAATATATCTTCACTTGATTAGGGTGTCCTGATTAACCACTCGTAGCTGTGCTCTTTGAATGATGGGATAGTTGTCAGTGTCTGTGCTTAGACTTCCAACAGAGAAGTTAATTGTGATGGTTGTTTTGTGATATGGACTCTTTCTTCTAGGAATTAAACAGAAATTTCCATTCTGTCATCAGACGGTCATTCAAATGGGTGTCCCAGATATGAAAGGCAGTTACTGCTACAGCTCAAGTTACAAAAGGTTTGCATAATAAAGTTAGATTTTTAAATAGTCATGTCCTTCTGAAACATTCTTCTTTTGGGCTTCAGTTTTCCATACTTCACCTTTCCTTTAAGGTGACTTTGCAAAAATAGACCAAGACTTTTTTTTTTTTTTTTTATTTTAGTACATAGAAAAAAATTTCCACCTTATTGTTGAACAGCTCCATAGCCAAAATAACAGAGCTTTGAAAGTTGTAATTCAACAGGTGGCTAGAGCACAGTGAGGAGCAGTATACGGGAGCTAATTTAGGGGTCCACCATACCAAATAGAATCATCACTCTGCATGGTTAAGGAGTGATGTATAGGTAAGTGTTCATGCACAGCTCTCTTGCATGAGATTTTGTGCTGAGCCTTTTAAAAGGTGAGGTCTAAAACTTGCGGCCCAAGAAGAGGAATGGTAAAGGTGGCTTACAGCCACTAGCATATTCTCCTGATTCTGAGCTACTTCAAGGGTGTAAATTCCTGCTATAATTTAAGCCTATTATGGAAGCCCAAGCCGAGTTGTCTATGAGTGACAGCACCACCCACAATCGCTCCGGCAGCATCTACATTCCTGGCCTGCTCCCAATCTACTTCCTCTGCATGGACTAGTGAAGTGGCCTCATAATACTGGGAAAGAAACCATAGTAGGAGGGAGCTTCCCTCCCTTTTGTTTCACCTTGAACTGGCAAATCCACAGAATGGTTCCAAATGATCACCTGCAAATCTTCGAAGATATTCATTCACGGGCAGCTATCCAGAGTCTTGGGTGTCACTCAGTGAGAGAGGGCAAGTCACAAGGGATAAATAAGACAACGGAGCAGCTGGTGGTGCTTTGGAGTGAGGACTTTCTGCAGAGGCCCCTGCAGAAATTAATTAAAGACTGTATCATAATGCATATGCACAAGGCAAGAGACTTACAATTACATGTACAATCCTAATTTTGACATTTCTAGACTTCTCAGTGTTAACTGAGTTTAACTTCAGTGTTGTTTGAATGTGTTTTTTGCATTCACTGCTGTTATCAGGAAGCTGAGCTCACTTACACCCTACCTACAACAGGTTTTGAGATGAGTTTCACAGAATAAAAACCCACACCTATTTTTAGGTTCAACCATTGAGTCCCATTGGCTTGTACTGACTTTCATGTAGGTTACAGCCAAAGAGGGTTCTTTTTGAGCTGCCAGGCATCCAACAACTTCAAAATAAACAGTTGGTTTTTAATATTAGGGGCATCAAACTTATCATGACACATTCAACCTTTAAAAAAATGAATGATTTATTTAAAAGGTTGGATGTCTCACACTAGCATCAGAACCAGCAACTGAAAAAAAAAAAATCAGAGCTTGCTGCAGACAGAGAAATTGGAGGAAAAAAAAAAGCAGGTGCATGTTAAAGCTGTGTGGAGAAAATTAATTATTAGAAAGCATGGCATAAATAAGGCATTACATGACTGAAATTAACCTTCTGCCAGTGGGGGATCTTTGAGGGTGAGGGGCTAGTAAGACAAGGTCTCCTGGAATACCCTTTTTTTAAGGTTCTGTTCTGCAGGAGATGAGGGTTCAGCATAAACTTTGACATAAAAGTGGGAGCCAACAAGCAGGAGAAATTTCATTATTTATATTAAATGTGCTGTTCAGCAAAACGTAGCAAAATTCATACATCTAGTTGGAAGAAAATAATGTTTCATGGTTGCAGTGCCATGAGAGGTCTATGGCAAAGAGGAAGCACAGTTACTTGGGAAATGAGATACTCTGGCTGCTGGGATCTGAGGCCAGGGTGGATTTGTTCCTGAGTAAGAATCTCTCCTGGTGACTCTTTGTCTTCTGGCCTAACACCTGATATCCTGTGCTGCTGTTCTTGCAGCTAGAAAAGGATGGAGCAGGCAGATTCTGATATGGAAACTAGTATGGCTCCATGCTCTGGCACACCATTATGGCAAATCCTGTAGAATTTAATTAGGGATTAATCCAAAGGGGTTTTTATAGAAATTGCACTAAAAGTCAACAGATTTTAATAAAGGAAGATGACTCCTACAGGCTTTGAAAATTATTCTATAGCATTCTCTGCAGGTGTCACAGAGTTAAGGCCCAGCTATGGCCTGTACCGTAAGCAGATGACTAAGGGGTCAGTGATGTCAGTCTTGAAGCTAAACATATGGCTAAGAGCAGTTGCCCTTCTGTGAGGAAGATCTCAGTGAGGGTCTCCACAGCAGCCTGCAGAAAGACAGCAACCCCGAGTGTGTGGGAAAGGTGGAACTTCCCAGAGTAAGCAAGCTGAAGTGGGACACAGTGAAAACAGAGCAGCAGGCAATATTACTAAGAACAGCCAAGACAACTGTGCCAGTCATGGGGAAAGCCCAGCAGTGGCAGGAAACGTGAAGGGTTGCTTGTGACTGTGAGGACCAAGGGAACCTGTACTGCTTCTTAACAAATTTGACCCCATGAAGGGCATATTACTGAAAGGTTGAGGGAGAGTGTGCATTTACACTTTCATTGGGGATTCACCCAGGGATGGACTCCTCAATGAATGTCTATAGAAAGCCTATCAAAAGGGGATCACTGACTATTATATCGAAGAGGACTTTTTCATAAGGTGTGATTGTGGAACGTGAAAAGGAAGGGGTTTGGTTAGGTCAGGAAGCATTGGACAGCCAACTAATAGAGATGGAAATGTCTTCATTTTCTTGGTGCTGGTGCCAGGGCAAGGATATGGAAATAAGAGGAGACTCAGTTTTTGATGAGAGATAGCCAGGTCCCCTGAAAATCTGCTCATGTTTCACTGGAATGATACCATCTGAAGGCCACATATTCACTCTAATGATGTGTACTTACTTTCATTCTCGCCAACAATCCATAGCGTCATGTCATAGCCTCTGCCCATGAGCACGAATTTGTCCCAGTTAGCTGGGAGTTTAAAAGAGGAAAAAAACCGTGGGGGACGCCCAATTTTTTTCCAGTCTCTAGCCTCTTTTGCTGCTCCTGCTGGGCAGCCAGTGCCATCCCCCATTTCAGTCCAGCTGCTCTTCTTTGTTCTGCTTACTTCTCTCTGATGGTAGCAGGGAAGGAGAGATGGAAAACTGGAAAAAAGAAGAGTAGTGTTCTAATTCAGCTGGCCATCAACCAGTGACACTCATTGATAGAGTAAGGAGAGGGAGGAGGCCCCAAGTGAAGGGAAGAGGATGAAGTGGCATGAGAGAGACATGAATGTGGAGGAAAGCAAAGAGGAGGCCTGATGGAAGATGTCTTTCTTGGGGAGACATCAGAAGAAGCAGGGGGAGATGCTTGGATCCTTTGTGAGGGAAGCAAGGAAAGAGAGAAGGGTGCTGAAGAAAGGACCAGGCCTGCTTCCCTGCTTTAGGTCTTTCCTATGCAGACACTGGAGTGAAACAAATCTTCTGGGTCCTCCCTTTGAACAACACATTGGGGATGGGGGATGCTATTCACCTGCCATCTGTAAGACAGCTAGAAGTAGAGAGTGCTAGGGGCTGTTGTGGGAAGCAGGAGTAAAGAGCACCTCTGAGTCTGAAAGAAGAAGCTCAGATGAACATTCAGGCTGATCCTGGATGCATCTCTTTCATCCTGTAGCTGGCTTTATCTGTATTTGTACAATGTTGACAATTGGGGCTTTGCAATGTGGTGGTGTTGGGATAATGACACTGCACTGTGTATTCATAAGCCAAAGTCAGGGTCCAAAGGGGCAGTCATGTTTGGTGCATGGAATGTCTTTCTGTCTTTTTTTTTTTTTTTTTTAAATCTGGTAGAAGAAATCATTAAGACCAGTCTGAAAACTATATCATGCTTGATGTAACAGGTCTGGGGCCATATCTCTTGCCGATATAGAAAGTGCAGTGAATACATGTAGGAAGAGATTTCCCTTGTGTCCTTGCAGAATCTCCTCCTGAAGCAATTGCATGTCTGTATCTGAGAAAGATGCTCAAAAATTATTTTACTTCATGTAAGGTAATTCTGGCTTTATTAAAATACATCAAACTAGTCATTAAAGTCTCTGGCTATGTCTACACACAAAGTTTTATTTTGACTTATTTTGAAATAAAACCCTTATTTTGAAAGGACTTATTTCAAAATAAGGGAAAGCCTGCTATTGAAACTGCTGTTATTTCAAAACGGTTATTTCAAAATAAGGCCGTTTGGACATGTTGTTTTGAAACAATGGTGTTGTTTCAAAACAACATGTCCAAACGGCGTTATTTTGAAATAACCATTTCAAAATAACAGCCATTTTGAAATGAATGGGGTTTAAGCTGTTTCAAAATCATGGTTCTTATTTCGAAATGATGGAGCCCATCATTTCGAAATAAGAAAACGTCGTGTGGACCTAATCTTTTTTATTTAAAAATAACCAATGTTATTTCAAAATAAAAGAGATGTGTGGACATACCCTCTGGCTATGTTCACACATAAACTGTTATTTTGAAATAAGTTATTTCGAAATAAAGTCCTTATTTCGAAATAAATTAATTCAAATTAAGAAAATGTTAATTTGAATTAAGGGAAAGCCTGCTATCGAAACTACTGTTATTTCAAAATAAGGCCATTTGGACATGTTGTTTCGAAACAGTTGTTTCGAAACAGGGGTGGTGTTTCAAAACAACGTGTCCGAACGCCAGTTTTTCGAAACAGCCATTTCGAAACAACGGCTACTTTGATTTCAGGTGAGGTTTTACTGTTTTGAAATAACAGAACAGTTGTTTCGAAATAAAACTCTCGTCTGAACACAGCCTCTGGGTCATTAAAACTAACTGGCACATTTCAATTCAGGAATTTCCTGCTTCCTTTCAACTCCCATTCAGGCTGAAAAAAAGAACAGGAAATGGTACTCATATCCTTTAGGTGCATTTCTTGGATTCTAACTGATTTTTGTTCGTCTCATGCTGCTGTCCATCTGCCTTGAATAATCTGAATCCTTTGTTTATGCTTATTCATGATGCTATGTTGCTGAATTACTCACTATATTATGTATAAGAACAGTAAAATATTTATTTTGTTATGTAATTGCATACAAAATGCTATTCTTATTTGTCCATGGAGCTGGCAAACCTTTGTGGCAGTAACACTATTCTGTTTGGATAAATATTTGGGGGATTATTAGAACTCATTTTATTTTACTGCAGATTTGGTACAAGAAGATGGAGTTTATATCTTTTTGATCAGGGAAATTTTCTCTTTTCATCAGTATGGTAAATACACACTAAAGAGAGGATTGTAAAGTGTGCTTTAATGTCACTACTAATGCAGTAACACTGTAGGAAATGATCCTAACAAGTCATTGTATATTAGGTTTTTGCTAAAAGAGTTCTTTTAGTGTAGATGGGGCTCAGGATTTGCTCTCAATGATATGCCTTGAATTAGGAACATTTCCTGCCTGCTATGAAAGGAGAGTACATATGACTTTCATTTCAGACATTTCTAGCCCTTAATCCCTTCTCCTTGTGCTCCTCATAATCATAGTGCAAACTCCTCTCCACTTGAACTTCTATATCATTAGGTAAGTCCTCAATAAAAAACGCAGCGTAATTGCTGATACAATGTGAACTTTCTGTAAATTAAAGGTGAATGGCAAAGCTGAAAAGAAAATAGAGTGAAAGACCAAAATGTGGATTTTGGTTTGGCCCTCTGACAATGAAGGAAAGAAGAATAAAGGATTGAAACTGACTGAAATGAATATCATATGTGTTCTCCTTTCTTAAAATATTCAACGCATTCATACCTCAAGGACGTAATTTAAATGTTCGTTTTAGCTTTCAGGTTCACCTTTAAACAAGACAGTGTTATAACACTGCCACTTCATTTAGATTATGGAATAATCTGAAATCTCTTGTACTTCTTGACATGGGTGGGAGTCAGGGAGCTTTGTCTTTAGAAATTCCAATTTTGTAGGATCATAAGGAAATGTTTCAGTGCATTTTAAAGTCTAAAAACTGCCTGTATTCATGTCAGGAAGAGTGAGTGAGTCATAATAAGATACTTCTACCAAAGCAAAGCAAATTAATTTAAATATATTTCACCAAGGAATAAACTCCAACTCCTCCTTCAAGCCAGTTTTTGGATTTACTAGCTTTTAGGATTGTTGGCTTAAACTTCTGACTGCACAGTTCTGCTTCGCAGGGATTCCTGTAAGACTATGAAAGGCTGTGCTGCAATTTCACTTTGTTGTACACATAGCTGAAGCAGAGGTGAAACAAGGCAGGGATGAGTCAGAAAAATACAGCACATAATGTATTCCTGTGACCTGGTACCAGATCACAGTTGTCTGGAGATGAAAACGCAAACGAGAAAAGAGATTACACTGAACAAATGCTAAAGGGATCTCCCAATGAAGCGTGTGCTCATACACGCATGCACATGTATCGTTTTATGAGTTCAGGGGTTTCTGCTTTTCAAAGATCATACCCACTCTTTGTACATGAGGTTCTGTATGCACTGGTATACTGTTTACAAATGCAAATGCCTGGAAAAGAATGTAAACTTTGATAGAAAATACTGTTTGCTGCTGCTCCTAGTTGGTTCCATATCTCTTTCCTTGTAGCTTTTTATGTAATTGTGTATATATATATTTTTTTTAAGAAGAAGAAGGAGTAATGCTTCTCTCCTTATTCCCACTGTTTGCAGTAGAGGCTGAGTACCATTTAAACAGTACTTCTTCCACTATCCCCTACACAAATATAGGGTAGTATTAACCTCTGAAATAAATAAGAGCAAAATGGAATTAGAAATAATAATAAAAAAGCAGAGTGAAAAATGGAGTATTAATTCAAGCTGTGCCCTACATACCAATAATAAATGACCCAGTATTGGGGGAAGCAGATTGCTAAATTAAAACTAACGTGGGAGGTATTCCTACCCCCCCTCACCTCCAGCTGCATAGATCTATGTTGGGGGCTTGGTTGTCTCCATTCCCTCTCTTCAATCTACCTAGCCAGAGACTTCTCCCTGTTTGACAGCTACCGCAAGCCCAAACTGACAGCTCTTCAAAATCTGCTGAAGAAATCCAGCATTAATTAAGTCATTGCTGGACTGTAATTTCCTTGAGAAGTAAAAAATTCTCACACAAGAAAAGGTTACAGAGACCTTTTCTGTGTCAAAATTACCATGCTGCATGAATATTAATGCTCTTAATGAAGACAACCTTTGCTTCATCAAGAAGGTTCTGGAGCAGGTGCCAAGCCTGAAGTCTCACTCTGTGGATTTTCTAGTCTATGGAAGTAGGCACAGTGTAATTTTTCCTTTCAGATCAACATTTCCCATTTCCCATGATCACATTTTTCCCCTTTCAGATGGTGCGCGCGGGGGGGAATCCCTCTGCTTTGAAATCAAACATTTAAAGGCTTCATTCAAGCCATTAGTCAATGCTGAGAGGGGAGAAAATCTGGCTTATTTATACAGGCTCACACATGCTTCTATAGATCATAACACTGTTCATGTCTAGGAGTGCCCCGGGGTGCCTCTGGACACATTTATTCTGGAAAAGAGTGTGGTGAAATCTGCTATTTAGGAAGTAAGGGGCAAATCCAGCCTTTTTCTCTGATGCTATAATGAAAGAGGAGGGTCTGGAATTAGGATGCATTCCCTTGAATTCCATGGATCCAGAAGCACTGCTGGGAATGGGAGGGGTGCAGGTGGAGGCTTTAGGATCAGCTGCTACAAGGATGTTGCTGTCCTTTCTCACCTATGCCATCAGGGGAATTGCTTAAGGCACCATGGATACTACTGTGTGTAGCATGAGTGGGTGCGGAAAAATACAGCACTGACTGTTCAGGCTGGCCAGTGGGATTAAAGCACACAAACGCACACGCACGCGCACACACACACACGCACACCCCCCCCATATATAAATCCCCTAGTATTTCCACAAACCCCTTTCACCCACTGTCCCTGTTTGGGTCTAAGCTAGCTGCATAAAACTAAATGGGACCTTCTGAAGTCTGTCAAGGTCACTCTTCAAGCAGTCAAAAGGCACATGGCAGAGCAAAGTAAGGCATTCTTTTTCTTCACCTCAGAGCAGTGGTTCTCAACCTTTTGCAGGTCACGACACACTTGGTAGCATGGCATGACTCTCCAAAACACACCAGCCCACCTGCCCTGGGCCACTTCCAGTCATTTCCCCACCCCTCTGCAACACACTTACCACTGTTTGGTGACACACTAATGTGTCCTGACACTGTGGTTGAGAACCGCTGCTTCCAAGTGCTGCTTGGGGAGTGAAAGGCCAGGACCCACGTCTCATTAATGGCAATACAGAGTGAAAACCTTCCATCGTGGGAATGGTCATGTGGTGTTGAAATTTTTATTCCAGTACTGTTTACCTTCTGTGTGCAGTGTGCTTTGTAAATATTACAACACTGTGTAAGGGAATGTAAGCATTTTCTTGATTTTTTAGGGATGAGGGAAATTAAGGCAACAAGATGAACTGTCTTTTCCCTGAACCACAAACAGGACTCAGTGTCAGAGCCTGAATTAGAATTCAAAAGTTTTAAAATTTTAAACAATTGGTTTTTTTTTTTAAAAAATCTGCTCCTGAAACTGGAAGCCTCAGAGGGCTACTTCCAGGGGTGGAGCTAGGCATAATCCAACTAAACAATTTCTTAAGGGACTGAGCAGCTCCAGGTCCTTGTACTCCCCATTCACTTTTTGAGTATGTATTGTGGAGGGGAGGGCAAAAATATTCCGCTTTAGGGCACTCACTGGGCAAGCCCGACACCTGGAGATCCTCTGCAGCACCAGCACTCTGCTCTGCCTTAGGCCTCCTTTACGTTTCACCAGTTCCTGGGACTGCGGCAGGGCTGCTTTGGCCCATGTGTAACTTGAACAGCTTCACAGCTGCTCTAAATTTTCCAAGTTAATAACAGTTCCCCTAGAGAGCATGATGATACTCTGGCTGTACCCCAACTGGAATCCCGCTATAATATGCAACTCATATGAGGGTGTCAAGGAGCCATTCTCAGAATGGCCGCAGTAGCCCTGATTATTCTAGCTTTATATCAGCTGAAGATGCCCCATACCAGGTGAGTCTTCAGTTACCACTTCATGTCAGCTTTACTGCCTATTTTTTGCTGCTCACAGCATGCAAAGGGACAGAACATTGGCTGGGTTCTGGCCTTGGATTTCTTGGTTCCAGTTCTGTGCTCAGACCATGAGGTCATGTTTAATTGTTTCAAGAACACCTTCTTTGAAAGGTTAAAAACATAAATTTCTTCACTTTTGTTTCTGTAGATTGTTTGCACTAAAAAGCTTTCTGAACATGAAGGTGCATAATCGATGTCTCAAACTCTCATTGACAACCATGGGCCACATGCTGGGCATTCACATATGGCTGCAAATTGCCTGGCTCTCATATGTGAAAATAAATGTGAAATAGTTAAAGTTACAGTTGTTATTAACAACTGCTTACTGTGAATTTTGACTGCATGACAGCACACCATGATATACCAAAACTTTTGCAATACGTCATCTGTTATTAAGCCTGTGGGAAGAAAGCCCAGGACAAAGAAGCACATGGTGTGTAGAACAGGAGGGATGGGAGTTCTCAAACACTGTGAGATGGGAACTGGGACATGCAGTGGGAAAGAGTGAGGAAAGTTTTAAGAGCCAGGGGCACCTGGAAGGAAGGACATGGCTAACAATATATGGGCAGGTATATTTCCATAGATTTAGCTGAGGTAGGAGAAGATGTCTCAATGGCACTAGAAGAGAAACAGCATTGAGACTTACACAGGTTTTGTACTACCTGATAAATTCTCTCAGAATCCAAACAGGGAGCTAAACATATAGAGGCTATATGATATCATAGAGAAATGTCAAGGACAGGACATTTGTTGATACAGAGGAAAAGGGGCACAGATAAAAGTCATTGTCTCATCAAAGGCAGGAAATGATACAAAAATTAGCCAATCATTATAACTTTTAGTTTTGTTTATTAGTCATTCATGAGCTAATAATATCTGTTGCTGAAACAAGTCTGATTATTTTTGGTTGGGGCATGTAATACCCTGTAGATGTTAAAAAGGTAAGCTATGATATATATTTATGGGTGCTGATGTAATAGCTATTAGATTTATAATGCAGAGAAGAAACATAATTTTATTAGAAAGAGCAATAGTTCATGATCCTATTATTGTTTATTGCTGATGTCACTGCTGAGCCATAATAAGAATGGTGTAACAATTGGAAATAAAAAATAAATGTAGTTGAGATTTGCAGGAAAATAGATCCCTTAAAATAATATACTGATTTTTAAAATCAAGCTGTCATCTTGTTGAGGACGTGTTGCAGTAGCTTTTGCTATGGTGACGGCAGCATTTAGGAAGTGCAGGGTCTAGGACTCTTGTGAGGTGCAGAGGTCCTCAAGCCTCCTGGTTGAGGGTGCTTGACACCACCCAGAATTAGTCTTATATCTTTTGTTTTAATGAAATTAAAACCAAAGTGTTATCTGTGGGGCTTACCTCTTCAGAGGAAAGAAAAAGTTAAAATCTAGTCCAGCCATACAGTACTATGGAAACACATGACTAGTGGATTGTTTTACTTAAAAGAATAGGGGGGTAAAGCACTAGTAGTACATATTTACAGAACTGCGTGCCTAAATTTAGGTACCTAAATCCATACTTAAGCGCTTAAATTAAGTATTTCAAGTTAGGCTCTCAAACACTGAGGGTATGTCTACACAGCACTTTTATTTCGAAATAACACTGGTTATTTCAAAATAAAAGATAATTTGGTCCACATGACATTTTCTTATTTCGAAAGGACAGATCCCGTCCTTTCGAAATAAGAACTGTTGTTTCGAAACAGGTTAAACCCCAATTGTTTCGAAATGGCTGTTGTTTCGAAATGGTTATTTCAAAATAACAGTCGTTTTGATAGCAGGCTTTCCCTTAATTCAAATAAACTTATTTCGAAATAAGGACTTTATTTTGAAATAACTAATTTCGAAATCCTTATTTCGAAATAACGATGTGTGTGTAGACATAGCTTGAAGTACTGGAAATGACTGGACATTTCAAAATTTTGGTAGCTCTAGGTCATCTATTGAATCAAAGCCAAGAACAGAACTCTGGTTTCTTCTCTCCGGTAAATGATTTGTACACTGCTCTCTAATATTAAAACTCACAAGTAGCTGATACAATCTGATAAATTACAGGCTTTACAGATTTGTATGCTGCAGAATAATATGTCCTGTAATGATACAGATATTGTTATAGGACATGGTGTCATACTTAAAATTCTAAATTTTTAAAGGTAGTTCAGTTACTGTATTGCAACAAAATGCTGTCAGAACTAACTAAATTTGCTATTCTATCTGAAGAACAAAGAGAAAAATTTATAGAAGATCAAACAAATAAAAATACATTGAGAAAGATAGTAAGTGATGTCAGCTTACCAAGGAATTAAAACCTTTGCATTTGGTATCTGCTTTTTTGTTGGTACCCAAGTATTATAAATAATGAACTACACCCAAATTGTACATATTATAAAGCTGCATTTTTCTCTTAGGGGTTCTGGTGACATGTACAAACCATCAAGCTTTACTCCCATTGTTTGTATGTTGTCATCAAAACCCTTACATAAAACTAGAATTATAGGACAGTTCAGGGGTGGCCAAACTTTCTGATTCCTCGAAACTGCCCTTCCCTGGCCAGAATCCTTTAGCTCCACCATGCTGCCACTGGGCAAGCACTCTAAGCAGTTCACCTCAGTCTGGTAGGCTGAGAATGGAGGGACTTGGGGTATGTTTACACCATAGGACTTTGTTAAGTCTACTTAATAAAGTCTACTTAAAGGCAACTTTATTAAGTTGACTCCATGAGCCCACACTTCTCTTAAGTTGACTTAACAAAGTTGGCTATGTTGACTTAAGAAAGTTACCTAATAAAAATGTGTTTGCTTAAGTCAACTTTACTAAGTTAGATGGCCACATTGCATTATGTCGACTTAATAAAGTTGACTTAACACCTAAGTCGACTGAAAGACTGATACTTATTAAGTTGACTTAAGGAAGCCCTTAAGCTGACTTAATGCATGCCGAATGTGGCCAGGGCTCTGCATAAGTTGACTTAAGCCCCTAGTGTAAACATACCCTTTAACAGTAAAATGGCCACATGCGGCTCACAAGTCATGGTTTGGCCACCCCAGTATAGATGGTGGATAATTCATATGGGGCTGGTGTAATCTCTTGAGTAATTTGGAAATAATTTCAGACTAAGAACCATTGCTTGTAGTTCCCCAGTCTTGTGACATAATCTCATTTTGCTTTAATTACAATTCTCTTTGAATGGACTGAAATAGAGAGGGTGGAGAGAATGTTTAATTTTCAGGGTAATGATCTGACATAGTCCTAAACCAAATCCACTGATTCTCAGCCTTCCCCACTTCCCCCAGTTCTGGTGTGAGTGGGTTGGAATCTGAACCTCAATCTAAGTTTTGCAGTTAATCCTTATCACCCCATCATCGGATCCAGATACCCCTACATTTTGCAAGATTCAAAGTATGGCTCAGAAATATATAGCTCAGGCTTCTCTTTAGCGCTAGTAGGATGTTCACTGAGGGCTCAGCCTTATTAGGTGGGAGCCAAGATTACTTTAGTACCTTGTAAGATAGGTCTTTTATGCGTCTCATCTAAGGATTTGATTTTTTTTCATTCACATAAGATCTCTTCCAATTATAAATCTCCTAGTGGTTTTGTCCCCTGAACTATAAAAAATTAGTCTGGACTTTTCAAAGGAGCCTAGAAGACCTAGTTGCCTAAATCCAAATGAAATTACATGGGAGTTGGTTTCCCAGCTCACTTAGGCTGGAATTTTTAAAATGGCTTGAATGAGTTGGTTTGTTTATGACACAACTTCCAAATAAGAGAACTCTTTTGCAAACACTTCAGATGCCACTTGATTTCTTCTAAACTGCTTACAAGATAGCACTCTTATCTGATAAGACATAGAAGAGCCATATGTATTTCTAGCTGCACTCTTGCTGTCAGTACTCTATTGAGGGTCACATATCTGCTCCAACACTGCCTTATTAATTTTATACTGCTCTTCTTAGTATGTTGGTTACAGCAATTCATACTACCACAGTTTGAAAGCTGTTTTCTCTTTGATCTTTCCATTTAACTCTTTAAACAGTGAACAAGGATCCCTCATGTTTCCAAGGTGCACAGCACAGCCACAACCTTACTGGGAATTTGGACAAAGGAAGGAGTGCAATAAATGTCACCTCTCCTTGTGTATAATATTTTACTGTTCTGCTTGTGCTTCATACCTACCTAATTAGAAAGAAAATAATTAAAACTCTAATCTGACAATCTCAATTTACGGAAGTATTCTGATACAAATTCCTTACTCACTGGGCAGAAAAAGAAAGGCACCATGTTAACTAACATTTCTAGACAGAATATTAGCAACCACTTCTTCTATTGGCTTCTTGTGTCTTATTTTCGTGCTTTCACCAATGAGAAGCTACTTTAAGATGCTTATTATAAAATACGACTTACAGGTTTGAAAAGGGCAACTGTGTTAGTCTAGTTCAGTAAAACAAGTAAGGAGTCTTGTGGCACTTAAAGACTAACAAATTTATTTATTGCATGAGCTTTCATGGGAGAAAATCCCACTTCTTCAGAGTCTGACAAAGTGGGATTTTCTCCCACAAAAGCTCATGCAATAAATGAATTTGTTAGAGTTTAAGTGCCATAGGACTCCTTATGACTTTCAGCTGTCTATCTTGGCATTCATTAACTAATGCATATTTATTTTTAAAGTTTTTCATTTGCTTTCCTTCTTTTTCTTTCTGACATAAGCACTGTTGAAAATTTCTGGGACAAAAAAAAGATGTTAGTTCACATATGGAACCCTATTCTGCCATCCAGACCCACCAGTTGTTGAAGAATGTGCCGTGAATTTATTGTCTGAAAGGATGACTGTAACCTCTATGTCTGGTTCTAATGCAATGATATCGTGCCATCCTGTAGAAAGTACTAATCTTCAAATCTGCAGGTCCTTTGCATCTGTGATGATGGATTTCCATCTGCAGGGTAGAAGTTTGGTCCTATCAGTCCAGTTTAGCAGTAAGTAGAAATGGGCTTGAGATATGAAATTCAGAGCTGAATCTGAACTTTCCCAAAAATCAAGAGGTGTTTGAATCCTGGGCGTGGTTCTTACTACTGTGAAATAGACATCAGTCATGAAAATTTCAGTTGGAGGTAGATAACAGTTTACCTTGAGGATCTGGCTGATGTTGGGTCTGAATCTTGCTAAACTTATGAATGTTCAGCTCTGGGACTTTGGCTTGGATTCCTCTTTAGGAAATATCTTAAATGAATTTGTGCGGCTATCAAAACAAACTAATTAGCTAGCTTTAGTGTGTGATTTGCCTCTGGCTTTGAAGTATCAAACCCATTTTTCAGTTTAGCATTCAGATCCAACCCATAGGGGCACCTGATTGGTGGAATTACAGGTTGAAACTCCAGCACAGGTTTGTCCCTGTAGGACGCTAGGCCCCTGCATGAATTGTGAGTGCCCTTAATTAGCAGTGAAGTCAGTTGAATTGAGGTCATTCAGGGCCTCAAAGGACTAACCCCCAAATGGCTCATCCACTTCATTATGGCCCTGATTCATAAAAGCATTTCAGCACATGCCTAAATTGAAGACTGTGGGACTCAGGCCAGTGCTTAAAGTTAAGTGCATAGTTCAGTGCTTTCCTGAATCAAGGCTTATATCCACCAAATGTTAATCACAGCACTGTAGTTGCAAAGCATATCTCCCTGTGCCTTTTCTCCTCTTTTGAAACCAAAATTCCAAATTTTACAAGCTCTGTCCCCTTGCCCTCGACATAGTTTGCTAAATATCATGTAACGAGGCTTTGAATGGCAGATGAAATGAAAAGAAATAAGCTGGCATAATGGTGCTGCCAAACTAACTTACCTCACGTGCACCATTCAGACTAAAAGTTGGAAAGCACACCTTTAAACTATTAAAGACCTAATAGCATTTGTATGGTTCCACAGGAAAATAAATACCGAAGGAGGTTGCGCAAGGGCCCCCTTCAGATACATTACTGCAAGCCCAACAAAGCTGCACTATATGAAAATAAAGAGTAAATTTATTACTGTAACAAAGCCCCAGAGCACCTAACCTCAGAGCAAAGTTTGTCATCCAAGCGCCTGATACTACAGGCAAAAACTTTTTAGGAGACCAAGAAGGGCTGAGAGGGCCAAAGTCTGTATCTGTGCATCAAGTACACATGCCAAATCGACATGCTGCTCTGGGTCAGATAACCCCAGGGCCCGTTAGTAAAATACTTGAGTCTGATAAGAATACAAATACTTTTTTGTAGTCCCTGTGCTGGGTGAAATACCTTTTGATTTCCTGCTGAGGTTACATATAATAAAAAACAGAGAGAGTAAACTGCTTTTCTGTCTATAGCTATACTACTGCATGAAATATCTGTAGATTTTAAAGTCCGTAATCTTTTGTTGGGTAAGCAGTTACTTTACACATTTTTGTGGAAAGATTCCATGTTTGCTTCCATGAGCAGTGCAGGGATTCAAAGTGTTATCTGGAAACACTAGAAATACGTGAAAGTTACAGCATGCAATCATCTTGGCTTGAATTTGGCTGACCACCTGTAGGCCCAGTGCTTAGCCTGTTTAGTAGTGCTGGAAGTGAATTTGTTGTGCTTTGTATGAAGTCGGTTGCCTATTGTCACTTAGGGTGAACTTCACATCTTCATGAAGTTCCCACAAAAGGTATTCCATGCTACTTAAATGCTCTTTGCCTTCTCTGGTGTAGGGTGGATGGGCAGACTACAGGGATAGTCTATGCAATAAGTATTGCTGCGCTCTTTGCATTCTGGAGGTGGGAAATTTTATGCCAAGGCAGAGCTGGAGAGGGCTACTGGATTATCCTGAGTCAGTCACTGTAATGCCCTGTATGGGATGGCCTGATGGGCTGAGGACTATACATTGGAGTGGCAGCCCAGGGGGCTTTGCTGTCCCATGTTTAGGTGACTGCAAGTTTTCAGGATGCCTCTTTGTGATAGCTCTATCATAGTTGTCAGTATAGCAAAGCGTCATCCTGAAAACTACAGGAGCCCAGAGGAGCATTTTGCCCATGGTGCCTGGCTCTATGCACTCATGTCATGTTCAGTAAAGATCACAGTTTCTGTCAGAAAAATACCTTGTGAAATTTAACATTCACAGTCTTTGTTTTCAAGGTGTGTTTTCTATTTGTATTGGGAACCTGTTGTCTGAGGTTCAAGGCTGAGGTTATCCCATCATCATACCTTCGCAATCTGCATGCTGGGACAGCTGTGTGGTGTGCTGGCATTTCCCGGCTCTAGTCTCTCCAATATCAGTTCTGTGCAACAACTGCATGAAAGTATGGAACCTCTTACCATGAAACGATTTCCCTAAAGGAAACAAAAGCTACTTCTCTGTGCCTTCCTCCCTGCAGCATCCGCACTGTCATTCTTCTCATTAGGCCTGACCTGTCATGAAGGCCCCTGCAGTATCACAATGTAAGGTGACAGGCTTCCAGTGAGTGACAAAGGCTCTTTACTCACTACAGAGCACTCTGCCACTTCTGTATGGGGAAAAGGGCCCATTCTTTTCCACCAGAGTGCCTGATAATAGTATCTTGCTTCTCACCCCCCCTCCTGCCTCCATCTCACCACCACTACTCATTCTGTACTAGAAATGTGAAATAAGGCTCATTTTTCTGACACAACATATTAAGATCTTGAAAGTTTATGCCAAAGTGATGTAAAATGAATAGCTGTTGGCACAACTGAGGCAAAGCTCTGTTTGTTAAGAGAGAAGATTCACACATACTTACTCTGTCATGATTTATAATGGCAAATGACAGCTGTTGGCAACAGGATCATATCCCTTCTCTCCTCTTACACCTACCCCACTTCTTTTATCCCTAGTAGGACAAAGACACATGGTTTAAAGCAGCCAGAGCTGTGACTTTAAGCAAGGATAGTTCACATTTGCTGGAGGTATTGGAACCCAGTTGTAGTCAACGGCATCTAATGCAGCTCTGTTGAAGTTGATTCCACATTGATACAATGGACAAACTGCAGATTGACTGATGGTTAACTTTGAACTTTTTTGGAGGAGTTACTTTTGAAATTTTTTTAAACAAGTTACTTCAGGAAGATTGTCCAGAATGTGCAGTGAAAAGAAAAGGAAAGAAAACTATAGGAATTTGGAAAACCTCATACCTGCGATGAGTCGTTCATGATAGATTAGAAAGCTATGTCTACATCTGGCAAACTTAGTTTGAACTTGCTATTCTGAACTAAGATGTTCAAGCTTAGTTTGTTTGAACTAACAAATCTAGATGTCGTGCTTTAGTCCTCAAGGCAATCCACATCCCAGAACAGCACAAGTGTGTGTGTGTGTGTGTGTGTGTGTTTTATAAAAGTGGATGTGAGCGCTGCACAATAAAGGAGAATGAAATAATTTTCAGGCCTGTCGCCTAACAAAGGTCCCAGTTTCAACCAGAAAGCTGATTTTTCCCTGACTTTCTTAACCTCTGTGCTCTTTTGCCTTGCATTGTTAAAACAATTGCCATATTTCAGCCAATATATGGCTATTTAGAGTGGTTAGTAAAGTAATCTATGAATATTGTTTGTAAAGCACTTTGGGATAAAAGGAGTTATAGAAATAATACCTTTTTATTTTAAAAAGTACAGAAATAATTAAGAAATTACTAAGGTCCTTCTAAGTACCTGTGAGGGTGGACATATTAAGTCAATTCGTAGTTTTCAATTTTTATATATAGGCGAAAAAGCTTTTCTGTCTACTTTGTTTTGTTCTGTTTAAGCTTTTATATCTCTCCCACCATGGTGGAATCCAGAGTGTCTTGGTATCTGCTAGTAAGTAAGACAGCTGAGTTTTTGCCAGTACAGTGCTTTGCTTTTCCTCACTATTGAGCATCATTGGACATGTTACACTCATTCTGTGTGCAGGCCTTCACTGAAGACAGTAGAAGTTCTGCATACAGAAGAATTGCAGAACATGCAGTAGAAACCATGGTGGGGAGGAGTTCTGCAATGTGGAATGGAAAATTTTGCCCTCAGGAAAACAGAGAATAGCAGTTCTTGTGGACTTTGTCCTAAGTGCCTTAGAGGGAAAAGTGACAGAAAAACCAAACAAACCACTGTCCAAAGAACCACCCCAAAAACCTCCCACCATGTTGAAGAGAAGACTAAACATTCTTAAGAAATCGGAACAAACCTGGAATTTCCTTAGCAGTGCTAACCAAACCCACTTCCACATTGCAGAGTGCTTGTTTCTGAGAATTCAGCATTTAGGTGTGAAGGAAACAGCATGGTCAGCTGGACCAATCCTATTCACAGACTGATTTCCACTTCTTGTGCCTGATTCTGTTTTTACTATACTAAATCTAAAACAACTCCACTGAAATCATTGAAATTAGATTGCTATAAAATCAGCATGAGAGCAGGATCTAGCCTGCTAGATGTAAGCTTCATGTGTTGTTAATTTGCTATTGGGGTTAAAGTATAATTTGGTGGGCCCTGGAACCCTCCTAAATTGGCAGGCCCCCACTCACGTTGGTCCAGGCCCCCTTCGCAGGGCTATGGGCCCCACTCACACCGGTGTGGGCCCCCCTCATGCACCCCAGATACTGCCCTCCAAAGGCCTGCCCCCGCCCCAGCTACTGCAGCGCACATGCCTACCTGCCACCCCAGCTACTGTCCCCCCACACCTACCCTCCACCCCACTGATCCCCCAACCCCCTGCCATGCATGCAGTCTTCCCCCGACTACCCTGGGCTGACCCCCTCCCCCATGACTTTTCCTTGCCAGCTCGCCTGTCCCCAACCCCCTCCCCAGCATCCTCTTACCTGGCCACCATGTCACTGGAGCAGCCCCAGCCCGGGCTGATACTCCAGCCTGAGGCTGCTGTGACTGAGCATGCTCAGGGGCTCGGAGCATGCTCAGTCAGAGCAGCCTCAGGTCAGAGCCTCAGCCCGGGCCAGGGCAGCTCCCTGACATCCTGGAATGTGGTGGAATAGGGTTCCAGGGCCTACTATTTTAGGGGTTTGGCATGGGGGCCCCTAAAAATAGAAAATGGAGCTGGAATGCTGCATTCTGGGACCTGCTATTTTTAAATGGTGGGCCCTGGAACACAGTGTTCTGGCTCCATTTTTTATTTTTGTGGGCACCAGAATGCCGAGCCCCTAAAATAGTGGGCCCCAGAACGGCATTCTACCACATTCCAGCTTACTTTAACCCCTGTTTACTATAATGAAACACTGCTGATTTACTCTTCTGCTGTATAGATGAGAGATTTTCTCACTCAGGGACAGACTCTGCTGTCCTACTGAAGCTGAGTAGTTCAGGAAAGCAAAATGTCTTTCTGCCAGCATCTTTGTGCACATCTTACTTAAAATTATTGAAAAATAATATGAATGATTTGCACAATCAGTGGATTAGATGCTTCCAAACACAGGCTGGTTTTGAACACCTATAAACTGATGGCATTATATTTGCATACTTTGCTGCTTATCAAGTCTTCCGGTCAATGTGACCTTCAGTTACTACCAGAGCTTAATGTTGTCCTTGAATATGAATAGGAACAGTCTGAAAATGATATTGAAGCATGATGGGGCATGTTGAACAGCTGGAATTGTGACAAACAGTAAATTCCAAAAGTCCTGGCTCCTAGAAGTGTTACTTCCAGGAATGATCCCAGATTTCATTCTCTGAAGAGGCCCCACATAAAAACTGGTCCATTTCTGCCCTGCTTTTGTTTTGGGTTCACGAAACTGACAGACAACCACAGGTGTTTGCACCACTAATATTCAAATTCTTCAGCAAACATATTCTATTTGTGTTTTTCTGCCTGTGAACCTGGATTTTCTACATGAGAACAGAGATCTCCAATTACCGGGGAAATCAGCAGTTTTCCTAAATTTGTCCTTGATGGAGATTTGCTATTTTCATATCAAAATGACTCTCTCACTCTGACAATTATTTTTAGCTTCCAAGAAAAGTGAGATAAAGGCAAAACTTGTTTTCTTTAACAAATGTAATTGTTTGTTTTTGCCATGGGTGACGATTTTTAATAGCTCTCCATCATCATGTGAAACCACTTATACCCTCTACCCCCACCCAAAGAGTCCATTCTCCCCTTGCTGATCCTGCATTGATCCTGGCAATGCTGATCAGTTACCTACCCGTGCAAATGACTAAAGGCCATTTTTCCCTTCAGATGTTAATGTACAGCTCTTATTCATTGTGTGCAGGTATATGAGTGTAGAATTTGGCTTTATATATTGAAGAACAGAAAGTGCAGCTATGAGAAAAGGTTCACAAAGAGATAATGTGATATTTTTCATAAGACTAAAGCCATAAGTTAACTCAGGTCTTATGTAGCAAAACTTATGGGCCACCAAGCAGGGCCATCCTTAAATATACATAGTGCAAGCAACCACTTGGAACCAGGTGCTCTTAGGGCTCTTTTACCTCGGAGGTTATTCAACAATTTACAGGTCAACCTACATAACACTTGACAAGGCCCCGTCCTTTAGGGTATGGCGCACTGCCTGCAAAATGTTTAGTGTTCTCAGCTACCATTGGCTTTAGCAGCTATACTTCAGCGCATTGGGCCCTACATAGCTTTCTGGCTATGCAGCTAACTGTCAGTTATGTGGAAAGAAAGTTTTCCTACTCTGCAAATAAGTTAACTAGAAATCCCGTGAGAAGAACTTGAATAAACATTGCTTGCAGGGTAAGATGATCTATTTCAAATCATTAGATTTTTGTTGCATTTCTGAATGAGTGTAACAATTTATCTCTGGGAAATGTCTACAGAAAATGAACTAAGTCCCCTTAATAGTTCTAATCCTTCTCCTTAATATGTGCACCAGAGGGTGCTGTGCTGAGTGTCTGAATGAGAATAGCAAACATTTCAAAACACGCTAGGAGTTCCAATATATAATAAAAGGCAAAATGCCTTCCTGTAGATTCTAGCCTCCCTTTCAAAGGTAAAACAACATAGTTTTAAACTGCAGCTGACTGGGAAAAAAAAGTGAAATATGTGATGTGGTGTTTTTACCAACTGTCTAAATAAAGGTATAGTGAGTCACTGTGGAAAACAGAAAATCTTTCTGTATTTTAAGAGCTGTAGTTTAAGAGTTTTCTGTGAAAAAGCTTCCCTTAGGTTTGTAACTTAAACATTGCCCATCTGCTATTTCCTCCCTGGCCTGCATTTACAGGAAATCTGAGATTTCCTTTTTCAAAAAATATGTTTTAAAAAATGTACATATTTTGCCAACAATATCGGTGGAGATAGTGAGAAGTCTAATTTAAGTTACTGATGTATTAAATGATCATTTCCTTCTGGCCCATATTGAAAGAGAGGGAAGTTTCTTCTTTGGTTTAAATGCTTGCAACAGGACCTCTATAAATTGTCCTAGAATAGAAGGTGAAATGGAAGCAGGAATCCTAAGCAGGACAAGAAGTCACTTTCCAACATGTCATAGAAGGAAATGGAAAACAGGCCTGCTAGGATCTGGCTCCAAAACTTATTGTGGGAAATGGAAAGATTCCTATGGTGCCTGTGAGATCAACGATATGATGAGCTGGGACTCTCTGCAAGCTTTTGAGTATCCTCAAATTAGCATATCTGTGAATCAGGTCCCTTATTCTCAGTTATCATGGTTTGATGCACAGCTCATTAGTTCATAAGGACCATGAAGACGTTCTTGTTTTCCCCATACAGTCTCACTTTGTAAAAGAGGCTCCAGACCTGGGTTCTGGACTGAATTCCCTGTCCACTGGTATACATCTCAAGTAACTCCACTGAAGTCAATTCAGTTCCACTGATAGAAAACAGGTTTGAAATTATGATTAGGCCTTTTTGGTTCCATCCATAGAGCTAATGCTATTTGATAACGCAGAGCCATACAAAACAGAACCAAACAGTATATTACCCTGGCCCCAGCTATGCCTGGATCTTTGAAAGGAGACAGAAGTCTCTAACACTTTTAAAGATAATCTATAAAAAGGGAATTCAAAAGCACATTTCTTTTCACTCCCAACTTATATTTCTGGCTCTGACTCCCATTATTAATGAAGTCATTCACTTTCATAAAAACAACTACACAAGTACTTCTAGCCATATCTATAAAACTATTTAATGCACTTTTCGAAACAAGGCATCTTACAGCCATAGTAATTGCAGTTTTACTAGACCTTTAAATGAGAAGCAGCTACTTATTAAGTTTTGATATGGTGAGCTGATTAGACAAGTTAAACATAAAGGCACAATTTATGCATATGGTATAACCACATGTATATGTAATGCAGTTTCTGCACCAATGTTTGTTACTCATTGTGATAGGAAATCCTGCTAGGTACACACTTTTATGCCACTTACAGGTTATAAGTAGTAAAGTGAAAAATGTTGAATTTTACAGGAAAATAATATTAATAAATCTCCTTCAGTGAATTACAGTATAATTCAGAACTGCCTTTGTTTTGCTGCTGCTGTGAATTCAATTCTGTTGCCAGTGCAGAAATAATAAACAGAGACCAAAGTGGAGACCACTCCCCTTGCTTTTGGCAAGTGGTTTTAGTCAATTTACAGCTGGACTCTCATAATGGCTTCTGAAACAGCACTAATAATAAAGAAGCTCCCATGGATGTTCATTCTTCTTCAAGCAAATGGAAGCAGCACATTGTTCAAAAGTGACTGCGTATGTCCAACCACCATTTCCAAATTCATCTGCCTCTGGCGTGCATCTTTTTCAAAATGCATCATCTTTCTTTACCTTTTCTCCTATTGAGCCATTCATATTCTAAAGAAGTCATTCTACATAGTTCTTGCATGTATATTATGTACTCTCAAAAAATGGAATCCATGTTTTTTCTTTTTCTTGGACTGCATTAACTAGGTATAACATGGAGTTAATATTTCTTGTAGGATATATGCGCTTAATATTAAAAGTCAGATTCAGGGCCTGATTCTCTACTATGCTGCAGCAATTTTATGTTGGTTAAAATCACTGGAATGACATTAGTGTGGAAACCAGAGTGCAGAGTCAGATTTACAGTTTGGGGGGTCCCAAATGGGAGCATCTATATCATTCAGTTTAGATTCCACATCCATATGTTGAAATGGTCAGCATGGTCTATCCTTTGTGTGCTGTTGGTTTATTGCAAAATGCAGTCTTTCTAGAGTGAGGGTGTTATATTCTCTCATTATATCATGAAAACATGTCACACATATTAACAAACTGCAGAATAGAGAACTGTGACTAAAAACTTTAAACCTGGCTTAAAAGGCATGTGAGGGCTGGATTCAGTGACATACTTGATCATTTGCATAACTTTAGATGCATGAATAGTCTCATATCCACACAGCAAAAAACAACCACTGACAGTGAGTCTCATAACCTGGATGACTTGAGGTTTCAGGGTTCATGCTATGGGGCAAAAAATAGTGGTGTGGATGTTCCCATTGGGGCTAGAGCACACTGAAGCCCAGTGAAGAGGGCAGGTCTCAGAACCTGAGCTCCGATCAAAATGAGAACACCTACACTCTTCGGTTTAGTCCCTACTTTGGTGAGAGGCTGAGTCAGTTGACTTGGGCCCTGAGACTTGATACTGTCATGGTGGGGACAACGGCAGATTTGTTGTGTAGAGATGTATTCCCATTGATTTGAAGAGGCATATTCACATGCTTATGTACCTTGCTGATTAAGGGCCACAGTGAATAAAAAACTCCTGACATACACGAAGAAAATAATTTATCACAGGTTAATTAAGATTCTGCTTCTGTCATAAGCTGATTAGCAGAGGAAACCAGAAGGAATTTGTCTACCCCCCCCTTGCAGCATCACACAAATGGACAATATCCTTCAAAGCACTAAGTGTTGATCACTGCTAGGAACCAATATAGAATTTGGCAAACTAACTGTCTCATCTGGTAAGTCATGTCTACTTACACTGGTTTTACCCCATGTAAAAAAACAACAAGCAGTTGTGTGGCACTTTAAGACTAACAGATTTATTTTTTGCATGAGCTTTTGTGGGAGAAGATCCCACTTCCTCAGATGCTTCGAAGATGGGGGAACTTACAGAAAGGAATGAAACTAAATGCAAGGGGGTGTAAAACATAGGATCAGGTCATAAAGTAACAGCAAATCAGAGCACTTTACAGGCTTAAAGAATGGGAAACCTGAAGTCAAATTACCCTTTGTAATGTGAAAAGAACCCATAATCTCAATTGAGTCCTGCTTTCACAGAAATTAGCTTGCATATTAATTCGAGTTCAGCTGTTTCTCTTTGGAGTCTTGATGTCCCAGGTACATCTCTAACGACAGTCGTTAACAAATCCATCATCGAGTGATTAGGAAGACGGAAGTGCTCAGCAACTGGTTTCTTTGTTCTTTGATTTCTGATATCAGCTCGGTGCTCATTCAGTCTCTTACGGAGCGATCGTCCTGTTTGTCCAATATATAAGGTGTTGGGGCATTTCTTGCATATGATGGCATAGACCACATTAGTAGATGAGCAGGTAAATGAGCCTTTGATGGAGTAGCACGCTTGATTAGGACCTTTGATGGTGTCTGTTGTGTAGATATGTGGGCAGACTTGGCAGCATGGTTTTTTGCAGGGGTGTGTGCCTGCTTCAATGTTCTTGTTAGATCTGTAGTTGCTGGTGAGTATCTGTTTAAGATTAGGGGGCTGCCTATAAGCAAGGAGTGGTCTGTCTCCTAATGCTTGAGAGAGAGAGGGATCATCTTTTAGAATAGGCTGTAGGTCCTTAATGATCTGTTGCAGAGGTCTGACTTGAGGATTGTATGTGGTGACTAGTGGTGTTCTGTTGCTTTCTTTCTTGGGTCTCTCCTGTAGTAGATGACTTCGGGGAACCCGTCTAGCTCTGTCAATTTGTTTTCTTACTTCCCCAGGTGGGTACTGTAGTTTCAAGAATGCTTGATAGAGATCCTCAAGATGTCTGTCTCTGTCTGAGGGATCAGAGCAGATGCGGTTATATCTTAGAGCTTGGCTGTAGACAATGGATCGTGTGGTGTGTTTAGGATAGAAGCTCGAAGGATGTAGGTAACTATACCGATCAGTAGGTTTTCGGTATAGGGTGGTGGTGATACGTCTATCCCTGATTTGTACTGTAGTGTCAAGAAAGTGGATCTCCTGTGTGGAGTGTTCCAGGCTCAATTTGATGGTGTTGTGGAAATTATTGAAATCTCTGTGAAAATCTTCAAGAGCATCCCTGCCGTGTGTCCAGATGATAAAGATGTCATCGATGTAGCATAGGTAAAGAAGAGGTATCTTGGGATGAGACTTGAGGAAACGTTGTTCTAAGTCGCCCATAAAGATGTTGGCATATTGTGGGGCCATGCGGGTGCCCATAGCAGTGCCACTGATTTGGAGATATAAATGATCCTCAAATCTGAAGTGGTTGTGGGTGAGTACAAAGTCGCAAAGTTCAGTCACGAGCTGCGCTTTGTCATCATCTGGGATGGTTCTTCTAATAGCTTGTAATCCATCCTTGTGTGGGATGTTGGTGTAAAGAGCTTCTACATCTATAGTGGCCAGAATGGTGTTTTCAGGAAGTTCTCCAATGGACTGTGTTTTCCTCAGGAAGTCCGTGGTGTCTTGAAGATAGCTGGGGATGTTGATAACATAGGGTCTGAGGAGGGAGTCCACATAGCCAGATAGGCCGGCCGTAAGAGTGCCAATGCCTGAGATGATGGGGTGTCCAGGGTTTCCTTTTTTATGGATTTTGGGTAGTAGATAGAACATCCCCATGTGACACTACAATAGAGTTACTTCTAACTTACACCTATGCAAGTGAGAAGATATATTAGATATAGGCCTTAGATATATTAAAATGCAAGAATTGATTAAAGTAAAGGCCTGATCTGGAGAGTGGCTTAGTACCTAAACTGTTATTGATGACATTAAAAAGAGTAATGGGTTTCAGGTGCATGGTATCTTTTGGGATCTGGTCAGATCACATATTTTGTGTGTTTCCATTCATGTTTGCCACAGTTTTAGCATGGGTGCCATGAACTCCTTTGCCCTATGTTCCCCTACTGCTTGGTGAACCATATCAACAGAGTTGCTTTTTTCAATTCCACAAAATCACCAAGGACCCAAGTGTACCAGTAAGATAAATATACTATAGGAAGGGCACCTATCTGTAATACCAACAATGACATGAATCCATTGTATTTTGTTGTTTTATAGTCATAATTTCTAGAGCACTGGTGCTTTGCAAGGTCCTCTGCAAGTACATAAGAGCCAAGATTCCTGTCCCCAACAAGCTTACAGTCTGAATAAGATATGAAGGATGAAGCAGAGCCTCCTCACAAGTGTCAATGGCATACTCACTACTACTGTCAATAGGAATAGGATTTCCTACAAAGGGCCCATTCTTCACTGCCTTTCCTCATATGTAGTTGCTAACACCTGTGCACAGTGAATATAAAATATCACCAAATCAGAATGGCAGCCTTTCATTCTGCACAAGTGTATATGGCTAAACAAGGTGCAAGGCAGTAGAAAATCAGGTCCTGTACAGTCAAGGAATGCACTAGAAAGTCATGAGATTTCTCTTTTAAATAAAGGCAGTAGCTGGTACAGAAGTTAAGTGCTGTAAAGTTGGGTGAGAGAAGTGAGCTTTAAGTAGGAGTATAAAGAGAATTAAAGGTATATGTTGGTTGTCATTATTGTTAGTGTTTTCAGTAGTGTGTGTAGGCAGATGATTCCATTTAGACAGAAGATGAGATACCACCTTGTAAAAGAGAACCCTCAAAAAAATTTAAAGTTCAAGCATGTAAGAAGAAAACAGGTGTTTTATATGACATGCCAGGCCTTGGCTGGCATTCTGCCTCCACAGAAATCTTAGCAGCAAAAAATACAGCAGAAAAAGATACCAGATTTTTTTTGGAGGTAGCATAGAATTCTTTATTTCTAGGATATAACACATGCACACTTTTGGACCTGAAAACACAAGCATTATGCAGATCCCAAAGACCATCATATAATAAAATGAATAAATAACAGATACCGTCATGTATCTGGACAGGGTATCTCTTAACTATATCTTTTATTCATGACTTTTCCTAGTTAGCACAATAAGTTCTTTACTCATTATGAGCCAAAGTCCAGGTGAGCCAAATGTTCTGAGTGTATGACCAAGGAAGAGCTCTTTCCATCCACATTTGACTTCTTGGCTTCTCAGACAGTGTATGAAACTTGACTAATGTAAGATTTGCAGCTTGGCACCAGCAGACTCTAGTTTTGATTAAAGTTTCTAGAATAGGACTGGTCAGTGGGATTCTTGAGTATGGCTAAATTTTCCTTGATCTTTGGATGCTGATGGAAAGTAGGCATTCCCCAGAAAATATTAAGGTCATCTTGAGTTTCTGCTGATGCAAACTTTTCCATCTAGGATTACTGCAGTCTACCTAGTGCTGTCTCTGAAGACCACTCAGAAGTCAGAGCTTTAGCAGAATGTGTCTGCCTCCCAATTTTACAGAGCTGGAAAAGTGGAGTGTGTTAAACCAGCTCTCCAAATCATAGCTTCTAGTTCATTTCCAGGTACAGTTTAAGGTGTTGATAGTGACGTGTAAATTTCCATATGATTTTTGGCTACCCAAAGAGATTCTTTCCTCCTTTTAGTTTTAAAAGCTGAGCTCAGGCAAGCTTCTTAACATCATCCCTGTTCTGGAACACTGAAGAAAATGTTCTTAATGAAACAAGCTGAGCGCTGAGAAAGTGTTCTTAATGAAACAAGGAAGGAGTCCTATGGCATGTAAAGACTAACAAATTTATTTATCACATGAACTTTTGCGGGAGAAAATCCCACTTTGTCAGATACTTTGAATATGTTTCCTCTGTTGGTCCAGCAGCAAGAGTTTGCTGACATTCAGAATGCTGTACAAAGCTCAGTTAGTCGCTCAGGCTGTTTGGCTATGTTCAAACGTAAACTGTGAAATCCTTATTTTGAAATAACTTAAATCGAAATAAGCAAATATTAAATCGGAATAAGGGAAACCCTCAAAGCGAAAGAGCATGTCCTGTGTCTGGACATGCTATTTCACTTCAGGAGAGGGGCAGCATGGGAGGTGTGGCAACATGGCCCCCTGGTACGGCCATGTTGCCAACCAATCCCCTCCCACTGACTCTGGAGAGCCAGTGGCAGAGGAAAACAGCCCTGGGGGAGAGGGGTCAGTGATGGGGGGACCCCTCCTCCCTGCCGCTTCCCTGGCGGCAGGGGTGGAAGATATCAGGTCGCCCGGTTCCCCTGCTGGGCTGAGCTGTAGGGGTGCAGGGTCCCCCAGACCCTGCTGGCTCCAGCAGCCCCTGGCGACCTGCAAGTAGCTGGGGCAGATGCTGGCTCCGGGAGTCCCTGGCCAGCAGGCTCCACAAGCTGGTCAATTTCACAGAAGTGAAATTGACCAGAGGTTGCAGAGCCTGCCAGGGGCTGGGGGACTGGGGCACCCAGCTAGCTTTGCCCCTGCTGCCCAGTGGGCAGCCACCAAGCCCGGGCAGCGGGTCCAGCGGGCTCCAGCAAGCCAGCTCCCACTTGCCCCCCCCCCCCCCGGCACTCTCCTGCACCTCGCCTCAGCACCCTGGCCAGGGAGCCATCAGCATATATCAGATATACAGCAGCAACTTCTGACAGTCTGTTTCAGCATGCCACCAGGCACAGCCCCTTCTCTCTTGGATCTGTCTATTTACAGGCTTCAAAACACTGTTTTTTCTTCTCTGAACGCTGATCTCAGTTGTCCCTATCTAATATAAAATGTCAAACTTCCCTGGCTGCTTCTTACTCTCTCCTCCTTAGAGTCATGAGTTAGCCAAGCCCTTTTCCTGGGTCTGTACTCAAGGCTAGATTTAGGGGAGCTGACCCAGGCTACTGCCTGCAGTGCTGAACTTGAGGGATGTCAGGCCTGAGGTGCTGATTTTGTCGTTAATGACAAAAGGTTAAATAGAATGTTTGAAATAAAATGTTTCAGGTGTTCTGTATGTGCATGCATTTTTTCGCAAAGCTCCTAAAATGTTCTGGGACCTGAGGGGACTTCAGAGTTTCTGAGAATAACATTTTCCTACAGACTCCTGAATGTTGTCACAGCCCTGGTCAGTATATAAAGTGCAGGGCATTGCCAGTCAGTCAGTGAGATATAAGAATGAACTGAAGTGAAGAGAGAGTCCATCTGCAATATTGTGAATCTTGTTTTATTGTCCAATTGTGAAAGCGTACTTGTGTTTTAAGACTTGAGAGGGTGTATCAAAGTCATGAAATGGGCTACAAATGCAACAAAAATAAGGTTTTTCAAAAGTTTTAACAAATGGGAGAAGGGTGCCAAAGACAGTCCTTGCCTAAGGTGCCATTTGGTCTAGGGCTGATCCATTTTATATTCTTTAAACTCTCAGACTATGTCTACACTAGCAAAGTAGTTCAAATTAAGGAGGCTAAAAAAAATTTTTTTTAGTACAAACTGGGCAAAGCCTGGTGTAGACAGGGTTCAAATTAGTTCAAATTAAGCCTCCTTAATTCAAACTAATTTGAACTCTGTCTACTCCAGGCTTTGCCTAGTTTGAGCTAAAAATTTTTTTAGTTTGAACAAAGCAAAACTTATTTCGAACTAGTTAGTTCAGCTGGTTAGGCCAAACTAACTGCTTAGTTTGAACTTATTTGCATATTTAGTTCAAGCTAGCACAATGTAGACATGCTAGTTTGAACTAGCAGTTAGTTCAAACTAACTGTGTTTTTTAGTTCAAACTAACCATGCTTTTTTAGTTTGAACTAAAAAGTTAGTTTGAACTAAAAAAAGCACGGCTAGTTTGAACTAAAAGTTAGTTCGAACTAAAAAAAGTGCTTAGTTTGAGCTAACTTTCAAACTACTTAGTTTGGACTAACAAAGTCCAACCTAAGATTTTAGGTGTAGACATAGCCTCAGGGAACATCTACATTATAATGCTACAGCAGCGTAGCTGCACAAGTGCAGCTAGGAAGCTTAAATCTTATAATGTAAACACTTGCTACAGTGGTTTCTCCACTGTTGTAAATCTGTCCCTTCATGAGGCTGTAACTAGGTCAACAGAATTCTTTCATTGACTTAGTGGCATCTACACCAAGGTTTAAGCTGATTTAACCATGTATCTCAGGGGAGTGGATTTTTCACATCCCTGAGTGATATTGATAGATAGACTTAAGTTTAGGGGTAGCCCCTGCTAAAGATTGCTCTTGTGAAGCCTTGCCTGAGTCTGCATCTCGGAGAAGCTCAGCCCCGGCTCTTGAGCTGCTCCAGGTTCTCTCGAACAATATGCTCCTATTGCTCCTGCCCCTAACTGTCCTCCCTTCTGAGTTCTCAACTCTGTTAATATAGTCCCTCCTGATTCCCCCACAGCTGAGGTTAGTCATTATAATTAAATCTCCCAAACACATTCAGGGGTTACCACTATTATCAGTGGGGTTATGAGATCACAAGGAATGCTGAGTCCACTTTAAACTAAAGGGCTGGCCAGCCTGTGACACCGTCACTTACCAGATTATCACAGGAGAGTCTCAACAGCTGATAAAAATATCAGGTATTGCATAGTATTTAAATGTAGGGTTGGTCATAGAAAGACTATAGGGTTTGGCCTAGCAATAAAATCTTGTATTAATCTTAGAGGATCAGAAAACACAAGTGATCCTTGTTAGCCAGGTTATCCGATCCTGTGCCTGGTTTGTCTTGCAGAGTCATGGATTTCGGTGGGAGAGTCATATAAAATGACTACAAATAGAATAAAAAGAGGGTGGGGTCAACATCAGGCCTTATGGCTATAAAAAGGGTTTCTCCATGTGTAGAAGTGTATTTCTTATAACAGCGTTGTACAGATTGAGATACATGTAGCATTAGCTTGCATCCCAGGATTCCTCAGGATAACAGAGAATAAAATGATGGATAGAGTAGCTAAAAGCACTATAAGAAACATAAGGATTGACACACAAATACCCTTGAATAAACAGGAATTCAAAAGTCTAGTACAGAAAAACTTAAAAGAGGAATAGTGAGAAATTTGCATTATCAGGAAATTTTTTTTTAATTGTGCCCCAGGATTGAGGATAATGACTGAATAGGAAAAATGAAATGATTTTGTTTACAGTACTGACTGGCCATTGTGCTATAAACAAAATAATTTGTGCATAAACAAACACAAAGATGGACTATGTGTGTGGTATAAAGTAGAAGAAACAAAGCTTTTATGGTATTGTAAGGGCTTTGATAAAGAAGGGGAATGCTTTATGAGGAATTTAATTATCTTAACGTAACAAAAGTTACATGACATTATTCAGTAACAGTATCACACAAATGGAGTAGTATTGGAAAGGGAGAAAGGTTACAGTAAAGACACAGGCCAGAATACAATAATAGAAAATGCTAGATACTTAAGAATTACAGCTAGAGGCCACTATAGACTATCCACTCAAGTCTGCTTCCCCATAAAAAAATCAAATTAAAAAAATGAGAGGAGGGACAGAAATAAGAGTTTTCAACAGAAAAGAGAGGCTTAAATGAAAAGAAACAAATAAATACTATATTTTACTGGGAAAATAACATCATCAACAAGGTACAAAGTCTCTCCTCCCCACTAAGACAGAAGACGAGATACAGATGTTCTCAGCCTTTGATGCAGCTGAGGAGTGTATAGTACAGCTCAAGTGGGGATGCACACAAAGATTACTTTAAGTCATTTTTATGCTCCCCATGTTTGGTGAAGCAGGCCAGGGCCCTCAGGATAAATTAATGGACTTTGAAGACTGCTTTAAGTTAGAGTGGGCGAAAGAGCTGATCATAAAAACGTAGAATTGGAAGTGACCTCAAAAGGTCAACTAGTCCATCTGCCTGCACTCAGACAGAACTAAGTCTTATTACTATATCCTTGACAATTGTAGGGCTGAATTGTTCTGAGAAACCGCCAGTGATGGCAATTCTACAACTCAACCACCCTCAGTAACTTTTTCCACTGCTTACCTATGCTTACATTTAGGAAATTTTTCCTAATGTCTAATCTAAATTTCCTTGGCAACAGTTTAAACCCATCATCCTTCCTCAGTGGACGAGAACAATTTATTACCATGCTCTCTATAACAATCTTTTACCTATCTGAACACTAGAATGTTCCCTCTCACTCTTCTACTCTACAGACAAAACAACTGCAGTTTTCTCACTCTTTCTTAGCTCGTCTTTTCTGGACCTTTAATGATGTTTATTGTCTGCCTCTGGCCTTCCTCCCATTTGTCCACATCTCTCCCAAAGTATGGTTCCTAGAACCAGATACAGTACTCCAGCTGAGGCCTTGTCAGTGCTAGGTGAAGTGGAAGATTTACTACTTGTGTCTTGCTTACAACACTCCTGCTAATGCACCCTAAAAAGATGGTCACTTTTTTTTCAACAATATCATATTATTGACTTACATGTAGTCTGTGATCTACTAGAATCCCCAGATCCTTTTCTGTAATACTTCTTCCTATACAGTCAGTATTAAGTTGAGTTGATGTGATTTGTTCTCGACAAATCCATACTGATGGTTGCTTATCACCTTATTATCTTCTAGGTACTTGAAAATTGCTTGTTTATTATTTGCTCCATCATCTTTCCAGATACTGCAGTTCAGCGGACTAGTCTATAATTCCTTGGATTGTCCTTATTCACCTTTTTAAAGACAGTTATTTTATTTCCACTTTTCCAATCCTCTGGGTGTCCTCTCATCCTCTAGAGTTCTCAAAGATAACTGCTAATGGCTCAGAAATCTCTTCAGACAGTTCCTTAAGTATTGTCTGGCATGGTTCTCAAACAGGGGCATGCATATGCTTGGGGATATGAGAGGTCTTCCAGGGGGTGCATCAACTCATCTAGATATTTGCTTAGTTTCTCAGCAGGCTGCTTGTGAAGTCAGTACAAACTAAAATTTCATACAATGACTTGTTTATACTGTTCTGGCTACTATACAGTGAAATGTAAGTATAATATTTGTATTCCAAATGATTTATTTTATAATTATACGGTAAAAATGAGAAAAGTAAGCATTTTTTTCAGTAATAGTGTGCTGACACTTTTATAAGCAAGTAGTTTTTAAATGACATGAAACATGGGGTTATGCAAGACAAATCAGACTCCTGAAAGGGGTACAGTAGTCTGGAAAGGTTGAGCAACACTGTTCTAGGATGCATTTCTTCAGACCATGCTAACTTGAAGACATCTAACTTGTCTAAATAATTCCTAAACTGTTGCAGTAGTCCGCAGTTCCCAACTCACAAAGAAATTGCGGCTGTGTCCCAATGCCATGTGGCATAGGATCCTCCATTCTTGCCTTACAACCGTGAAGAAACTCCTTAGATTTTGGGGTGGTCCCATGCTAGTTTTAAGATCATTTTGAAAAACAACTGTGCTGGTGGATTTCAGAGCTAGTATGTTGTGAGTGTGCGTGTGCGTGTGTGCGTGTGTGTGTGTGCGTGTGTGTGTGTGTTAGTAACAGGTGCTGCTGTTGCACACACACATCTACAGCACATATGTAAAATTTAGATACACATCTACAGCATATAAGAAGATTTAGACAGGAGAAATATTTTTGATAGAAGTCACGCTTGATAAATGGGATGTATATTGTCATGCCTGAAAGTATGGTATTAATAATTAAGTCATGCAATCATTAGCTCAGGATATTATTTCTTAAATATCTCTTGCAAAGGCAATATGATTACATATGAATTATATCAGTTTTCTACCAACAACAAAAATGCACAGAAATAGGAACTGTATTACACTGTCCAATTTGCTGCAAAATTTATTGTACATCAAGAAATTAATGAAAGCTACCAGCACCCTTTTTTATGGGAACATAAAATGGTGTGAACCTCCATTTTTAATGAAGATGCGTAACACTTTCATGAAGAATGACTAATAGGGTTTCAGTTCACTACAATGTTACCTGATACCTTAAGAATGAAAACTTCTGAGAAATATATTTACTGTCTCATGTGTCAAGTGAGGGAGCAGTTCCTTTTGAATTTACCCATAGAAGAGGAAATCCAAGTAAATGTGACCTTTGTATAAATTCATCTTGTTTGATGTCTAACTGGCCTATGAAATTTGGTTAAGTGGCACGTTCTAAGTGCTGTGCCCAGCAGTAACATTTCTGCCTTTTTGCAGTGTGGCTTCCATGCAGTCTTCATAGAGTCAGCCACTCTGGGTGGACGGTTGCCTGACAAGTTTCATGGGAACCCCTGCAAAAGCACTTTGAGGGAATGAAAGGAATTTGCTTGGATCCTAACTTCAACTGGCAGTCCCAGGGTTACACCTGCTTTGTTCTGTCTGGATAACTAAAATAAACTCATTGTTACACTGTGGCTATGTCTACACACACATTGTTATTTCGAAATAAGGATTTCAAAATGAGTGATTTTGAAATAAAGTCCTTATTTCGAAATAAGTTAATTCAAATTAACAAAATGTTAATTTTGGACAATGGTGTTGTTTCAAAACAACATGTCCAAACGGCCTTATTTCAAAATAACCATTTCGAAATAACAGCTGTTTCGAAACAGCAGTTCTTATTTCAAAAGGACGGGATCCGTCCTTTCAAAATAAGAAAATGTCATGTGGACCAAATATCTTTTATTTCGACATAATCAGTGTTATTTTGAAATAAAAGTGCTGTGTAGACATACTGTAACTTTTATTTCAAAAGAACCCATTTCGAAATAACTCACTTAGAAATAAAATCCTTATTTCGAAATAAATTAATTCGAATTAACAATTTGTTAATTCGAATTAAGGGAAGCCCTTCAAACCGAAATAGCATGCCCTGTTTGTGGACATGCTATTTCAATTTTAGGAGAGGGGCAGCATGGGAGGTGTGGCAACATGGCCGGCTCACTGGGCCATGTTGCCAGCCAGGTTGCCAGCCAATCACCTAAAAGCGCGAACTGGCCGCCCCTCCCTGTCCATTGCAACTCCAAAGAGGTCTCAAGAGAGATGGCTACAGATGCTCCCCAGCTCCCATGCCATCCTTGAGCACTTGGTCGACCCACTGCTAGCCTGCAGGGTGCTGCCTTGCTGTGGGGCACACTTTCCCTGAGACCGATGAGCCCAGAGCTGTGCCCTGGACCATCGTCTCTGCGGCCCTCACAGCACCAATAGCTTCCTGTCCCCTTCTGTGCCACAGTCCAGCTGGGCACTGGGCACCAGCACAGACTGGTGGGAACAGGTTCTCCAGCAAACCTGGAGCAACAAGTCCTGGACGAGGAACCTCTAGGTTAGCGGGGAGACCTTCACCCACCTCATTGCTGAGCTCACCCCAGTCCTGCACTGAAGGGACACGGTGGTGAGGGAAGGCATCTCTGTGGACAAGAGCATGGTCACTTCTCTCTGGAAAATGGCCACTCCCAAGTCCCACAGGTCCGTTGCCCATGTCTTCAGCGTCGGGACGTCCACCATCAGGGAAGTGCTGCTGCAGGTTGCCCACGCCATCAGCATGGTCCTGCTGCCACGCCTTGTCACCCTGGGAGCGCTGTGGGACATCATCACCAGTCTTGCTGTCCTGGGCTTTCCAAGTGGGGGGATACTCAATGGCACCCACATTGCCATGCAAACCCCACCACACCACCTGCTCCTCCATTCTGCCCCGGCTAGCCCCCACCAAACCCACCCATACCCTGACCCCAACCCAATAAAACACAAAATAAACTCTCAACGTGCGTGAACTATGTTGATTAAATAAGCAAGGGGGTATGGGAAAGTGGAACTGGGGAGACAGGAAAGGGTCGAGTGGGGGCATTGAACTGGGGGCACAGGGATGTGGGGTGGGGGTTTAAACTGGGACAGGGGATGTGGGGTGGGGGCATCGAACTGGGACAGGGGATGTGGCATGGGGGTATTTAACTGGGGGCACAGGCATGTGGGGTGGGGGCATCGAACTGGGGGCACAGGCATGTGGGGTGGGAGTTTCAAACTGGGACGGGGGATGTGGGGTGGGGGTTTGGGGACAACTGGGGGGCATTTTAGGGGGAGACACCCCTGGGGCAGGGCCTGCAGGGCCACGGCCTTTGCCTAGGCCACCCCGGGTGTGGGGGCAGCTGGGTCCCTGGGCGCAGCAGCAGCATGGGCAGTGCCAGGCTGGGGGGCATGGTGTGACCCTCTGCACTGGAGCTCGGTGTGTATGTTCTCCAGTGCCATCTCCTGGTGCTCCAGCACTGCCGCCTGGCGCTCCATTGCCACCACGACGTGGTTGGCAGCATCGGCAGCCCGCTGCAGCTGCCGGACAGCAGCATCCTGGCACATGGTCTGCTCCAGACACCACACCCAGGTCGACTCCTTTGCCTGCTGGCCAAGCTCAAGTGTGGCCACGAGAATGTTGTTGCGCGTGGGGCAGGCTCTCCTCCTCCGCCTGGTGGCCCGTGGTGGGCTCTTGGGAGAAGGCCGACGGGTGGGCGGGTGAGCTGCAGGGACAAAAGGGAGAACGGTTAGGTGTCAGCCTACTAGCCTTGGTGTGTGCAGCCTGTGAGCTGCAAACACCCCTGCCCTCACAGCTAGCAGGATTCCAAGGCTGGGTGGGCTCTGTACACCGCAACCAGGAGGCACGGGGCCTTGTGGCCCATGGTAGGTAGTGAGCTGTTCTCAGCAGCATGTGGCCCCGGAAGTCTCCTGAGCCATGTGACAGCCATGCTGGCTGCAGCCTCTCTGCCCTGCATGCTGCTGAGTCTGCCTATTGCCACCCTGTGTTGAGGGACCCGCCTCCTGCTTGGGCATGGGACCCTGTCTCCACACGCCTCCCTGTGGCATGCCTGCACAGGATAGTGTGTGCCCCCACCTCCCCTGGGCCTGAGCCCCACCGTTCCAGGGCCGTGCCCCCCTCAGGACCCATGACCTGCACACCGGGACCTCCCTGCCTTGTGCGGGGGGAGGCACTCACCGACTGGGATGCCTGATGTCCGGCACGATGTCCCGTCGGCCTCAGCTGCCCCCTGCTCCCCTGGGTGCTCCTCAGGGCTGCTAGTCCAGGGCTCCTCTTCTGGGATGAGCTCTGGGCTGGCAGGTGGAGCCAGGATCAGGCGACTGCTCTCGCCCACCTCCAGGGGCTCTTCTGCTTCGGGGGGGGGGGCCCCTCCAGCTCTGTGGCACTGCTGCGCACCTCAGCGGAGTCCCACAGGTGCCTACGCTGGGGGTGGGCCAGTGGGCTTATCAGTGAGGAACCGGTGAAACGCATTGAAAAAGGGGCAGCTGGTGGCAGCTGCTACCCCATGGAGCTCCCTGGCATCCCGTGCCCTGGCATACTCCTGCCAGAGTCCCTTCACCTTAGAGTGCACCTGCTCCATGGTATGCTCAAAGCCCTCGTCTGACAGCGCCTGGCCGATGTCAGCATATAAGCCCACATTCCTGTGGCTGGCCCTGAACTGCTCCAGGATGTCGTCCCTTGCCCAGATGTGGAGGAGGGCAAGGGTCTCAGTTTGGGACCAAACGGATCTCCTCCGCCATCCCTGTGCGGGAGCTGCTCATGCCTCAGCCATCATGCTGCTAGCCAGCCTCACAGCCACCGGGCATGAGCCTAGAGGGCACTTCCTGGCCCAGGGCACCCTGGGAGGAAGAAGGTCACCTAAAACCGCTATCAAACTAGCGTTGTTTCAAAACAATGGTTTTTTGACCCGTTGTTTTGAAACAACGGCTATTTCGAAAGCGAATGAGGTTTACCACTTTTGAAGTAATGGGTGTTATTTCAAAACAATGGAGTCCCATCGTTTCAAAATAATGAAACGTCGTTTGGACATGGCAACTTTTCTTTCGAAACAACGGCTGTTGTTTCGAAAGAAAAGTGCTGTGTGGCCACAGCCATTGATGCATGTCTGCATGTCAGTGACATCATCACAGAATGTCTAGAAGCTTCCATGATCCATTGTTAACAGGATAAGGACCTTCATTAGTAGAGCTAGGTGAACACTGAAAACAAGAAGAGTATTAATTAAAATGAATTAAATATTAATCAAATGTTAAACTAATTTACTTTGATCACATTCACACTCTTTTTGTACTTATTTTCCTCCAGCATTGTTGCAAATGTGTTTATTGTTGGGAATATTTGCTGAAACAATGAATGTTAAGCACCTAGTGTTTTAAACTTTTTGAGAGTAAGTGTGGACAGCAAATTGGAAACACCTCATTGCATGTATTCACACCAGATTTCTAGGAGTTATGTATATCCAACAAGGAAGCAGAACTGTATCACATGATCTAGCTACCCAGTCAAAACAGCTTGAATTCTGATTATCAGATACGGTCAATAACTTACATTCAAGCAAGCTGCAAACAAAGAATTAGCTGTCTCCATTTTTTTCAGTGAATAATTTGGAATAACAAATACATTTCAGAAAATTGTAATCTTTCCCTGGACCATTTGTGAATAGCAAAAGCAATGCAATTTGTTAAATAAAATATTTGTTTTAATAATTCAGACAGTCTTGTTAATCAGTCCTTCCATCTCATCTTTTTATGTTAATTTTGAAAATTAGTCCAGAGACTACACAGTGCTGGAACAGTAGCTAGCATCTATCTGGAAAAAATCCTCCAAGTTAAGTTCTTTATTTTTAAAAATTATCATATCTTACCTATTCTTTTGGCATGATTATACTTTACTTTTGCTTTAGACAACACTGAAGAAATGTAAGCAACATCTTAAAGCTGTGGGAGACTTGAAAACTGATTAGCAGGAGACTCACTGATGATCAACTTCCAAGAGTTTTGCAGGGATGTTAGAGGACTTTTTGAACATGCGCATGAAAATCCATCTAATAATTAGTGGTTGATATGATTTCTGTAAGTCTTATCTAAATTAGGGTATAGATGATAAGTGAGTCTTTTCCATCATCACCTCTAGGATACTATATGTCAGCCAAGTGTTCAAAAATTGTCTAGCTAGATTAGTGGTTCTCCAATTTACTCATCATATGGACCACTTCTTACCTGAAAGAGTGGCTCAGAATGCTGCCCTTCTCCAAACACCCAAATTCACATCTGCTTCTTTCTTTAAAATTTTCATTCTGTGGACCACTGGTAGTTTGCAGACTGCAATTTGAGGACTGCTGAACTACATGGTTGGCTTCTACAGGGCTTCAGAGTACTATGGCTCTCTAATACCCAAGCAGTCTAATTCATCTAATCACATCTTGGCAATCAAATGTGCATGTACTGTTGTAGTGCATAAACTGATGAGCTTTAATTTAAAAACATGTTAAAATGAGAGACAGGTGGACTGAGCCCACAACTTCAGATGTGAGTGACTCTGAATTTTGTGTTGGAAGGAGCATTTTGAATCAGATCCCTGCTCAAAGTTGGAACTCATGGTTCCAAATTGAATGCAAATCCATAAAGGCCCATTTTCCAGTACATTTTGGAAACACTGTAAATCTCTGCCGAACAATTTACCATTTTAACATTACCAAAATCAGACTCATAGCCCTAATTCAGCCCTAGGCTAAACTAGATTCAGAGCCAAATTCCAACGCCTCAGTTGTATTTGTTATACTGTTACATAACTCCTTTTCACTATGTCTACACTTACACTCTAACTCAAATTAATGAGGATTAATTTGAATTAAATTAATGTATGGTTACACTGGCTTTCATTAATTTGAACTAAGGAATTCCTTAGTTTGAATTAATGAAAGCTTACTTTGAAGTTATAAAACATCACTTAACTTTGAAGTAAGGGTTAATTTGAATTTATTAGTTCGAATTAACCCAATGTAGCCATGTTAATTCAAACTAACCATTCATTTGAATTAACGGTTTTTGCCCTTCTTCCTCCCAGGGTGCCCTCCTCTTTCCATATATTGGGTGAGGCATGGACTTTCTTGGGGGCCATCTTGCCACACCTACTGTGGTGCCCTTCTCCTAATTTGAACTAGCAAATCCTGTCCATGGACATGCTAGTTTGAATTGGTTTTCCTAGTGTGGCCATGTTAATTTGAATTAACGTAATTGGAACCAAGCATCATTAGTTTGAATTAAGTTAGTTAATTTGAACTAACCTTCTAAGTGTAGACATAGCCATTATTGTTTATTATGATAACTTTTAAGATGAAACTGAGATCAAAGCCCCATTGTTATATTAGAAAATATCCCAACCTCAGAGAGTTTGAATTCTGTGTTTTCCTATTGGAGGAAGTGCTGCTGAAATGGGCAGACCTAGGAATGCCTTCAGGAATTGCTGTGGAAGGAAAGAGAGACTGCAAACTATAAAGCATGGTAGCTGAATTTGGTGTCCACAAAAAGAAGACATTCTTTGGTCTCCTGATTCAGGATTTAGGCAGCAGATCCAGCACAGAATTAGTTTACAGAACCTCTACAGCAGTTGGCACCAGCTGGGATTCTATTTTAGGCTCAACAGAGCTTTAAAACATGTCATTAGATTTAAAGGAAAGATGTTTGTCTTTTTGATTTGTCCTAATGCCTATTGGGTTTGGCCATAACATCCCATTGACAAAAGAGTGCAACCAAACTGCATAAAACCTGCTAATCCATAGGCAGGGTTTTTCTTAGCTGCATACCATTATGGGTCATATATTACAAGGCTTTGTCTTTCTGTTGAAATGGAAGTAAAACCTTTAAAAAAAAAAAAAGGAGCTTGTGCAGTAAACAGAAAATCCATTATTTAAATTAATGATTTATTCCTTTAAAGACAGTGTGGAATCTATCATCGACATGATAAGATGCACATTGTCCTCTATCTGCATATAGCCATGTAGCTGAGCAATATCTGGCAGTAAATATGAAAAAAAATCAATTTTTCTTGGTATCAGGCATATCTCCCAAGTCTGAGATATGCCTCTCTTGTTTTTCAAATACTGCTGCAAAAATAACTTAAGTGCCACGTTCAAAAGAAGGGTGTATGGAAGGATATGTGTGTGTGTGTGTGTGTGCGTGTGTGTATTACCTGACTCGCACTAATATTTGTGTTTGTTAAACAGGAAGCCTACAACTCTTCTCCAAACATATTGTTGTAGAGGAAATGATCACTGAGAGTCTGATCCAAACCTGAGCCAAGAAAAGTCAATGTAAAGATTCCAGCTGGTGTCAAAGAGGTTTCAAACTGTCTCTTAAGCCTGAATCTGAAAAACTGTATATATCCATTTCTGTGCCCAAGGTGAACTACCAGCAAAATTTCCCCTGTGGGCAGGTTATTATCTGTTACTGAGTTTCTTGCACTTCCCTCTGAAGCATCTATTACTGGCCACTGTGTGAGACAATCACTGATGCATGCCCAGAAAACAGGATGTGGGCCCCTGGTTGTGTGTGTGCTGGGTTATTCCTGGAGGGCTGGAGGAGAGTCCTCTGCAAAATGGCAACCTCAGTTCAAAATACTTGACTGACCATGTCTCGTTTTGTCTCAGTACTGGCAGGGAACAAACCATGCAAAATCAGGACTGTCAGGCTTAAAACCAGACAACTGGCCTGCCTAGACTAGATGGAGCTGGTATGGCAGTTCACATATTCCTTAATACCATGAATGATTTTCAGGTCACAACTCGTTGTGCCAAAATCAGGCCTACTCACCACTTAAATCCCACTTATCTTCTGTCTGAGGGCTTAAGCGATACATGGGTCTCCTCTGGCCCATCTGCACATTGGTTGAATTTCACTTCTGGGTGCAAAACTGTGCCCCTAGAAGTGAAGGCCCAATTTATAAACCAGGAGCTAAATGGATTTCAATTGCTACAAGCTAATTTCAAATGCAATTTTTTTCACCCCCCCAACAGATGATTTTACTTTTTTCTTTCAGAAATATATCCGCAGTCACTTAGGCAGAGTGAGTTTTTGCTGCTTGTTGCCATTTTGGCTTAGTCTGCAGCACAGATTTTTAAATGTTTTCTATTTATTTTATTACAACTTTTTGTGAAACCTTATGTTTGATGAGCATAATTTTGCACTGAGACTTTTTTTAAACAACAGAATGATTGTCTCAAATAGCCCCTTTCTTACCCTGCCCCCATGATACCATGCAGAAATAGCTGGTCCATTCCAGCCTAGAAGAACCAAAGAGATAGGAAAGGAGACAGCAACATGGAATTAATGAGTCCCTCTTCTGCCCATATGGTCCAGGTTTGCATCTTGGCTGGCTCAACTGCTGGCACATAGACTGTTTAGTCTGCAGAGCAAATAGCAGCCAATGAGTTGGTGTGATATACATGTGAAGATGTTTGTAATGTTCATCACTGGCTGAACCTACAGCAAGAGTGAATTCATATACAGTGAATATAGAGATGCTGCATGAATTCTTCTGTCAGCACAACAGTGTCATTTCCAGGCTTTTGCACTTGAGAAGGAAGGTCTGTGCCTCTAGGGATGACTGCTCCAATCACGGTGGCAGAAATGTTTAGCTTGCAGCATCAGCGGTGATGTATTCTGATATACTTTAAAGGTACTTTGCGTCATCACTTCGTCATTCCTTGAAATATGACTGTAGATGAATGATAATAGTAACTAAGCAAGCAAGTGCTGCCCTTTCTACTGCCAGATAGCTGTCCTGGCTATAAGACATGGTGAAAGGGAGGCAGAATGCTCCCAGGTGGGAGGAACCTCAGCTCAGGAGACAAACCCACACAGTGTAAGCCTTCTGAATTGGAATTTTCATTTTCAGGATTCAAGCTGGCCTAAGTGGCCAGCCGAGGACTCTGAGGAAGGAAATTCTATAGTGTGATATACATGATATAGCTAACATTACACTGCCTCTTTTCCCAATCCGTGAACTTTGGAGCTCTCAGGAGTGTATCTGGGTAAGGGAGTTTGGTTTGAGCGCTAGTGCCATTGGAGACCATCAAAGCCACAGGAAGGAGGTTGAAATTGATTCCTGGCAGCCATGAGAACTGGGAGTAAGTGTGATGTACCTTTGCCCTTCACTTTGTGTCCCGTGATCTAGATCTAGACCTAAAATTTGAGTCTGCTTTTTATAATAGGCAAGATAAAAACCCCAATCTAAAAACCTCCAAACTTTTTAGGGGACTAGAAAAAACTAACCCCTAATCTTTGGGCTGGGGATCATGTATATCTCTGCACAACAGACCTTTGCTCTTTACTGAGGTATCTGAACAATCTTGTGGGACAAATAATAACACTCATGAATGTGCAGACCATTTTATTCACATTTTGCAGTTTGAGTCCATCTCTGCTACCAAAATTCCCAACTTGGAATTATTTCCTTTGTACTTCAGTGCTATTGGATGATTTCCCACTTTCCTCTAGAGACCTGGAGGCGTTCTCTGCTTTGAGGCTTCATTTCCTGCATTCTTTCTTTCTGGTGTCTTGAGCTGCACTCATGGTGGTGCTGGAAGGGGGAACCAACGAGATCCTTGCAGGTAGTTCAGACTGATTAAGAAGAGTGAGTTGCAATGTCACTGAAGTAGTAGGAATTCATTTTATTCAAGTATACATGTAATAAAGATAGAACAAAAGGAGTGAAATGATGAACAGATGGGTAGGTGTTCATCAGTGGGTTATGATCTGTGTGTGAGCAGTGAAGTTTATGGCCTCTCTTTTTTTGTTGTTGTTTTTGATGCATCAGGATGGGGTGTGATATATGACAGAATGTGTCAGAAACTCAGGGGAAAATGACCCCCCTTCTCTTTTTTTTTCCACATCCAACTATCACTATCAATAGGAACAGCAACTGTTCAAAATTTGTTTCAGAACTGCCAAGAAGTGAACATTCATGGGAGTGTGAAAGAGAGGGGGGGAAAATTTCCCCGGCTGTTTGCAAGGTGGACACAAATGCAAACGGCAGGAGGCTGACAGCTTGACACATGTCTAATAAATCTAAAGCATGTGGAAAAAAAAAGTCAACAATTCGCTGTATGAGAAAGCATTACCAGGATAAAAAATAGCACATGGAAAAAAAATAACCATGTAAATATACACTGAATTCAGTAAGTAATTTAGCCCCTGGAGCCTCAACTCGATATTTTTTTTTAAACCTGAGACACTCTGTTACAAGCATCATTTAGCTTCTGGGCTGAAGATGCAGGGGCTATGCTGCATTATAAATGAACAAGGTGCAAAAGCTGAGTCCAGTGAGCAGATGTTGGAGGCTCACTGTGCTGGTGACAAAGGGCTAGAGTGCAAGAACCTTCCACGTCTCGGCTGTTCTTCATCTCAAAGCAGGAAAGGTTTTAATTTGACAAGTTGGTTGGATGCAGGGAATTCACTGGGCAATGCCAAACAGATAGGACCACACTTGGCCAAGAGAATAGCAGTTGTGGAGATTTCTACTGATACAGTTGCTTGACACTAGGAAAATACCAGGGAGTCCATGGGAGGCTAATTATCAGAGATTATGAATTCCTTTAAATGGGGGAGGGAGCATGTAAGAGAAAAATCATGTTTCTGGTATTAAAATAATTAAGTATTCTTATTTTAGATGGCTGGGTTGACTATTTTTTTAAAGCTCCTAATCTTTTTTTTCCCCTGACAGTTGGTATGATACAAAATATGAGAATGAAAATAAATGCCAAAACTAATGGCAATTCTCATACGAGTCCTGTGTAAACAGAAACATCAGCATTAAAGTTATGAATCTTAATTTGTGCCACTGAGTTAAAATATGCATCTTTCTGCATTAAAGGAATATAGACATACAACACTGTGTAATGTCTATGTGCAGTATAGAAAACTGACATGGTCTCTCCAATTTATGGGGAAATTGACATAATTCCTCCTCCCCCCCCCAAAAGGCAAAGCCAGTTGTGAACTGGATTTTGCATAATGGGATTAATTTGGTTGACTGTCACATCAACTGTGCTGCAGAATGCAAGTTAATCACAACATCGGTCTGATTTAAAAGACGTAAGAAAGAAGGCGAGGGAAAAGAAAGAAAGGAAATGTATTCCTTCCCTTGTTTGACTCTCCTTTCATTTACAATGCATCCTGTTGCTACTGTATCTACTGTAACTATAGCAAACAATGTCAGCATGTATTTGCAAGTGGATACCTGAGTGAACTGATCTCAGAGTCTTGGCCTTCTCTCTCCCAGTAACAAAAAAAAAAGTCAACAGCTTTTCCGGGATCACGCAAAACTGCTTCCAAGGAATGCCACCACTGTAAGCAGAGGCTAAGAATTTAAACTGATTAACAGAGCTGAAGCAACACTAAACATCTTGTCATTCAGAACTCTATAGCTGCCTTCTCTTCCACTTACCCCTTTCTTCTAAGAAACCAGTTCTCAGCAGTTGTCTGCCTTGTGTAGCAGTGTTGCTACCCTTTTTTGGATTTCTCCATGCAGCTTTGCTTACAATACAAATATCATCATTCTCTGAGAAGCTCTGCATAACATCAGAAAAAGAAATAAGTATTCTTCAGTCATTCACAGTTGATTCCATCTATATATAAAGATAAATGAGGAGGAAAAATTAAATAAACCTTCTCACAGGCTCTCACATTGTGTTCTTGGCAGAGGCATCAAAAACAGGGGCTGCACATGTACATGACACATCACTTAAGTCCTCTAGTTTCTATGGTTGCAGTGGATTTTGCTTTCAGGGGGCAACCCAGGAAGGAATTAATGCAGCTCAGTGCTTTGGGCATGACGGAATTGAAGAATTAGCTTTGGAAATTGATCCTACCATGATAGTGGTGACAGAGAACAAGGACTCATGACTGCCGGCATGTCAGAGGAACTTATGCTTCCAGAGTACTGTATCATGTCAGAGATTTCTGAAGAACCTTGCACCACACCAAGGCCTATTACTGCTCCTTCATCTCTCCTTCCCTTTGTCTCAGCAAGTGTTGAGCTCTATCCAATACAGCACGTTGACTAGGTTAAACAATTACACTACACTAATTGGCCTGTGTCGGTCCTGATGAGAAAGTAAACAAACACTGTGCAGAAAAGCTGAGACAAATTGTATCTAATTAAATTGATGAAAAAAGTGACATCCCCCCTGCAAATAAATAAATAATACATAAACTAGGCAACTCATAGTCTTGTAACACCTCATGTGTATGGCTTCATGCCCCTCTCATTATACGTGTCGCCTGTGAGGGAGCAGGTGTGCCTGGTAAAAGAAAACGCAGGTGACTGATAGAGCTATGACAACCATGGGGGCCACCAGGGTTGACCCTGATGAAAGCACCTCATGCCAAATGCTGTATTCTCTGTTCACGGGCAGTGTGTGGGCTGCCTAACATGAGTTTGAAATTCCATAGCTTTTTTCTCTCTTAAACTAATAAAAACAACACTTTGTAATGGTTTGGGAATTTGTCAATACAATTTATGCATTCTGGTTCCCATTATGATGACACATTACTGTCAAAACTGCTATACCCTGAGGCATCTCTGTATGTGTACCCATCATGTCTCATCCATGTCTTCCTCAGGCTAAGGACAGCAGGAAGGAACTTGACTTTTAACAATGAAAGTCTCATTGTAGGAGGAGCCACCATTTTTATATCAGCCATCTCAAGACAGGGGGAAAGAGGAAAGCGTTGGAAAGTTATCCAAGAGACAGATCTAAGGAAGACAGGTGTTAGAAGAAAGGGTTAGAGAACAATACAGGAGCAGAGGGGGGCAGGAAGACGGAAGGGCCAGAATGGTCAAGGGCAAAGGAAGTGAGCACACCAGGGTGAAGAAAACATTAGATTCCAGTCCATAAATCATGCACTGAAGCAAAAGGACTCTGAACCACCCAGGCGACTTTGATCCCAGTCCAAAGAATGGCCTGGTGAGAAAACTGAGGTAGGATATTGCAGTTACAATGTCCATTGTTTTTAAGTGATCTGTATAGTCTTGTGTCAAATGTGTAAATAAAGGTGCAATAACATGTTAGCCTCTGAGTCAAGTGTCCCGGTGTGTTAAAAGGTTCACAAGTATTGTGCACATGCAGACAGAGTTCAACTGTAAACCAGACGCTCCACACTTTTGAGGCAGAGTATTGGGAGAGGGCATATTTAAGTACAGGGGACTCTGAAGGTTCCTGCTGCTTCCAGAGGGGCTAGGCAGTCGGATGGTAGGTTCCAGCTCTCAGAAGGGAGCGTTAGATATGGGGGTCTTCGTCCTAAGCGTACGCCTGGAGATTCCAGCTTTGGGACAGTGGCTGGACTTTGTTCTGATTCTGAAACCCCTAGGGATTCAGACACAGAGGCTTGATCCCCACCCCCACCCCATAGCAATCTGGGAGATGGCCAGCAAGGGGGTGCCCAACCATATCTGTGACACTCTAACTAAAGGCCAGATTGTGCCTTCCAGATCCCCACACAGAAGGTACTCTCTGTGTACAGAGCTCCCCACTTCAATGTCCTGGGAGTGGGGTGGGGGTATCAATCACATCTTTGGCATTGTCCCTGTACACCTCCCCTGGTCCCTCTGAGGCCCCTCTGAGCTGTCCAAGATTGTGCTTATGTGATATCATCTTGAATGACACTGGAGATTGAAGTCAAAGATTTCTAAAGTGAAAGAGATGAGTCTCTGCAGTTTGGACCAGAGAATTAGACTCTGTAACTGGCGATGTGCCAGACACACCCTTTATGGATCAAGTACAAGAAAGAGGCTTGTAACACATGCTGATCAGTGGATTATGCTAGCATAGCCTAGTACAAAGGCTGTAGGAGGATCCAGGGGAGTGGCTGGGAGAGGTGTGTAACTCTTCTCTGGCCAATCAAAATTAGCCATGTAAAACAAAGTTCATTCTGAGAGCAATTAAAACCAAGTGTTGCATGTAGCCTGGGCTGGACCTCTGGGTCTCCTGGTAATCCACCAGATTTGGGAGTAGGCCTTCCAGCCTTTTCCATAGCAGGCAGCAGCCTATTGCTGAGTAGGACATGTTTTTTGTCATGATGGACTTCTCACAGGGGCTTCATCCCTCATACAGATTACTCCATGGGAAGAATGATCTTGTCCTAATTAATTGGTGAGGTGGTAATTAGTCAGTGAATTCTAACTCTAGAGCTCTGAGTACAGCATAAGGAAATTACATTAAATTCATTTGAGTCTCTTTCAATGGCAGCCCCCTAGGCATTAGTATCAGAAGGCATCATCCAGGTCCCACTGATGTGAGACAAAAATGCTTCAGTTGTTTTTGAATGTGAGAAAAGTGAAAACAAACTTTTTTTTTCTCTCAGCAAATTCTTGGGGCCCGTTTTTTTGAACAAGTGTAGTATTACAATATCTGAGGGCTCAAACTTTGAAGTTTAGCTGAGGAATATCCTTCCTGGAAAGCCCATTGGAACAAAATATGATGATTTTCATCTTGTCTGATAGCAGACAGCAGGGTTGGCTGGGGTGATTCCATAGCATTACAACTTGAATGTAAGTGCCAGTCCCTGTTGATGACAGCTATAATAGGTCCATACACTTTGTGGCCTGGGCACAGAGTGGAACAATACACTTTCCATTGTTATATGGAAAAATGACCTCGACCGAGTTGTAAGTATTTGAAAAACCCACTTTAGGGATGTGCAAGACAATTGGAAACATTGCTTTTGTGCTTTTTAGTCATAGTGGGAGCAAAGGCAGGCCTCACTATGCATGACAGCTGCATAATGGAAAATATTATCCAAATATACAGTGAAGGAATCTCTTTATGAGCTGCAGGAATCTGCTGCATTCAGTACCAAAGCCTACTGGAGTCAGTGGTTTTACGCCCACTTTGTAACTGAATACACAGCATGCAAAGCCATGGAGAATCAGGCCCTGTGTATGATGCATGCCTCAAGTATACTGACTCTGTCTAATTCAGGCTATAAGATCTTTGGCTATAGACCTTACATCTTCCTTGTTTTGTACAGCAATAAACCCATTGTTGACACACTAAATAATAATAAGGAGCTATCTTCTGATTTCATTCACTGAACCGTCAGGTTGACACATGTTAAATACTCCATCTTATGCAACACACCTAAGAGCTGTTTGTGTTGAAACATCAGTAAGTTCAAAGCAACAGGGTGCAGCTTAATTTACTAATGCTTATATGGCTGTTTAATGGTACAAGCATTATGTGTGTCATTATTATTAATTATGAATATAATTTCCTGTATGTTAGTCACATGTTCATGTTTCTGTGAAATGTTGACTGTGGCCTATGGAGAAGTAACAATGGGGAAAACACTGTATGCTACTCCCTGCAAAGACAGCTAAATGAAGGTGAGCAAGTTGTATAACCCACATTTTACAGAAGGGGAAAGTGAGGCACAGAGCTCTTTCATAACTTTTCTGTAGTATCTGACTCTCGATGTGTTTCCTTCTGGACCATGCTGTTTCCTGGTGATTAACTACCAGAGAAGAAATTGTGTAAATAAGTACACATTTACATCCACAAATGTGGGAATCTCACATACCGTTTAAGCAGACAATTTCAAAAAGCTCTCCCAGTGCTTTCGTGGGTTCTGCCTGCATGTTCTCTGACTAAAATTATCACGACTCTTGCCACTGGGTTCAAGAGAATTATTTTTTTGTATTACAGTAGGACCTAACTAACCTAACAACAGAGCAGCAGTAGGCCATGCACCATGTATATGCATGGTAATAGGTAATCCCCACACTACCCATCTAACTACACAAGATGGAAGAGTGGTAGTATTGTCCGGTAGGTAACTGAGATAAGCAGATTAAGGATATACATACACAGCAAACGCTGTGCACAGACTGGCTTATCCAAGCTGTCTCGGATCCAGCTAGCATGAGTAACAGCAGTGGAGACAGCATACTGTGTGTATTACAAACCCAGTATGGACCCTGGGTACAAACTCTGCTCACAAGTCTCCTCTGAGGCTTGCACTGCTATTTGCCTGTGCTAGCTGGGTTCAAGTTAGCTCAGGTGTGTAAATCATGCACAGATTTCGCTGAATGACTAAGATTAGACAGGGATTCTGTAATAAAATTTGGAGCTGTTCCAGTGCCTGGTGTGAACCCCGTTGCAAGACTATGCTTCCTTCTTGTGGCTCTTGGAAAAGTGGTTTTTCCTTTTTTTTTTTAAAAGTCAACCGACATATATGCAGGTCACCAGCTGTTACCTTTGTCTCAGACCAGAGTTTCCCATTCATACAAGATCATCTCCTCAGGAAAGGGAACAGTCTCGGGGAGAGAGACACCCAGGACTTACTTAAGGAGAATGTTTGGCAACACATATGTGAATAAGTGACTGATTTGTTGCTAGGGAACTGTTGGAAAGAACCTTTTTGATCTCCCATATGCTTAACATACTAATAATAAATAAACAAATAGCAATAATTATAACAAACCCCAAGCCTGTTGTATCTCCAGGATTCATTAAGGATGAAATACATCTGAAATTCTGTTAAAGGAGGTAGCAGGGTGGGACACATTTTGCATTTTCCTGCTGTGCATGGAAAGGATGCTTTAAACTAACTTTTTTTTCCTCCTTAAAATTTAGCTTAGTTGGAGCAGTGGGGGAGCCTTTCCTTCCCAGACAGAGGATGAATAGGCAGACAATAAATTTCCCCCTGCCAGCTTTACTTGAATCCAGTTCTTCCTGCCTAGTACAGTTAAGTTTTTTAGGTACTTTACTTGCATTTCTAATTCAGTTATTCTTCTGAAATTTATTCAAAGGATTTATGCTTATGAAATTATAATATAATGCTGCCTATATGCCAATGAGCTGCAGGCAAAGAAAATAATTTTCTTCAATTTACAGTTATGAGGCTGGAGGAAAATGATGCCTCTTATCACCTCTTTTTCTTTGTATGTCTCAGTATTTTTTTTAAGTCTTCAGAAGGCAGGAGCTGATGATGAATTCTTAAGCAGATCACACTGATAATTGTATTTCAGAACTGTCAACTCTGTGAAGACTGTCCACGGAGGTGTCTCAGTTCGCTTGAGCTATTTGTGTCACTGTTTCTCCAGGAACTCAGCCCTCAATAAAACCCAAATCACTGGGGATATTGTTAAGTCTTCTGAAAGGATTATTAGATCGAAGGAAAATTTATGGATGACACTTTGTAACAATTAATCAGGAACTGTTGATGAAGTTAAGTTTGTCCTTTATTCTTGAACAACGAATAAATAAATAAATAAATCAGCCTCTGTACAAATTGTCAAATGGCCTATTTTGTCACTCTGTTTGATTAATGGACCATTTGGAGTCCCCAAAAAGTCCTAGTACAAATAAAAAGGAATCATAAATATTGAATAAGCTCACAGGACAGTTAACCTTGACTACATTCTGGAACATTCTTGGGCAAAACTTTGCCTTTCTGAAAATAAATTGCTGTGGGGATTAAAAAAAACAAATTGGAGATTTTGGAGAATGTCACCTACTCAACCTTGTCATTCTGATTAGCCTGCTGTGATAAATTAGTTTAGTTAGCTTTTGCAATCAGGTCAGAAACTGCTGGCACACTTCTAGGTTTTGCTAGTGGGGCTCCCGCTGGCCCACGAAAGGGACACATGGTAGAGAAGAAAGTTCTTGGGCAGTTGGTATTTTACATAACACATAGTACGAGGGTGCTGACAGATTATTATCCTTCTGTACGGTGATTTATGGAAATAGACTCCAAAATGTGCAGAGAACATGGGAGGTGTGGTGCCATACAGTTGCTTCAGAAAGACTGGACAAAAGATGTCCAGTGATTTGCGTGTATGTAAATAATGAAACCTGAGTTTCTGTTGCTCTGTACATATACTTCAGTACACATCTAGGGCATGCCGTTACCATCCCTTCCTCCTACTCCGCTGTTTCTCCGTTTCCAGGTCCCCCCACTCTTGCTTGATGCAATGGTTCTGGCCGTGTCAGTTCTGACCAATCATTTTTGCTAAACTCTGATGGTATCTAGGTCAGAGAGATCTGTAATTTTTTGCTTTTATTCTCTGTGAGCAAGAAGTACAGTGCTGCTGTTCTTAGCTTAGGATTGATTCACCAAGCGCTTAACCATATGCTTAACTTTGAGCATGTGAGCAGTTCAGTTGCTATTCAGCACAGGCTAAGTGATTTGCTGACTCAGGGCCTTAATCATTATGACACAACACCTCCCACGCATCTCAATTATCAGTCCCTTTTGGCAGCATATGTAATAGGGTGGCTCACTGGCCCCAGAGAACTGATATATACACAACCAATTCCATGAGGCACAATATCTTTATGTTTAGGAAGTGGGCTAAATTCTGGAATCTATAAAGCTAGCTGCACTATGAATGTAACATAATAGTTAAATAATAATACCTGTCATCCCTTAATTATACCCTGTCCATTCTTCAAAGGTGACAACAGTATTAGAATTAGAGTGGGGTGGGGGGGGAATCATTTTCCTGTGTTTGAGTGTTTCATCATGAGCCCCAAAGACAATTTTTCTGTCTGTTTTCACCTTCTTAATGCAAAAGAGTTCCCCATGTTCACAGGCCCCAATGATCACTGTTTCAGAATAATGGTAACAAACCTGAACAGAAGAGGATTGGCTCAAAGACTATATGAGATGTATTGTAATTAGCATGAAAAAAGGGATGGGAGGGAAGAGTTCTATTTAATCTGTGGTGTCAGCTCTTTGACTCAAACCAACTGGAGTCAGCAGTTCTCTGTGATCAGCCAGAAATGCTACGTCCAAATAGTGGGAATAGGGAGGAATTGTATGGGATGTTTTAATACTTTCATTTGAGGTTTCTTATGGAGGAACAGGGCCAGAAAGGAGTGAGGATTAAGCCTTTCAAGCCTTATGGTGATGGCATCACTGTGTAGGTTTGAAAAGGAATGGTAATTCCCTATACACTTTCTGTTTGGGGGGAAAAAAGCACAGCGCTTGCCATTCAACCGTGTTAGGTTTCACAGGCAGGAAGGAGTGGGTTGGTGTCTGAGGCGAAGCATCTGGAGAAGAAGGGGTTGGTAATTCCATAGGTAGTACTTTCCTGCAAAGTCCATCCTGAGTAACAGCCCCTGCAACAGAATGTTAGAGGTTGGCCTGGTTGTGTAATGATTTATAAAAACTGAGGTTCTGAGGGATTGTGGTGGCTTGCGATGGCCCTTCTCAGATGAATAAGAAGTCAAGTCTGGTAACAGCATTCTGCCTCCAGGAATTCTCTCTATTGAGTTATTTTGAGAAGGTGCAGTATGCATGGCTTCCTGGCTAGACTATAGGGGATTGCTGCAATGTGCTGCTAAACTACTGCTGCTTTTTACCAAAGTAATGGTTACATTTCCGTGATGCATGAATATGATGCATCATTGAATATGATGATACTTGTATATCCCCTACCTACCCCACAGGAATGTTGTGAGAACTAATTAACATATATAAAGCCATTTGAGATCTTAGGATGAAAGCCATAATAACACTGCAAAGTGTTGTTATATATAGTGTTTGTCTGAGTCATGTAGTGGTGCATGTAAGTTTTTCAACCAGAGAGAGGTAACATAAAAAGCATCAGTCTGAAGACTGTGGTGTAGGTAGATGTGTCCAAAACTTAGGTACATGTCTTTGGTACAAATGCTTTTCTTTACAGCTCTTTAGGTGCTATCAAAATGCCCTGCTCTTTAACAGATTCCCCAGCATGTTTTGCAAATGGCTGCCCCTTTAAATTTGGCAAGGAGCTGCAGTTGCAATCCTTAACTAGTCCTTCCATAGTTGTTCTACCTCATCCTGCTGGTAAGTTCTTTTATTATGCTTTTCCTTTCACTTACCCTGTCAGAGTGGGTGTATTTTCATAAGGGAAGATGATGCCAGCTGGCTTTTATAAATAAAGAAGTTTAGTGTTTTCTCTCCTCTCCTTTATTCACTCTAATAGCAAAGTGTGTAATATGGACTCTCAGGGCTGTTTTTTGGGTGTTCCCTTTGTGTTTGGTCCTATGTAAACATAAGAAAGGCAACTGTTGGCCTGAATTGGTTAATGGAGCATTCAACTTTTAGGGAGGGGGATATCAAACTAAGCAGAAAGCTTGCTCCTTTGAACACAACTCTTTCAGAAAAAGGATGATTGAGCAAACTGGATACTAGTTTCTGCCTAAGTGAGAGCCAGGAGATGCAAGTGATTCCCAGACTGACTTTTTGGTCACTGAATGCTGTGTATTTTGATGATGTCCTTCACAAGCAAAGGAACAACATTTCAGCACAAAAATACTAAACTAACTGCATTAGAAGAAACCCCACACACGTTATAGAAACCTTTTAATCCAAATATATCCATAACAACTCAAGCAAACCTAACTGTACAAAGCAATCACACTAATTGAGGGTGGATCCCTGAAATTTTCTGTTTGTCTAATCCTTGGGTAAACAAATGTGAATGCTCCCTACCATTCCCAAAAGCATCTGTAGCTGATGTTTTACTTGGGTCTTATACATGTTATTCAGTCACATTTCATAAAGCATAATGCTCCATCTCTTCTTATTTTTCTCTTACCCCTCCTCCCCCTCCAAAAAAATTAAATTTGCAGCTGGGCATGATTATAAAGCCTGTTTTAGCCTCTTACAATTTTGGGCCCTCCTAATGCAAACCCTTATGTGTACATACGAAGTTAAGCATATGCATAAGTGTTTTAAGTAGGACAAGACTAGTTAACGTAACTGGTTTGTCCTGGGAATTGTCAGGTTACTTTGCAAGTGAAGGACAAATATTTTTCTACGAAGTCTGAGGAAAATGCATTCAACTGTTGTTGCATTACAGAGAATTAAGAAGCTTTTGTTGAGTTTGAAATAATTTATATTTTTATTATAGTGGTTATAGTGTGAATGGGCAGGTGGTACTTTGGTGACTGGTTGGAGTTTAGACACTGATCCTACAAGCTACTTTATATAAAAAGACCCCTCATCCGAGCAGAGTCCTGTGACTCCCTAGAGTTTACTGAAGTGGAGCAACTTGCAGCACCAGGAGAGAACATTGTGGTTGTTCCAGGCTGCAGCACAATAAAGGTTTTTAATTGGCTCAAGTACTTCAGAATTAAAGAAGCAAGGATCTAAAATTCTGACTGCAAACTTCTGTGTCTTTATTTAACAATTGTTGCAAAAGTGTTCCCAAGCAGAAGAGGAAGGAAGATCTAGTAGCCTATGTTGCTGGTTTAGTGTTTCTGCCTTTATTCCGTCATTTTTACTTTTTATTTTTAACACGCTAAGCACCTTCCCATCCTTTATGCACAGGGGTTAAAGTAAGGCTGAACGCTGTTCTGGGGCCCACTATTTTTAGGGGCTCAGCGTTCCAGGGCTGCTAAAAATTGAAAATGGTGCCAGAGTGCTGCATTCTGGGGACCGCCATTTAAAAGTAGCAGGCCCCAGAATGCAGTGTTCTGGTTCCATGTTCTATTTTTAGGGGCCCAGATGCTGGTCCCCTAAAAATAGCAGGCCCAAGAGTGGCATTCCACCATGTTCCAGCAGGGGTGGGGCTGGGGTGTTGCTGGGGGGCTCAAGCCCTGCCCCAAACCCTCCCCTTCCACACCCTACCCCAACCTGGAGCCTGAAGCCTCTTCCCAAGCTGTGCTGCTGCCCTGACCCAGGGCCTTCTGCTCCCACCTCCCCAGCTGTGCCACCACCAGTAAGTGAGGGGTGGCCTGGCTTGCGCTGGGGTGGATACTGGGGGCAAGGAGTGGGGTGCTGGCATGTGACTTTCCTTTATGAATGATGCTTGCTGTTCAAAGTCATTGCATCTTATAATAGTTACTGCCTATTATTAAGGTCCCTGAAATTTTTCATTGTTAGATCCTACTTTCAGTTGCTTAAAAGCTTTCCCAAATGTTAACCAGTTGAGCTGAATTTTTTCCTGAAGGATATCGGCTTCAGGCTGAATTATTAATTATTATTTTAAATTCAGCAAAAATAATTGCTATTTCTAACAACAAAGCAAGGGGAAAATAGATAACTTTGTCTCTGCTAAAAATAATAACTCTAGTGCCTCAAAGATTGGAGCAAGGTGGTGGCCTTTGTCAGTATATACTTCTTAATGTCCCCATGAAATCTGGCCAATTTGTAAGCCTCTGAAAAATTCCCTGAAGATTTCATCTGCACTGGGCATGCTCAGGCCTGGGCCTTCAGAGGGCCAAACAACACTTTATTTCCAGATGCAGCCCTGGGTGCAACAATTTTTATGTCAAGTCCCGGCCCCTGAGCTGAGAGGATGGAAACTGGGTAGACTGGAACTAGCTGTGCGAGGAGCCTGGGAGCCAAGGAGCAGAATGAGGGAATGAAATTGCATGAGGAGCTGACGGGTGTCTACGTCTGGCTGGGTGAGGACAATGGGTTTGAGAATCACTAGGGGGGCAGAAGGGAAAAGAATAGTATAATAAGGAGCTGAATTTGGGGGAGGACTGAGACAAAAACATGGGAGTTTGAAGAAGTGCCAAGCACTCATATCTTCAAATGAAGTCCGATGGAGCTGAGCTTTGAACACATAGGCCATGCGTACGCTGCCAATTTACTTTGAATTAAGGAGGCTTAATTTGAACTAAACTGGTCCCAGTCTACATTAGCCTTTCCTTAGTTCAAGCTAAGGAAGTGCTTAGTTTGAACTAATAAGCTGAACTAATTTTTGCTAGTGGAGACATAGCCATAAAGTGCTTAAAAACTCTGAAAAATCAGGCCATAAGTTATTTCAAAGTGAGCATCCAAAATTAGCAGGTACTTTTTAACTTGCAATAAATAAGTCCCAGATCAAGTATTGAACAATTAGGAAGAAAAGAAATGAATAGCTGCTCACTAAGCATTATCATTCATCCTATGTACAAAATCAGATGTGGAGAAAATAGTATGTGATGTCATAATTATTTATGGTATCATAAGGCATACACACAAGAGGCCCCAGCTGAGGCTGAACAGGCAAGCTTAATTCTGGTGTTTTCTACTTTCTGAGTGCTTGACTTTCCAAGGTGAATGTTCTTTTAACTGTGTGTGTGTGTGTGTGTGTAACTCATAATATATACTTTGTGCAATACATGTAACATGAATACTGTACCTTCTTAGTTCCTGCCTCCCCCAGTCCTCCACTGTACAAACTCTTTCAGACACCTAGTAAAAAAGAAAAGTATAGATCACAAAACTATTCAAATAGTAATATAGTATTTATACACTGAATGTCTGTCTTATGACTGAGATCTCAAATCATGTGTGTGTCAAAGATTCATGCATTAAAAATTGAGAATTGAAAGGCTTGTGAAATGCTTAATAAACTGTACCACATGATCATATGATGTGCAATGACTTAGAATAATACAGCAGAGTACAGGTGACTAGAGTTAAATAGAATGAACTATATACAAGTCAGATTCTGTGTAGAACAATCAAAATATAATACAATCACCTTGTGTTTCCTCACAGTGTACCTGGTGATCAATGTTTCCTTTCCATAGAGAAATGCTCTTGAGCTGTGGGGTTTCAATTTAGACTGCTGTGTGGCCAGAGATGAGGATGGTCAGATCTGGGTTTCTGGTTTTAGCACTTTTCTTCTTCCAAAGTTTTTCACAAGACCTGTTTTACACAAATGTTTTCTCCTCATCCTTCCTACTCCTGCTTTTTTTCCATTTGAGGTTTTATCTTCAGGACAAACAATGGTTCTCTGTTCTCCCTCCCCTCTTATTGAAATGGCACAGCACGATCTTTTAGACCTAGTGACTAAGCTTTCAGCTATGATGTTGCAGTACAACCTTTGCCTTCACTGCCCCATGAAACTTGAATATTGCCTTTTTGTAAGTGAATGGTGCCATGTTGGCAGCAGGATTGTGCTTTAGAATTGTATAGAAAATATGTTCCCCTTTCTTGTCATTTTGTTTATCATTAACATCTATTATAATTCCTCTCTGGTGGCAATTACATTGATATCACCATATCTAAATCAGAAATGACAGGGTTGCAATTATATTATGTTGACTGGACATTGCCTAATTTTTAAGTGACACTATCTTCCCATCAGTGTGATTACATCCCTTTCTAATAAATAATAAAATGGAAGATCTACATAATAGAAAAACATACATATTAATGCATTCCATGACAAACATGCTAACGTGCAACTTTACATATTAATCTCAGTAAGTAGAAATCATGTTTACATTTTCCTCTTCACTACACTATTATCTTGACAGCTTGCTGCCCCTCTGGTTTTATGCCTTCTATTCCTTGGTATATGTTCCATTGCCTCTGGTCACCCTGTTGGTAGCAGAAGAGGAAGGCAGGTCATTTCCATCTGGTAAAAAGAAAACAAACAATACTGCTGAATAACATAATATTATCATTCCCTTCATTGCATTCAGGTCTGCACGAAGGGACTTGGGAATGTGCAATAAACATATGTGTGTGATAATGAGATTGGTGGTGGAACGTCATCTTGAAAAGACAAGGAGCAATTAAGCTTGCTTACTTACACAAGTTAGAATGACAAGATGCCATTGCCGGCCCCACTCATCCATATAATAGGGTTCTTCTTCTCTGCTTAGCTATATTGGGAGAAGCAGCTCCTGTCAACCTTCTGCCATGACTCCACCATAAAACAATCTTCCTTCCTCCCTCCTATATACAGTTCATTCTCACAGTCACGTCAATGTCTTGATTGCAATTGACTGCCTGATAGCAAACACCTGAATTAAAACACTTTTAGAATTCATTGCAAAGTCCTCATTTAGATGAATGTGTATTTGTATCAGTATACTCTCTTGTCCAATTTTAACTGAATACTTAAAGATGTCATGGGGTGTGTGCGCTGGTTTCCCATAAGCATTTATTAATGCGATCTCTAGAGTCAACAAATAAAGTACTGTCTCTTTGCTATGTAGAAGCTTCAGATTTGATACCTTGGCCGCTACTGATAGCGAGAGAGAATTGTAGAACAATGGGAACATATAATAGTTGATGCTAGATAACATAGCCATTCTTATGCATGTTGAATAGAATGATGAAACTATCAATTAAAGAAATTGTCCTCTGAGTACATGTCATTGAACAGATGAATAAACAGTATATCTAGAGTTCACTGTGTTTCTGGATGTAGATTTGAGTAATCTGTAATTCAGGAAACCAGGGAGTGGCACAAGCAGTCATAGTAATCCTATCACAAGCGCATCACCTTTTTTAAACCTACTTGATCCTTTCAGAGAATGACAATGGATGGAACTTGTACTAGCCATTCAGGCAACACTTTCTCATTTAATTTCAGGATATCACTGTCTTCCATATTAGCATATTTTGTGGATGCTTCCCTTCCCCAGAAGACAGTGAAGGGATGATTTTTTTCTGGCTGTTGGCAGGTGTTGCTAATGCAATGGGTCCCTTCATCTGCCCATATGTACTACTTTAGCCTGAATCTATAGCAAGGAGCAGACCTGGCACAACTTCACGTGTTCAGTCTGTTTCTCTCACTGTCTCTGGAACCTTCAGTAACTCCACAATCTTTTTTTTAAAAGTTATCCATTAGTATTTTATTATAGATGCAGGACAGAACTAAAGCTAAAGAATCACATTTATACTGAAGCAATACATTCCTAGCCCTTACAGTTTTCACTTAACTTATCTGGGTTATTTTCCCTGCATTATGAAAGTAACTTCCACAGCAGAAGTCAAAATCCGTCCATAGAGCTGTTTGTAGGCAGACTTGTACTTCAGCTGCAACTGCATGAAAAGGATGTTTATTATGTTAAACTGTTTCAAATCAATATGACTGAAGCCATGGAACTAGAGCATCCATTCTGGTGTCTGTTTCCTGTATTCATGCACTAAAGGTATGTCTACACTTGCAAGTTAGTTTGAATTAATCCTCCTTAATTCAAACTAACTTAGTCCCTGTCTACATGAGGCTTTCAATAGTTTGGATTCAGAAATTCCTTAATTCAAACTAACGGAAGCTTAGTTTGAATTAGTCAGAGCTGCTGGTTAGTTCGAACTAAGCCCGTAGTTTGATCATTAGTTTGAATTAAGGACAATGTAGACAAGGATTAACCCTTAGTTCTAACGTAATAAGTTTGATCTAAGGGCAGTTAGTTTGAATTAAAAAAGTGGACTAATTTGAACTAACATTAGTTCAAATTAGTTCATGTTGTTAATTTGAACTAATAAGTTTGATTTTAGTTCAAACTAATTAGTTCAAATTAACAAATTCGAACTAAGTTTTTTTGGTTTTTTTTTCTAGTGTAGACGTAGCCTATATTAGGTCAGTCAAACCCACCATGACAAGTTTTCAGGGCTTTTACTATTATAGTACTTCTTGGTCATAGTTTGTGAATTTGGAATCTACATTACATGAAATTGGTTCTGACTTTTAATGGGATCTAAATGGCCTTCTTTCCATTTATCTCCTCACTTTCTCTTTGATCCCCTTTTCCTTTGCAATGATCACTTAAATTAAAAAATATGTTCTACCAGGCATGTCACAAAAAAGCATTGTACTGAAAGTGGGTTGCCAAAGCCTATGAATGTCTGCTAAAATACTTCTTATTTCTTAAAATATTTGGAAGAAGTTCACAAAGTTTGGTGGGCTTCTTACTACTGGCTGTATAACCTAGTGAGGAAAAGCTGTCTATTTAGTGGAACAGCAAATGACAGAACATCTGTGGCCTCCTTTGGTCTAGACAAAAGACAAAACAAGGGACAACAGAACAAGTTTGTTGGACATCCTTGGCTCTGGCAATGAATATATTATCATACAATATAAATAGTGGGATAAAACAAAATGTTTTTTGTCTGCTTAATGAGACATTGTTAAGGCAACCTTACCTCTAATACTCTTTTCTGGCTTGATACAAAAGTTAGAATCCAGTGGCTGAGGGTATTTAGAGTACTGATGGAGCAGCATAAATCAGAAAACTGACTTAATTACATTGCTGCTTCCATTTACAGGTTTATGTGGCTATGTTTGGACACCCTGTCATTTGGAGAAATCCTGTGCGCAGTCACCATCAATGCTCTGCAATCCAAAGCCCTGTTAATAATCTAAAGTTGGCTGTTAACATTGCAGGAGCTCATATTTATAATTTCCGTGAATGACCCGAATGACTCCACAATGAGAGACTGAAATGTCACTCTGCTTTATGTTGTGTGCCTTGAGCAAAGACTGCTCCAGATTGTGTACAGTCTCTGAGATCCATATGATGAAAGGGCAGTGAATAAACTTAGGCTACTGCACTGCCAAATCTTCCCAGCCCTGTCAGAATACAGGGGCTGAAGTGTGGGGTGGGGGTGGGGAATGAAGAAGTAGTCATTCTTTTCCTGAGCTCCTTAAATTGTGCTTAAGTCTCCTCTCAAATGCAGTGTGTAAGGGTGTGGCCCAGTTGTTACTGGGAACTGGCTCACCCATGCTTGTGTATTGCCAGCTGTAGGTAAATCAAACAAAACTATGGCCACCATGAATGCCAAAGCAAGTGGTTTCCCATAACCAGAGAGCCTTCAGTCTTTGTAAGTATTGATGTTGTAACCATCACTGTGGTATAGGTGGGGTAACAGTTATGTGAAGTAAGAATAAGTCAGAATGACTTGCATGTTTAATCTATCCGTCTGATTAAGTATTTGAAGAAAGACTTTTTTTTTTTTTTTCTCCCAGTTGAAGTGTTACAGGTCATCCTACTGATTTTACTTAAGGGAGACAAATGCACAAAGCTTGCAGGTCTTCACGTTTGCGCTTAAGGTTCTGATTTTTCATGTGTGTTCAACTCCTTTGCCGTGTTGAGCTCAGAGCTTACCCGCTGGTCTCCAAAGAAATGAGTAAAATTAATAAACTTCAGTATCTTGGTTCTCATTTAGAAACTTGACACTTTCACATGTTTTCACTTGAAGACAGGACCGTTTTAGAGTGATGATCAGTTTTTTTGCATCGAAGTGCATTATTTTTCTTGTTTACACAAGAAACCGTCATTTCTCTCTCACATAGGCATGCACACATTTACGGGAGCTAGATGATTTGGAGCAAAACTTTGATGGCTTTATGCAAAATTTCTTAGAAAAGCTAGATAATTTTACATAGCTCTACCAATAAAAAAGTGTGAGTCCAGAGGACCAGATTCTGAGACAGGATAGCACATAACTTGCTTGATAATATTAGTGAAGTCAGATTGTTACACTTGGTTCTCAGAGTAAGAGTTCGAGTTACTCTGCTGCTGCTGCTGACTTCCATTCCACCTTCACTGTCTTTTATTTGTTTTGCTTTTCACCATGTGGTAATACCAGGACAATTTCCTTTCACTATGCTTCCTAGAACTAATATGACTGGGAATGAGGCCTATCCTAGCAATGTTAGAAATCTGGCTTGCAGAAATGATAGATGTTTTTTCTTCTGTTTGGAAATTGTTTTGAAAAACCAGAGGCAATCCAACAAAGAATGACACTGTTCCTTCACCTTTAGCCTGTGTTTTTGCTGAAAACTCTTACTAACGTGCAAGGGGCATTTCAAGTATGTTGTTGGAGTAGCCGTGTTCTTATGCTTTCTGTTCTTCAGACTATAGCATTTATTACAACCAAGAAGTAAAGCACACTGATCCAACCTAGCAGGAAATCACAACTCCCCCACCCCTCAAATCTACATTCTCCCTTAGTAATTAGATATAGAGACCTCATTCCTAAACATGCTCCTCTTCTGTCTCCCAAACAGCTCTAATCCTTGGCAGAGCTTCTCCTGAAGAACCTGATTGGCCTGCAGTGTCTGTCCCTGCCGCCTTAGTGAAAGAGGAGAGGAAATGCAGGCTGAAATTAATCCCTAGTTTGCCACGGAGCAGGATGGCTCTGCATGCTGTCAAATGTTGCTTTAAGGCACCCATTTTACTTCCAAATGTGAATTCAGAAAACATACAAAAAGATTTCTGTAGTTTCTAGTTTGATGGAAAGGAATGGGTCTTGTTCCAAAACACGACTGCATTTGCCATTACAGTTTATTGTGAAATGTGTTGTCAGTGCACAAAGCTGTATCTGTCTGCATGAAGTCAAACATTTGTTTGTTACGCAGACTTTGAGGAGGAAGGTAACCATAAGAAGAGTGTCAAGAGTGTGAGTGCTCAAAACCACATTTGTGGAAAGATTCCTATTGAATTTAGGACAGAGTTTTTTTATATATTATGGTAGATGTGTGATCAAACTCCGCCTTCTGTCAATCACTTGTTAAACTCCTGTGAGGCGATGCATAGGCCTCGATTTTCTCCAGTTAGGTGACTGGCACTGTCCCAGATGTCCTTTATCTTTCTCTCCTGCGTGTCTTATTTTTAGTCCCCTGCTTACTTCATGGAATTCAGAGTTTGGGTTTATGCAGCATAAGCCAATGCTTAGCTCGCTATTCAACAGCAATTTCAGCTTTTTCAAAGAGGAATATTCAGCTTTTTCTTTGCTCCATAACTTACACGTTATGACTGTAGAATCTGGCTCCCACCAAAACAAAAACCACCCATCAAGTTAAGCCAGAGCTCTAGCAGATAAAATGGAAGAGACTGCGTGTGAAAGCAGCTAGGTAGAAGTTGGTTTTTGTTATCCCCCCACCCCCACCCCCACCCCATGAATGCATTTGTATGTTTGTCAGTACTAGTATGTTTTTTGTTGTTTAAATGTGAAACTGAAGCCATACTGTGTACAGGAGTCATAAATCTTGTCAAAGCCTGTTGCGCCATTTATGCAAATTAAGTGATCCGTGTTCCACTAGATTTAGGCACATTGAACTGCAAGGATAGCTGATTTCTACTGCTAAGCCACATCTGCTTGTAGTAGGAAATTGAAAACTCTGAATGACTCTTTTTGGCTGCCTCCCCTGGATAATTCTCTTCCAGCACACCTAATTTCTTCCTCTAATTTGAAAGAAACATTTAAAAAAAACCCCAAAGTGTCATTTAAATTGGGGAAGGGAGAATTAATTTTGCTTCTACTTTTGAAGTGAGTTTGACAGCACTGATACTCAAGAATTCAAATATTTTCTTTAGCAGTATGTCTGGACAGGGCTATCTGACTATCCTCTTCTAACCTTTTGATGATACTCGCCTGGCTTTGGTTGCTGTTGTAGCAGTTACAGCACTGGTGACTGTGTGCATGCCAAAAGTCTTAGATTGTGCAAACTGTCCAGAGGGCCTGGGAAATTTCACAATAGCTTGAGGTTAGGTAGGTCTGTGTCAGAGTTTTTTTTCCCAGCAAAACACACACACACACACACACACACACACACACACACACACACACACTGCCTTTGACACCAGTTCTATGCCAGCAATTCCAGTGGAGTTACCAATGTACGTTACCACTACACAATAGCAGCAGGGTAGTCGTGTTAGTCTGTGTACAGCAAAAACAAGAGTCTTGTGGCACCTTAAAGATTCACAAATTTCTTTGGGCATAAGCTTATACAATAGTAGTTTCTCTAGTCATGGTAAGAAGCCAAATGACATGCAAACTAAACTGCACTTCCAGTTTACAAAGAATACAGGAAAAATCATACTTGTACTTTACCTACTTTTGTCTAGCTACTCCTGGCATTTTTACCAAAAGTTGGAAAAGTACACTGTGCTAAAAGTATGCAGACATTACTGCTAAAATGATACAACCCCAAAGGGAACATTCATTATAGCTTCAGTGAGGGATTACATATATGTGTTGAGGGGTAAATAAGTCAAATACACTTCTGACTTTACCCTTGTTAAGCATTACAGGCTTTCAGAACTGTGGTCACAAATTGACAGGCTGCCAGAAATGGTCACTCCAAAAATCCCTTGTAAATGCAGGAACATAGTCCTACTTTTTGGATTGTTTATTTTCTTGGTGACAAAACATGAGACAATGCATTTCTGTGGAGTCCCTTGGCTTTTGGCCTTGTGGCTCAGAACCCACCTGAGGCATACAGTAATCAGGCAGAACTGCACTGCATGTTACAGAAATGACACAAATTTCCTTTCATACATGAATTAGCCCCTTTAGGGTACATTTTTAAGACAGCATCTAAGAGGTCTGTGAACAAATCCCATAACACATAAGATGTGTGCCTGAGTATGTTCTTTACTCATTCTGAAAATGAACCCTCTTTTTGAAGTCAGAAGTGATTTTGCCTGGTGCGTGCTTGTTATGATCTCACTGAGGCCACATTTATATAGGATAAATATTTCCCACTCATTTCCTAGACCTGGAATTATTGACAATATGTTCTCATGACTGTTCTTCTCTTTGGACTTAAAGCTGCTGGAGGCAGAGTGTCTTCTAGAGATGCTCAGCACCCTCAGCTCTACCTCCCATGATGCTAAATGCCTGGTGATAGGAAACTAGAATTTACAGTGTGCTTCAAATGGCCACATCATAAAACAGTGATTTAAGGAAAACTGCACTTTTCCTTACAAGCAATGTTTGTCTATAGCTCAGAAGTCCACAGACATGCTCTGTCTCACATCCAGATCTACATACACTGCTAAAGCAGTGGCTAGTCAGTGGAAGTGGAGTTCAAAGGCCCTAAGACGGATTCTTCCACATAGACACAGCATAGGGTTAAGTGTCCCCGCACCAGTGCTTTTATAAGCTCTGTGGTGGGGAGGTGGGCATTACACAGAGTGCCACTCAGATTCTTGACCGCTTCAGATTGCAGTGCAGCCTTTGGGAGGCCTTTTGGGCATAAGTCAGTGCTGCCCCTGGCTGGAGCCAGACCAGCATCCTCAGAGCATAAAGGTAGCTTAAAACCACTGTTGTCCTGTCCTGCCTCCAGCAGGGCTGCAAGATGCCTCCTGGATGGCAGCATACAATTTCAATCCAAATTTAGCTCAGTGAAGCAAATTTTAATATAATTGCTTTAGTGAAAATAAAACTTGCATTTGTAACTAGCTCCTTATTTGAAATTTGTCCATAATAATGATTTTTTTAATCATAGGAAAGGGGTATGATAAGTGGGGGAGAAAACAAAAATTAGAAAAACAGAAACCAAAGTTCATCTATGAAACAAGCTATTTTGCACATAGCCTGTGCTAATGAAAGCTTTACTTTAATCTAGACAGAAACAGCCAGCCACACCTGACAGCTCTGGGTTTTCCAGTAAGCCTGGGCTATGTATAATTTTGTTGGTTGTCAATGAGACAACTGAATGTATCTCCTGCTCCAGTTGTGTAATAAAGCCCCACTTTTATTTATCCATGCATCAGGAACTATGTGTGAGAGACCAACTATCATGGCAGTTGAAAAAATTACTAACTCCTTTGCTTCAGTTTGTGATGCAAAGTACTGTGCCTGTCCCCATCCAGTGAATGTGAAAGGGTTAAAATGCTACACAGGTACAGAGCCTGTGGCAATTACAAATGTTACTGAAATAAAAGCCAGAAACAGGAAGCCAAAAAACAGGTCCCTAAGGCAGGCATCTGTCTTAAATGATATCATTTGTCAAGTTTCCAGCATTGTGTGGTTGTGAACACAAAAAGAAGTCCTGTGTTACACTAAGGACATTACATACTCATTACTGGGAACGTTCCTGAAGTACATAATACAGGATTTTCATGTAATAAGAAGCAGCTACTTGCCACTGAGCTGTACATAACATAAATTTGAGGTACAGTAATAGGTATTCAGAGATATTTTACCCAGTTTGGATAGAGTGTCATGTGTCATTCCCCCACCCTCTGTTCTTTAGATCACATTGTAAGAATTTTAAACAATGTGTTATTGCCACAGGTTAAAAACCTTTTTAGAATTTTGTATATCCTCTGAGAGGTGGTTTTTTGTGATGAAAATTGAAAGCACTAACACTCCTATAACAAATGTGATCTATAGGGACATCTATTTATTATTTTTAAACAGGGGCTGGGTGTGGAGGGGTAGGAATGGTAACAAGGAAGACAAATACAAAAGTACTCCCCCCCCCCCCAAAAAAAGAAACCTAATTAGTATAATCTCCTCTATTTAGCCTCCCAGGATTAGTGTAGTAGAGTTAATATACAAGTGCCTCTCTCACTCACTGCCCTGCCAATGACCTTAAGCCTGATGTGGAAGGAAGACCACTCTCCTTAGACTTGAGAAGTAATTTATCCATCATGATTGTTCAGTCCCAGCCCCCTCTCTAAAACTGAGACTGACAACTGTGTTGAATTATGGATGGTACATTTTTGTGGTGTGTACAATGACTGCAAAAGAAGGTGCTGAGACCATTAAACTCATCGCATTTAATGCTGCAGGCTGGGGTTGAACAATGATCTAAGAAGACAGATCCCTTCCTGAGTCATGACCCTTTGTTTTCAAATACTTTTTCAAATATTTCTGGGCTTCTCTGAATGAGAAAACAGCTTTCTGTTTAGTATGAATAAAGACAGTGCATAGTCTTCCATTTGTAAGAACACACTACATGTGATTTTTTTTTTTCTAGTTTGATTGTATTTTATTTTACCTGGGAATTTCCCCCTACCCCCTGGCTTCCAGATTTAGCATATTCCCTCAAAACATCATAAATTTCTATTCTTTAGCTTAAGGGATCCATCAGTTAAAACGTTAGTCTTTCATCTTTATTACCCTCCCATTAAAATGAAAGAAACCGGGACTCACTTCAGTTTAGGAGAAGCAATTTAGTTGGTAATGTCCTTACTACTCACGTCTTTACAAAGAGAGAAAGTGCATTATTGCTTATATTTCACACATCTATCTGCATAAGAAGCAACTAAACCTTTCAGACACACACTATGTTAAATTTAATAATATTCTTTGATTAGATTATTTTATTACAACATTTTTCCATTACTAGTCATTTCCCATACACATTTACATTCATAAAACCTGCAGGTTTGTGTGTGTGTATGTGCTCATACAAGGCAAAGATTTTCTGTTTTGCCACAGCTGTTAGATCTGAAAGGGACCGATTAATAACTAACCACCACGTTGGACTAGGTTTTCTTGTACATTGCAGCAGTAACCCTTTGCTATAATGAGGACACAAAGAGCCTCACATCAGACTGTTCCTCTTCTTCATAACTCAAAAGCGTCACAGTGGCAATAGCCTCTAGTGCTATTTGTCTTTAGTGCAGTTGTGACACTTCGGCATGATCCATAATTTGGCAGCTATTTACCGTGACATTTCCCTTCAGTGCAGCCATAACATTCAGTGAAGCCATTATTTGGTTCCATTTACCATATAAATTGTATTGTTGTGCATGCATGCTAGAAGCTACATTAGGTACCTGAAAATGAGTAAATCTTGTAAAAGAGATACTAACTGCCATTCAGCAGGGGAATTTCTTTACTCCTCAGACTGGAGGAGGGGAGAAAAAAAAATTTTCAAATACTGTTGCAAACTTTTTTCTGAGTAACTGTAATTATTTGTATGTATATGACAGCAGTTATACTTAGCCACTTATTTAAAATCAACAGACCACCAAAATCTAAAACCTGGTGGTGGCTTAACAATTTAAAAAAGCATTAGGTGATCCCTTCATACCAATTAAGTAGGGAGCATAAAATGTGCTGATGGGCACAGGCCTGTATATTTTGCGTGTGTGTGCGGAGAGAGAGAGAGGAGCCAGCCCTTCATTACATTTCTTTGTTGTTTTCGGGGGAAGTGTGTGTAGGAAAGGAGAGCTCAGTCATTTGCCTCAACAAGCAGTGTTCGGTTCTGCCACAGAAAATTCATTTAGAAAGGTAAAATTAGGACATAGCACCAGCAACCACCACTTGATCAGTTGCTATTATTACTATTATTATTTAAATCCCCACTCTCTACATCTAGTATACTTAGTGCTTAACAGGCAAATGTATTATTTTTAATCATTTAAGTCCCCACTGTGCACACAGCTTTTAATACACCTTTTTTGCAAGCATATTAAGTGTATTGTTATTAATCCCTTGATGTGAGTCTACAGTATTTCTTTTCCTTGTACATTCAATGTCCCATCATTATTTAAACCCTTACTGTGTGCATGCCACATATATATTCTCCTGTCCATTTAATATTGTAGCATTATTTAAGTGCACCAATGCCTGCTTATCCAAAGTGAGCCTTATGCATACTGCAGCCAGTTCACAAAACATACTTTTGAATAAAAAAGGAAAAAGTTGTTTGTCCTCCTATACCTAAGAATTATCACCAGTATCAATAGGCAAAAGGTCATCTGTGCACCTCAGAAATAGCTGTACTTTTTCCAAATAAAGCTATTCTCCTCAGTAATCTAAAACAACCAGAAATAACTTCTCTTTACAAAAAAAAAAATGGAAAAAACTTAACCCTGAGAATCTTGGGTTCATTCATGGAAGAATGACCATACATACTCTAAGCTACCTGTTTACCATACTGGAAAAGTTTGATAAAAATGACTACCCAATTGCTACAGTCAGCCTAGATACTGCAAGTCTTTTGAATCAGTAAATTGAATTAAATTCTACACATAAAGAAGTTGAACTTTGGTAACAATGCTACAAAAAATATTGAAGTACTGTACAGTAACCCTGAAAGCCATGCTTAGAATCAACACAAATAATGTCATGCTGTAATATAAATATAGAATGTGCCAAAGGTGTCTCCGGTCCCTCATCTTATTTGTTTTAGTGACGGAACTTGGTGGCATTTGCATTACTAAAGGGTATTTAGAAAAGGAGTAATTTATGAAATACTGCATGTCATATATGGACATTGCATATGACTGTACTTAACAAATCTTAGGCCGTAAGGTTCAGAGTGGGATGACCAAAAACAGGCACATAAAGTTATTAAACTACTGATGATCAGTAGCTCTAAAACTCAGGGCACCTACTTAGGTGACTAAATATGGATTCCGGTGTACAACTTTAGTTACCTGATTTGTGTTCTTCATCAGGATCTACTCTGAATGACAGAGTTTTAACAACTGTGGTTCCTTGTCTGGACTTCACATCAATTAACAAATCTGAATGGCTTCCTCAGACACTTCTTCTGATCACACATAATAATTTAACAATATGAACAATTTAAATTTCCCTTCCCCTGCTTTTTAACAGTAGAGGGGACCAGATACATAGGACTGAAAATGTATCATTAGTACTCTGATCCTGTAAGGTTTTGAGTACCCTTATTTTTATCTGGCATCAAGCTGAATATCCGAATTTTTAACCTACTCCCTGGTTAGGAAAATAAATCTTCAACAATAGGAGTAAAAACAAACAAACCCACGCCACCACGGTAATTATCTAGCAGCAAGCCACATGGCTGGAGGAATCCTAGAATGTCCCTATAGAATAATCTAGGCTTGCCCAAATTGCAAGAAAAAGTAAAGAATTTTATGATGTAACAACTGACACCCATTCTACCTTCTCCTGAAAACACCCAAACAGCTGAACTGATACCACCATTCAAAATGGCAGAAAAAGGAATGGTTCTTTGCTGGCTACTAGTCTGTTAACCAGTAATACTGGATATAAACTATTGAATTACAGTGCAAATTCAATACTAAATCATAAATTGAAAAGTGATGCAATTTTCTCTGTGTTACAGGTCTGCTGTTAGTATAGTATAACATGCACTGCTTTCACAAAAGCTACATCCTATGCACACAACCTGTCTGGATTATTGCCCAAATTGTAAAATTATCTCAAATCCAGGTTTAAGGTCTTATGATCCAAGGGAACTGGAAGTTTATCATTCGATATCAGATCCACTGAGGTATTAGTGTTTTGAAAGTCTGCCAAAATTAAAATTTGACTATAGCAGGTACAACAGCATCAGGTCCTTAAAACTGCAAATACTATAACAAATGTACACTAGATACTGTTTTGTAAAATGTTAACAGGTCTAGGTTGTATTTCCATCGTACATACAGGTAATAACACCTCTTAAGCCAGGAATACCTTTCAAACCAGCACACACATTTCAACTGTACCCACTCTGTAAAGTATTCCCAATTTGTTTTTATTTGTACTGGAGGTGTGTATTAAGCACAGTAAATTTATACATATGACCTTTCTCTTTGCCATAAAGCCTAAACAGTAGCAAAATTAAAAACTACTACTAACTTGGCTATGAAAAACTGTACCAAATATTCATCATTGTGTTAAGTACACTACTGCATCTCTATGGAAGCGCTATCCTACAAGAAGTGTAGTAACATGAATAAATACCACAACACAGAAATAGCTTTCTACACTTTATTCAATTGTTGGTACAAGTAAAGGACCTCGGTGCATGTACACACAATTCAGAAATACAGCATAGTTAGTCCATCCTGTATTAATGAGAATAAAAAGGTTAACAATAAAGAGAATACACACCAAGGCAAAAGTATGATTGTACCAAATTGTAATGAAAATTAGTGAGTTGCAAATGCTGCAATTAAAAAAGGCACGCAGGCATGTGTTCTCCTTTTCCCTCCCCTTTGTCAGATATTTTCCATGTAGAACTTATCTGAACAGTGTGCACAAACTAACAAACCATAATATCATTGAGTTTGAAACAAAAACAGCAAAAAGATGATTTTAACTTTGATTTACCTGAAATGTCAAGAATTAACAAAGCATTTGCAAAATACGGTAAGTTTGTTTTTGGTTTGTTTTGCTGGAAACAAAAGATGTTTTTAAAACCGCAGGAGCAAAAATTGCTGAATTGATACAAATTAAAAGCAATGTTTTCAGACAGGACTTAAAAACCTTGTCCAACCAAAAACACCTGATGGCGCAGCCTTCATATCACTTAATCTGATTGCTTACAATAATGTTCATATCTAGTATTGTATTGGCCTGAGCACCACTGCAAAAGTTGCAGAATCAAACACATACATGTTAAGTCCTCGCTATAGGCGCTGGTTAAATTTAAGCTGCTTTTTTCCCCTTAAACTTTTTATTAACTTTAATATTATCCTTTACCAACTTTTTTCTAAAAAAAATAAATGCTTTCTAGTAATTCTGAGCCATAAAGGGCCTATTTTCTCTCTCTTGATTTATATCATTGTTCTGTTTTTACAGCTTACTGTTGACAGAGTTAGGTAATTCAACTACAATTTTTCCACAGTTTTTTCCCATGTACATATAATCTACAGCACGGAATACAGACTCCAAGCCAGTGAACTTGCCCCCTGGAGACATATCTCCGAGGTCCACCTTACAAACCAGTTCTCCACTTTTACACATCATGAGCAAGTGCTCCATAGCCATTTTATAATCAGAAAGGTAATGGTTCAAGAAGAAACCCTGTATGCTGGCAGATTTCTTCAGCAGTTTTGCTGGCAACATCTCTGCTTTAACAGGCTGAAGGCCAGTAGGATTTTGATAGCCAGAGATAAACCCAATAATTATCAGGCGCCCTTTGGTAGCCAAGGAATTGACAGCCAAGTCAAACATCTTTCCCCCAACAGATTCATACACTACATCCACACCTTTTGGGTAGTCCCTTCGAAGAACAGCACCAACATTTTCAGTTTTATAGTTGATGGGATGGTCACAGCCAATGGCTTTCAGAAAACCAGCCTTTTCATCACTGGAGCAAGTGCCAATTACATGGCACTTGGCCTTCTTTGAAAGCTGCACAGCAATGTGACCTGTTCCTCCCGAAGCTGCAGTTACTAAAACCACCTTGCCTTCAGACAAGTCTCCAAGCTCCTTCAGACTGATGTATGCTGTAGTGCCACTTATCACCAGAGTAAGAAACTCAGGTTTCACAGAGGGTAGGAGGACTGCTTGTTTGGCAGGCACAACTGTATATTCAGCAAAAGAACCTGGTGCCATATAGGACACAGCTTGGCCTACTGTGTATTTGGCACTAGCACTCAGGCCTAAGGCTACCACATCACCAACACCTTCAAAACCTACATCAAATGGGGGTTTAGCTGACGTGTCATACCGACCAGCTGCGTAGTTTATGTCAGATGCATTAATGCCGATAAATCTAGAAGAGAACAAACATTTGTTAACAGGCTTTCTTTGTCAACTACTTTGCCATGTGAGAGAGCATCTACTTACATTTACTGGATAAGATGTAACAATGCATATTCAAATATCAGTGATTAGAAAAAATGTTCAGATCGTACTGTTTTGTAACGAAGTTTGTATACATATAGCAGTGATTTTAATCAAACCTTATGCTTCTAATATTGTAGAAATTGTAGACATGTTCCACATGGCCATTTGAACCAAAATAAGCAAACTAAAAATAATTTTGCTTCAGACTGGAAAATTAAAATGAATTGACTACTCTACCAATGATATAAAAACAACTGACGAATAAAATATGTGCAAAGTGCCAAATATGTTGATTCTGGCAAGAAATTTACATTTCTGATTATAATACTATTAATGACTAATGAAAATATTACATGTAAATGTCATCTGCAAGGTCATTGGTTGTAACATTACTGCAGGCAAGACTTTATTTTTAAAAAGTGATGGTGTGACTAGCAAATTTGGCTTCTAATTCAGGTAATTTCAATGTAATTTGTGTAAAGCAAAATATTTGAATAATTTGCAACATATCAAAACAGCCCTTGTACAGAAGGACTGAAATTATAACAGACTAGCCAATGTTTGTGAATCCCATTGACCTCTAGCAGGTGAAAAATAATGCCAATGTTTTCCAAAAAGGCGCACACATACTAAGCTTAGTAAAATAGAAAATAACATTTTGGTATCATGATCTAGTTTAAGAGCAGAGGAGATATTTTACTAACAATTTTCCTATATCACTAAAGCTCGTAAGAAAAATAGTTTGTTCCACAAGAAGAAAGAAAATGGAGCTATTCTGTTAACTAGAAAATGTCAAGAAGCTTGCCCAGACAGCAGAAGGGTCCCAGATTTTAACTACATATGGAAGTAATAACCTAAAGATTATAGCATACAAAAGCTGTAGAAGTATGCAAACAGTGCAACTTTAATTTTCATAGTTAGCAATATTGTCAGTGTATGTAAGGGTGAGAGATTTTTAATTGCTTACTCACACAAAGCAATGAGAACTGAAAGTCTTTATTTTGATTTTTTCAATTCTTTATCCTACCGAGTCTCAGACTTTCACTAACAGAGTGCAACACACACAGTATGTATTAATAGAAATGGAAAGGTGACTTTTGTTTTCCTTAATAGTGCACTTAAGTGTCAAAGTGTCTATATCTTATTTACATTTTTTTTTTAAAAAAAAATCTACCCTTCCTCCTCTAATTTACATAATTTCCATGTCCCATTCTTTAAAAAATAAATAAATAAACCCCCCAGCTTCCACAGCGAGGCATGTCTTTTCAAGACATTACAGAAAAAATGATCAGAGAGCCAAGGTGCAATTGGTGCGACGACTCTGCTTTAGACTCAGAAACCCAACTTTTAACAATGGGGTTTAAATACAAAGAGCTGGCTCTCTCTCTCTCTGGCCCCCCTCCTTTCCCTCTGGTATGTTTTTTACAATTGTAACTTTCAACCCCCAGGTTTACTACCTCCCCTGAGCCTCTGGCCAATTTATCCCTGAATCAGTCTCCTCGCCTGGTATAGGCAGAATCTGCCTCCTAGTACAGAAAGCCTACTCCAGCTCCCTTGATTTTACACTGTATGAAAAAGCCATCTCCCTTATGCACCCCAGAAAAGAGAAGTATTACCCCCTCCCCCCAAAAACCCCTTCTCTCTCTCCCACCCTCTGCCATCCCCTCTTCCTTTCACTTAACATGGCTCTTAAAACAGAGGAGGACAGAGCAAGGCAGGTAAACAGCCGTCTAAGGCTGAAACTTTTGTGTGCGAAGGGAGGGAGGAGTGGAAGGGCTGTAGTTAGCCAGCTGTCTGGTAAACAAGTGTCCTTCACAGGCTGCTTTTCACCAGGAGAAAATGCAAATCACTCCCCAGCTGAACCGTGTGCACGGTGGCGAGGGCGATGCAATGGCAGCTGTGGGGGAAAGCAAGGGGGCAGGCGAGGGTGGCTCCTGCCTAGCAGCTCCCCACCTTTTGGGGGGAGAGGGCGCCCAGGACAGGGCTGGGAGGACATTGCCTCTCCTCCCGGCGTTATCCCGGGGCAGCCAGTGGAGGAAACAGCTGGACGCGTGCACCAGCCCTGCCATCGCAAAGGGCAGACGCACCCCAGCAAGCCATAGACGAGGAGGCACCAAAGCCATGGGACCTGCCCTCTACTTTGTGCCTGGCTTGATGGCACTATTTGCTCTTGCCATCCATCCCCTCCCGGGCTGTCCCTGCCACGTGAAGTGGCTCCCTCTGGACCACTAGTCCCCAAGCCTGCTGAAATTACCACCCTAGCCGTATACTTTGCAAACTTCCATTTGTGCTGGCAGATAGCAAGACCTAAATTAAAAAAAAACAAACCCGCAATATCTGGCTTCCAACATATTGTCTTTTAACCTTGCTTTGCAGGCTGGGGCACGGCCGTCTTTAAATCCTTGGATTTTAAACGTGAGAAAAAAATTTTAAGAGCCACTGGGGGGAGAGCAAAGCGGAGGGGGTAGCAAAGCAGTGCCCGTCATCTGCAGTTTTTAGGGCGCCTTCCTAAGGGAGCTGCCTTTTTCGTCCCCCCTTTTTTAAGAAAAAGGCTGTGCTGTTGATCTGAGGAGGGGGCATCAAAATGGGAAGCAGAGCGGGGCTGGCTTTTCCTAAAATAACTACACGCCCCCAGGGACTGGCCGGATTTAGGCTGAAGGGTGCGGAACCCTGCAGCATTGTTTAGTCTAAAAGAAGGGGGCAAATGCCGCTTCTTGCACCAAAACAAAACGTCAGAGCCCCAAATGCAGCCCAGGAACCATCCACACGGAGGCAAAACAAACTAGGAGCTCAGCAGAAAAACAATTTCTCAACCAAAACACTCAGCAGAAATACACCCCCCCCCCCCGTGATCAGCCAAACCGAATCCCTTCCCTCTTTTTATTTCAATAAACTCCCTCCCCCCAGCTCACTTTCATCTCCACAGAAAATCGTTAAATATTTTGGAAACGAAATAACCTGTCAGTCCTTTGCAAAAAGCTCGAAACCAGTGCCCAATGTAGGGGAAACCTGGGGCTTTTTTCCCCCCCTGGGTCGTTCTTCTGCAATAAAGGCGAGCCCCCCACCCAGCCTTGAAAATAAAACACATGCAGATAAGCAGCGCCAATGGTGCCACGTTAAGGACTGTATTCCCCTTCTCCCTCCTCCACTCGAAAGTTTATTGTTTTAAATCGATTTCTAGTTTAAAAGCATTTCTCGGTGAGTAAAGGCTATGATGGATTTTTCTGCTAAGAACTAAGGCACAGGAGGGAATGCTCTTGGGTTATTTTTCCACCGACAGAAAAGGCGGGGAAAGTTCCACTTAATAGACGAGCATCTTTATTTGAGAAAAAATCAAGAACTAAAAGGACCCCAAAGCAGGTTTCCACCATATTCCCCTCACTCCAAAAGCAGATTTTACTGTGGTGAATGAAGATTGTTTTGCATAAAAAGCTCCAAGCAATTAATGCTGCTCATGGGCGTGACTGGGACTAAACTGAACAAATCCATAAATGCAGCCTTCAAAGCCACGTCATTTATTCTGTTTTGAAGATCCTGCAGGCTTCCCCCTCCTCTAAAATGGGTTTTTAAGCCTCCAGAAAGCCAGGGACTCATCTTGCCCTTTCGGGATGGGGAACAGCCTCCCCAGGGTAGTGGCAAAGAGGCTTGTTTCCTGCTGCAGCTCTCCAAAGGTAGTGGAGGAGAGAGAAAATTTCTCTACTAAGGCAGTCTCATGGCATGTGAGATTCCCCAGCAAATAAAGAGAAAATCCCAGACAACTCCAACTTGCACAAAATTTATTAACTTCTAACCTACAACCTATCACTTTCTCTCTCTCCCACCCCCTTATTTTTATAAACTGCTGTGTTAAAATACAGCAAGTGCCCGGCTGAGTCTCAGGAGCAGCTTCTGCTTTGGCTCTGGGGCCAGCTGAGAGCCTCAAGCCCTCCACTATGGGGTGTGCACACCTCCTTCCTGCACCCAGGGGAGAGCTGACCCAGGAACAAGGAGGGGGTGGGTGGCAGAAAAGAAGGGTCACACTGAAAACAAAAATTGCACGACTAAATTTTAAAATTTCATAGGGAGTGTGTGTTGGGGGAGGGGATTGGAGAACAACCACATAACAACCTTCTCAGCTCCAGTTAGGCAGGGTTAAGACCAGCCCCATTTTTCCGAAGCTGTTTGCACTGTAGGGCAGGCATAAGATTTCAACTCCAGCCTGATGTGGATTTCAGGGCCCTTTTCAGCTGCAGCAAAGCAAGGTTTTAGCCCTCCCTGTCTCAAAACTCCTGTAAGCATATGGCAACAGGGGGTTAAAGTTTTGCAGGAAGCCTCTTGAGTCCTAGCAGAAGTGCCCGGCTCTGTCGGGTGCAAATACTGCACATCACCCGCCTGAGATCTGACACAGGTAACAGACGGAGACACAAGTTTTGGTCTCATGGCTGTCGGTGTAGTTCCTTATGCAGTGTTTTTAAACAAGCTGTTCTAGTATGGGCAGGTTTTTGTTAGACAAGGCTTTTAAAACAGGTCTTCCCCTTCCCTCTCTTGCAGCAACAGCTACCCAAACTTCTCTGGGATTTCTAGAGTACCTGCTCCTCGCAGGGCTAGTTAAATCTTTAACTATTCTACTTTTATCTTATCTCACCCAGGCTGAAACCAGTAAAAATGAATAGGTTATAAAGCCATTTGGGGCAAAATACATTTTGTCCTCACAGAGTCTTCATTGTATGGGGAGCTGAGGAAGCAGCACGGATGGGCACAATTTACCGCAGTCCTGTTAAACACCATGTCACATTTTTCCTCCTTGATTGCTCCTGTTCATTGCAAAGCTGGCCGACAATTTAGACAGCAGGTGAGGCTAGGTGCTAGTTTCCTAAAAAGCTGCAGAGGGCTATGCACTTTGTAAAAAGCCGGTGATCTATGCAGAAGCTTCTCCTCTCCTGGTTTAAATGTTTGCATTTCAGGAGAAAGAAGAGGGGTGGAAGCGGTGGCGAGAGGGTTGAAGGCTGCCAGGGAAAAGAAAAGCTGAGGCTGACAGACTGAGGTCCTCTGCCTTCCTGTTGATTCACTTTCACTAAAAGTTAGTGACCTGACAGGCTGCGGAGCAACTGAGCCGCAGACAGGCAGGGATCACAGGGTTTCTCACCTCAACCAAATGCTGGTGTTTTGTCTATCTGCTGTGCACACGCAGCCCATGGCTATAAATAACACAGAGGCAGATTGCTCCGCGTGAGTGTCACCCAGCCATTTATGTGCATGAGCCTGGGTGCCACACACACACACACAATCACGCCGGTGATTGAATATAGATACCATCCACAAAAATCTGGGAGGGACTTAGAAATCATGATCTGCTTTTGCCGTCCCTCCTAAGCACTTACTCCCCCTAAAACTTTCTTCCGAAGACCCTTCCCACCCTGAAAATGACTACTGAAGCAGTGATTTGTGAGGCTCCTGGAGGGGAGAAGGGACACTGCTTGCCCTGCTGCCTTTGGAGGAGCAAGCGAGCCCAAGCAAACGTCTGCAAAGCTGCAAAAGATATGCACCCCCTCCACCCATGCATGGGAGGAGAGGCTGGGGGCATCTGACATGCAAAAAGAAACAACACTAAAATCAAATTGCCAGGCGCCAGATGGCAGCTGGCACAAGCTGATAGGATGCCAGAGCCAAAGAAGGCCACAGCAGGTGAGAAAGCAAGAGTTTGGGCAGGGAAAGGGCTCACCCCTCACGGCTGGCAGGGAAGGGGAGGAGAAAAGTTGGGGAGGGGGGTGCAGGTAACTCACCTGTTCCTGACAAGAAGCTCCCCGTCCCCCGGGATTGGCACCGGGGCGTCCTGCCAGAGGGTGACAGCCTCGTGGAAGTTGGAGCTGAGCTTGGTCACCAGCAGCTTCTTCATGGAGCTGGGAATAGAGGAGCCCTGGAAATCCAGAAAGTGGCGGGAGTAGGACATGTCCAGGATGGGCCGGGGCCACTGCTGCTGCTCCCGTCGCCTCCTCCAAAACCGAGCTCCCCAGCACCTCAGCAGAGCGCTGCTTTTTGCATTAAAACTCATGCCTAGCTTCCCACCCACATCACCCTCCGGGGGGAGTCCAGCTAGGAGGCTCCTTCCAGCAGCTTGCAAAAAACCACCCCCCTCCCCACCCAACTCAGCCAGGGAGACCCTCTCTGAGCATAGCTATTTGTGCATGTAAATAACGGCTAATGGAGCAAGCTGCAGCCTGGCTGCGTCCTCCCAGCCCAGCCCAGCCCCTCCACAACACGGAAACACTGGAGAGGCAGCAGCTGATCCCCTGGAGCCGAGCTGCATTTCCCGTCGCTAACATGAAACAGGAACAAAGTTCACCCTCCTAACACAGTCCCGCCTGCACAGCTGCTGCGGGAAAAATGGTGTGTTTGGGTGATCTGCAACAACACAGACACACATGCCTCTGTAGCACAGCTTGCTGCAGCCGGGATGGCTTAATGCAGAGCTGCAACATTTTTCTGCTCATTTGGGGGGGGCTTTTTTTGGACTTTGCACGCTGCCTTTCAGCCAGGGGTTTGGGGAAGCTACAGAAACGGGCTGCCTTTCCCCCTCCCCTGCCAGGCGGTCACGAGCCCTGGGTTAGGAAAAGTTGAATAAAAAAAAGCACGAGCAGATCAATAAGGTGAGAGGGGAGCCAGAAGTTGCGGCTCATCGTCTCGTGTTGTTATTGGGAGCAGCTGGGGAGCTGCAGGCTGCTGACACAGGCGCCGCCCCTTCCGTGCGAAACATTCACTTCCTCGCAAGGTGCTACAAATCAACCCAGAGCCGCCTGCAGCCACCACTGGCTGCAGCACTCACGCCGGGGGCAAGAAGAAAAGCACACCCTTTATGGAAGGATTTAAAGCTTCTTAAGGATTTTTGTGGGTGTTCTGTCTGTAAAGGGAAAAAATAATACTGCTGCTGTCCTTCCAGTTGTGAGACACGCACACATTTGTGGCTTGGGGGGGTTTACAGCATGGGTAGTTAAAAGACACCTTGGATCCTGCCTCCTTCCGCTTCTAGGGATGACAGGAAAATATTGGCCTGTAATTATTTTGACCTCAGATATTTTTTCTGACCCCCCCCCGTTGTTAGCATAGGATTTTTCAATCCAGCTCCTGCAGTGCAGAATTGCTTTCAGGGGGAGAGCATTTGGGGGAAATCAGCTCCCTCTAATTTTTCACAGGCTGTGGGGGCCAAAAATTTCTCGTGTGCAAATTTTCAAAACCAGCGTGCAAATTTGGGCACGCTCCAGTGAGCGTGGTCAAACTTGTGAGCGCAAGGAAGCAAAAGTGTATGATGCAAATCATGTGGAAATCTTATTTTGATATGGTGATGGAAATTATTTTATAAATTAGAAAACCTTATTTGAAACGTGCTACTGGAAACCACCTTCTTAAATAGCACAAGGGCCCTTACTCATAGACTCTAAGGTCAGAAGGGACCAATATGATCATTTAGTCTGACCTCCTGCACGGTGCAGGCCACAAAACCTCACCCACCCACTCCTACAATGAACCTCAAACCCATAACTGAGCTATTAAAGTCCTCAAATCATGATTTAAAGACTTTAATACAGAGAATCAACCAGCAAGTGGGCTATGCCCAATGCTACAGAGGAAGGCAAAAAGCCCCAGCACCCAAGCCAATCTGCCCTGGGGAAAAATTCCTTCCCGACCCCAAATATGGCGATCAGTTAAACCCCGAGCATGAGGGCAAGTCCACAACAGCCAACCCTATGAGTCTATTTTATTCTAAATAAAAAATAAATAATATTAGCACTGTTGAATTTTTTTGTGCACGCTTTATTTTGTTGTGTGCACGGGTTCCAGAACCTGCGTGCGGCCGCACGTGCGCACAGCTTAGGGGGAACACAGGTCACGGACCAAAGTAAGTGTTTCGATAGAAGCGCTAGTCTCTGTTTTGGTGATGGGAAGGGGAGTTGGTTTAACAGAGCTGTGGCAATGATTTAGGCAACACTCATGTAGGGGAGTTGAACTGGGTGACCTCCTGAAGCCCCTTCTTAATTTTCTCTGTTAGCGCACCTGGAATTAACGCCATGGTTTTAATATGTGTTACTCATATCTTCACTGCATGACGCAATAATTAAAACAATAAATAATCACCTTTTACCCAAAAGGAAGCAAAAATATACCTCCA
>ML682005.1:36542080-36577080 GCA_007922195.1 Podocnemis expansa
AAACATTCAAATATGTGCCTGGCAGTTAGTTTGTGTACTCATACAGCAAGATATTCTAACTACAGATGGTAAAAGTATTTGTGATAGCAGATCCTTCAAAATAAAATCACTGCCATGGCTACTCTAGATTTGGTGTGCCATTTTTTTGAGATATGTGGAGCATCAGTGGTACGCACTCTGAACACTTTTTTTGTTTGTTTTTTTTTTAATTTCTGCCTTGTTAATTTTGTATTAAAAATTTAAAACTGGTCAAGAATGGAAGTGAGATCTCTGGTTATCGTGCTTTGATTCATGTAGGCAGCTTTACATGGAGAACGCTAGCCTTAGTGGATTTCTGAGTTCAGTCTTGCCTTTGTGTGGTTTCACCAGTAAAACACCTGCTTGGAAATCCTATTCACCGTGGGAATACAGTACCTGAGCTGAATCCCTAGCTTAATATACTAGTTAACTAACAGCTTATGCTGAGCTCCATTTCACTGGTTATCGATTTAATACAAAGCAATATTTACAAAGCATAAGATCAGGCCATAACTTTGATATGCCTTCCTTTTAAAAAAATATTTCTTGGAGCAGGACTATTAGCCAAACTGCTTATTTAACCTTTTTTTCTTTCTTCTTTTTGCTCCCCCCAGCGTCTCATTTCTTGATTTGCCCTTGTTGTCCGTTCACCACTCTGCTGCAGCACTAAGCAGTTTATTTTAGTTGATAGATGTTTTTTTCCCCATGACCATTGTATCTTTCTAAAATACAGAGCCAGTATGAAAAAGAGGCTTCCTTTCCATTTTGAAAAAACCTAGAACTGACTTAATTATTTTAGATTTTCGGCATTTCTATTTCTCGGTGAATTAGGTGGAATACAGGATTTCTTTATTATTGTGATTGCGGTGCATGCTTCAGGAAAATAGCTAAGTAGAATCCCTCTAAGCTAATAGTCACAGTGCTGCTTATCATTGTCTTCATTTTCCTCTGTACAGCAGGGTCAGTTTTAACCATCTAAAATATTGGACACTGTATGAATTTCTAGATCCAAAGTAGGAGTATTTCTCCTTTTCTTTGCAAGTTATAGTTTTGAATTCTGATTTTAATAATTTTTCCAAGCAAACACTGCATATTATCAATATGGGCAAAATACTATTTTTATTTTTATTCATTTAATGTATTCATTTAAAAATATAATAAGTGAAGGGAAAACATGGAAAGAAAAGGATTAGAGAAGGATGCTTGCATCTCAGCTAAATCCTGATCCAAAGTCCAGGGAAGTCAGTAGGAGTTTTTCCATTGACTCAGTGATTTAGAATTAGGGCCATTGTGTTTTAGAAAATTTGGTCACATTTAATAGGGAAAAAATAAGATGGGGAAAAAAAGAATAATTTATTGTATATCCAAGTATATTTCAGGCATAAAGTTAAACTGATTCCAAACTTAGACCGACAGTGAACGTATGAATGTGAATTTGGAGCATCCGCTCTTCAACATGCAATGTTTGTTTTTTAAAGAAAAGTAACTTGATAATGTTTATAGTAAGAAATTGCTAAAATAGAGCAGGCTAGACACAGGAGACAGGTCTTTTGCAAAATGGTTAATGTGCCTTATTGACAAATCATCGCTATTGCAAGTGTCATTGGTACAGCTGAGCTTTAAAATATATGAATTTTAAACCTAAGTATTGTGACTAATATTTATTTCAAAGTACAGAATGTGTCACTGCAGTAGGGCATCCTATTATTAATGCAGTAAACTCTTGCTGTAATACTCTTTGGTATGAGGCTGCTGTGGTTCAGTTCCCAGCTATATAAAACTAACAGTAAAACATGCCTTTTTTTCCAGCTGCATCTTGCTGTAACATGTGAAATTACTGGCTCTCAGGAACAGCTATAAGGGCAAGTTGTTCCATATGAAACCATGATAATATAACTTTGTGCTGGCCTTTTAGTGCGATAAAGCTCCTGATAAAAGCATCAGACTTAGAAGCTGTTTTCATTTTTTTTTTTTTTTTTTAAATCAAGTCAAGGCATGGTTCTGTTAAATAATTTGTGTAATCAGAATTCCTTAGTGTTAAGAAATTCACTAATCCTAACCTACTCTTGCTATTCCACAGAGCTGATGGTGTGTAAGGGACTGAGTTGGGCCTTACCCTGTTTTAAATATTCTGTTAACATTGGACCTCTATATAAATTTGCATAACAGGTAAAAGACTCTTCCAAACAATGTTCCCGCATATTGCCATCTTCTGGTTCTGATTCTGCTTTCACTGGAGTAATTTGCAAAGAGCTCTTTGACCTCAGTGATGAGGAATCAGGTCCTATAGAATAAGTGCAGGAGGGAAGTGGTGTAACATAGACAGATCTGGGAAGAAGAAGAAATATAAGTGACACGTTTTCTTCACTTTCCGTTCTTCTTCCCCCTCAAAGTGGCACCTGCTGAAAAGAGTATTGCAAAAGCTCCCAGACCAATAGCATCCATGCTCAGTGTTTACAAAATACTTTTCCTTCTTACATATACCTCTTAAAATCAATTCAGAAATACCTGTTTATGAGATGTAAAAAACGAGCATCAGCTATCGTTGGCGATCTTTATGTCTTACTGTCCAAATAGCTGAAAGAAATACGCTAATGAGTTCTTAAAATAAAAACAACCTCCCCCATACATTTCACATTTTAAATAGTCTTTATTCAGGAAGATGGAATTCCTTTCCACGTTTGCTTGATTTGGCTAGAATATCAGTTGCACATGTGTTCTGTCATCTTTTATTTTGTTTTTTTTCCCTCCAACTAAAAAGAAAAGTGAACTTCCCACCCTCTCCCTTTTCCAAACGTCTAGTTTGTAGTGGTACTTATCATCAATATTGCAGGCCCTGACACTCTGCGGTACTGTCACTGTATATACTGTGAAGGCAGTAAAAATGAGCACTAATCAATCTTTCAGGGAGAAGCAATGAGCATTAGAAGGCCACTATCCTGTGACTAAACACACCCCTTTTATGGAGTGTTGGTGCTAATAAAGGACAGCTTATTACTGAGGCAGAGACCAAAGCTTGGGTGAGGTCAACCATGACTGGCAGTCATCAGTCATTCTTAATGATACTTTTTCCCGTGCTTTCTAAGGGATTCTGAGCAGAGTGCAAATCATTCGGGGTCATCCATAGTTCACGTACCCACAGATGGCAAAGGTTTTGAAAGACTTTAGTTTAAACTTGTGTTTTAAGAAAAATATTTTTCAAGTAGGCAAAACACCAAAACAGAACAGATTTTGCTCATTTGGAATGTTGTATTTTCTTTTACCCTAATAGATATATTACACACTAGAGTGCTTGTGCATTTATAAAGAACTACATAAATTTATTTTTTATGACGTCTGTCTTCTTTAATTATTACCTTTGATGTCTATTGGTGACTAAAAAGAGCTTAACAGGATTTCTCTCCCTTCTTAAATTTCGCAAAGTGAAACCCAGCCAGTCCCTGACAGATGTCTGTTCCTCACCTTCAGGATTATTTTATAAATCCCTTTCTGATGAGCGGAAGTGTCAAATCAAGGACAGGTCATAAAGTAAAAGTATAAACCTTTAAAAGGGAGACCTTGGTAATATATAAACATTCCGTACACTATCTGAATTTTTTTATAGACTTAAAAATATTATATTTCAGCAAGAGGACGGCAGAAGTTTAAAACATCAGCTTCTGTGTGGATGCATGCATTTTGTGTGTGTGTGTGTTTAAATACAGTTTTTCCTTAATCCTCATCCTTATTTCCATAGGCAACTTCCATACATATAGAGAAAATAGCTGTACTGCCTATAGGGGCTGTCACTAAAATTTGAGTTTCATATGCCTTGCTTATTTCACTTACTCAGAAATTTGTGATAGAAGTAGTATGTTTTAAATCTGTCAGGTAAACCACCCTTGGTGGCACCCTTGAATTAGAGGATAGGGACAGCTTCTGTGGTTTAGAGAACTGCTGTCATTTTTTAGCTGGCTGAGAGTATCTGAGATTTTACTTGTGGTAAACTGAGTTCACTTTTACTTGTCAAAGCTGAAGTAAGTTGGAACCATTGCCTTTAGGATTCTCCTGTCAGTTCCATATCAGCATATATAGAAATGTGTTGCTGTGCACATGAAATCCTGAAGCTGGATGGGTGTGCATGTATGCATGCGTATGTTATTGAAGCCATGTCTGCAACGTATGGTGTCATAATGCTTGGATGGCTTTGGATACACCTTCCCTGCTTTTATCTGTGGGTTTACTGTACCCACGTAGTTGTGTATGCCACACATGAAGTAGGAAAGCAAAGCTTCCTTTAACTGAAAGTGTTTGTCTCTTATGGGTCGCGGGTACAGCACCTAGCACGGAAGCGTCCTGATCCTCCTTAGGACTTCTGTGTGTTACTGTATGACAAATAATAATACAGAGGGGGAAGAAGAGAAGAAGGGGAGTTCCCTTCTTACTATTTGAGTTTTACTACATACACCTGCATGGAGAGATCTCCCCGTCAGTCCCTCTTGGTTGATTTTTAGTTAGGCATGTGCATCTTTTTTAATGTCAAAATTTTAAGCCACAGTCACCTGTGTCTTACTACAGTTGTCTCCCATGTTTGAATTGTATAGAGGGTAAGCAGGTAAAATAATTTCCAGGGCAATTGCAAACTGTGGTTAGCATATGTAAATTCTCATTAAGAAAGAAATGGCTAAATAATTCTACTGCCTGTCATAAGAAGTGGTCCTTGTGAAGGCCCAGTTCAGGAAAGTGTTTATGCACGCATGTTATTGCTTTCCTGAACTGGAGCCTAAGCATCTGATGCTGCTCTTCTTGAAATCAGTGGCAAATTCCAGCTTGAGTTTACCTGGAGACTGGTCTGGCCTTAAGGCCGAATCCTGCAAGTGGTCACAGGGGTGCACCCGCACAGTCGCTTGCATGCTTAGTGGAATTCACCTCTGTGCAGTGGGTCCACACAAGACTGTATTCACCACTTAAACCCCACTTCATCTTAGATTTTAAATGGGATTGTGAGGACTTTCCGCACTGGGGGGAAGAGGATAAAAGTCACACCTGTGTGCTATTCAGCTCAGTGTAAAGGGCCAGCACAAGGCCTGTGTTACAGTTTAAGGTCAGGAAGTCAAATTTAGGTGCTACGTAGACTTTTTGATGCCCCTTTGCATGGAGAGGTGAAAGTCACCCTGGGAGTGAAGTGCACTCAAAGAGAGACTGTTATATCATCCTGCATATAGAGCGCAGACAAACAGCAGCATTTACGGTAGGATTGTATCCTTTCCAGGTGACATCTAACCTCAGGTTTAATGAGACTTGTTTTAATATGGCATCTCTGCTCCCTATCTCTCATTGGCATTTCACGGGTTTTGTTTGTTTGGTTTTTTTTTTTTAAAAGGGAAAATCTTTTATTTTGTCTTTAGAGCCTGACTGAATAGGAATAGTTTAGTTTGTGCAGCTTTGTGCTTTTTTTCTACAGCTTGTATCTGCATGAATGTGTTTCAGCCTGATGCGGGTTCATTCGATTAAATAAAATGCTTAAATTGTAATCCGTGCAAAATGATCATATTTGAAACACTTGATGTCTCGGTGAGAATCCATTTAATAGTGATCAGATTTAAATGATTTAACACAGTCGTGATGGTGGGAGTTGGGGGAGGGAAATACCGTTTTCAAGACATTCTTGTGTATATAAAAAAAGATTAAACCAAATTCAGATCGCTCTCTTTCTCTCTCTTTCTCAAAGTAGTCAAAAGATATACTGTATCCCCAGTGAAAGGGTGCTTTCAATCCAGTTATCCACTTTACCCAGTCTCAGTTTCTAGAAGCTTCTCCATACCCCTATTGGTTAAACCACTAAGCCTTTGATTCCTTCCTGATTACACTATGCAAGACATCTATCAAACACTGTCTTATCTGTTTGTAAGGCAGCTCAGGCCTCAGATTTAAGTCATGGGTTTTGGCTACAAGTTGGAGTGTGATTAATAATTGACTAATGTAGCTTTTATTTATCACAGGCTAGCACATTTCACCATTACCAAGTTAATTTATGTTAAGTGTAAGCTGTCGTTCAATCTGTTTTTCAACTTTTTTTTCCCCCTCCAAATCCTAAGTCTATCTTTCACTTTTGGAGAAACAAAATCCTTATATAGGGCACAGTCTTACTTGGTGCCAAAAAGTTGATTTCCTTTTCAGTGGAGTCATACATCACCAGCCCTCCCAGCTGCAGTGTCAGCCTCTGACAGAATGACATGTGTCATTTATCAAAGGGGCCAGGCTGGGCCTTGGGAAACATACACGACAAAGCCTGAGAGAGTTCATTTTGCAGTCCCCTCCTACCCTCTGCGAGGCTCTTGCCAGGAAAGCCTGTGATGTTTCTGTCTTCACAGCATTACTGTAAGTCCTTCAACCTTCACAGAATTAACCCTCACCATCACACCCACCAGCCATCACCACTGCCACAGTATCTCCCTTAAAGACTTCTGCAACCCAAATGGCAGTGCCCGGTATGGTGCACAGAAATAACACAGATAGGGCTGCAAAGTTATGTTCCGTGATCTGTTTCTCTCCTTACTGCATTAAAGTATTTTTTCCCTAGATGTTGTATGGTATAATAATTAAAGTCCTAAGTTTTCCTACAACAGGACAAGGTCAAAGACATAAAGAATGAGGTAATAAAGTATGTCAGTTGTGAAAAAAGGATAGCCACTGTACTGTGCACAGATAGAGATTTGTGTTGTGTGTGTGTGTGTGTGAGTGAGTTTTCTTCTATGTTTCACTTAAGTTTTCCGTCAGGTTATTTTGAAATTGCTGAAATAAATGCAGTGGATGTTTTTCTTGTATATGGCACTTTGTCGTGTTTGAGTCACACAACACCTGGACAAAAGGGGATGACCTCATTAGGAGTCAGTAGTCGCTCTGTGTAAACTTATTTTTAAAAGGGGGGGGGAGAGAAAAATAGATTAAATTTAAGGATAAAAACCAAACCGGTAATCTCCCCAACCCCTTTAGGTGTCACTTGCACTGTATTGTTTAATTTCTGCAATCCTCAGGCCTACAGTCAGACTACAAAAGAGGTCAAACAGAAAATAATTTTTTGTCACATAAAGAGGATCATGTTATCGAATTATAAACATATGTTTGTTGATACACTTTGTTTTGTTTTTAGTGTCTGAATTTTACATTTTGGGCATGGATAAAGAAAGCGGGGAAAGTTATCATCCCCTTCCCATCCCTTTTTGTACTTTTCATAGTTCCTACCACACTGAAGTTATTTACAGTATCAGATGTTATTTAAAGAGATAGCTAAGGAGACTAGCCTCAGCCAGGAACTTTCCAGAAAGGAGTCCTATAAATTAGCCATTGTTCAGGAGTGGCTGTTTTCTAGTCAGGGCTGGTCCTTTCATTTGTCTACATAAGGCTAATTTATTTTTGCAGCCAGATGTGGGCTGACAGCCATCACTCAGAGCTTCCTTCCCCCACTGTTAGGAGGTCGGGAAAACAGTCACGTTTCCCATTTTACAGAATCCCCATCAACATTATTGAAGATGGATGTATCTTTAAAGCAAAGATTGATTGTGGATATCGGAGTTATGGTGTCATTTATCATGGTGAATATTATTTAGACTTGGATTGTACAAGGCTGTAACTTGAGACACAGCCAGGGGAGGGACAATCTGGAAACGAGGATCCATGAACTTTAATGGATGGATGCTTTTTCAAAGCTCCACTCACGATAGTATGATTTACTTTTCTTACAGAAAAGGAAACAAGCATTTCAATTTTAAAGGGCCAGCATGCCTTCTTTTCTTCCTCAGTGGGTCCTTCACAGACGCATCATCAGAGGCTTAAAGCCGAGTTGTAAATGGAGCGATTGTGCATGACTGTTATAGGTATATAAGTTATTCTGTCTTAAACATATGGTATACTAAAGAAGCTGTCTGAATTGTCTTTGCTTTCATTCATGTCACTGTTTGACATGGTTCAGCCGTGCTGCCACTTAAGAGTACTGTTATGGGATGCCATGACCTGAAATTCTGGAACCGTTTGATAAATACCATTTGAACTTGCATGCCACATTGTTACATCTGTTTATGCTTGGAAAGGCAAGTGGAGTTTAAACTGTGTATGCACTCACTGCATGAGGTGTCCTACAGATATGGCCAGCCTGATTGGTTGCACAGCTACATTGTGAAGCATCAGGTTTGTGGCTCACTGAGAAAAATGGCAATTCCAGCATCTTGACTGGGATTGTTCACTATGGGTAATGTAAAGTTCCTGCATATTAACACAAGTCTAGTTTAGGGTTTGTAGCATGATTGTGCAAAGGGACTTCCCAAAAGGGCATCAGGTAGGCTGACGAACTTGAGGGTGAGCACTTGACCAGTTACCCTTAGTTTGCTGCTTTCTTGTGATGATTGGAAATATAGATCTGCATTTGACAGATGAAAATGTAGCCATACTTTCAGGGTATATGTTTTAGGAAATCATCTTCAACCCTAGGAAAAGTGAATGTATGAGGACATTGCGTAGTCCAGATACTGTAGCTGATACCATCTTACTTATTTAGCCTCAGTAGTGATTCGCTGAATTCATTGCAGTGTATTTCATACTTTAGAACACGACCTTTTTCATGTTTGATTTTTAGTTGTCGTTAAAACTAATTAGCCTTAATTCTGAAAATGTTCAGGTGAATGTAGTGAGTGGTAAAGCTTAGGGAAATTGGTGACATGCAGCACTGATTAGCTGCAGATAAAGTTCAGACAGGTGTTGTGTATGCATCTCCCACACACTTCTGTCAATACATCTCAATCTCATCTTGCAACATTCCTCATATTCTAGTGCACAGTTCTTATGAGAAATTGCCCATTGTGCTTTTGACCACTAGTGACGTGGACTGACGTTTAACAAGACTAAGGTGGAGCTCATCAAATTCATTTTCACTTGAGAATTCATCACTAGGCTAACATTTGTGTCTTCATTTCCAGAAGGGAAGTAGGTATGCCCTAGCCCACCATAGCACCAACTTCTTTGTTTTCTTCTTTAAACCAAACCCAAGGATTGCTTTGTGTCATAAACCATAGTCGGTAAGAGAGTTTTTGTATGAACAGTCATACTCTTGAGCTTTTTTTAAAAAAAACCAAACAGTGGAAACAATTATGAACATCTGTTTTTGAATGCACATATATTCTGTACATAACAATCAGAGAAATTCCATTATGTGGAACAATAAGGGGAATTTCCCTTTCTTGCTGAACATTCTCTTGAAATAATATGTTAGATATTTCTAATCACTAATATTTTTCTATGACTATTCTCTTGGAAGAATATGTTAGATGTTTTTAATCAATCACTAATATTTTTCTGTTAATGAGATTAGTGTAAGGGCTTTGGTCAGCCGGTGGTCCAGATTCTAATTTCAGGAACACCAGTGTATAGCTTTAGTAAATCCACTGACTTACAGAATTACATCAGCATAACAGAGGTCAGAATCAGGCCCTAGAGACGTCTATTATATTAGCCTACACATTACAAGTATTTTTCTCATTGGGAAACATATGAAATGTCTTCAAACAGGAAGCAGTTTATCAAATTCATATTAATCACAGCATCAATAATGTTGACCAGGGTCAAGTCATTACACTAAATATATTGTAACCATTATTAATACATGTAGCTCAGTGCCGTAGTTTGATATAAGACTGCTGTTTCCTGATTAAAAGCTGTTTGGTGATGCAGAGATCCATACAGATTCTCTTTCCCTTGTGGTGACTGACAGTAGCTTCTGGTATTCTGCTTTCTTCTGACAGTGGAGCATATTAACATGAGCACACCTTACGGAGGGACCTCCAAGAAGTGCAGAAAGCAGAAAACAAAAGTGTCTAATTTCAGCAGCCACAACTGTGCATCCATAAGGTAGCCAAATTTATCATGGCATATTACAGGGTGCAGCAAATGTCATGAAAACCATTGTTTTTTAATTTTTTTCCCTGAGAGTCTGAATGAGGTGATTTATGGTAGTTATCCATCTTTAGGGTCATCCATCAACTTTTAGTTGCTAGGCAATCAAACCAGCAGCTGTTTGCTTTGAATCAAGCTGAAAAGTTGTCAGTCATCACATGCAGGTATGACCTTAGTGGGTAAAAACATTATCATGCATGCAAAATTGAGGAGAAATTGTCCTCGTGCTCCCTCCCCCCATAATGCTGTGCATTTTTTGCCTGGCGTGTCACATTTAACACAAGTCTGCATCTTTTTTGAAGGAGTGTTTAAAAAGGTCCCAGTGCACAACATGCTAGCTAGCATCCATTAGAAAGATTCACATGCTCATATTAAAGTCTGATTTTTATTAGTGGCAGGATGCTCTTTCCTCAGTAGTACAGAATTTTAAGGATTGAGTATTTAAAAATAAAATAAAGAGGGGTAACGTTAGATCAGAATTAGATCTTAACCCTCATGGGATTAGTTGTCTAGGACGGTGGTTCTCAACCACTGTGTCGGGACACATTACTGTCACTACACAGTTGTGTGTCACGGAGACCCAGGGAGATGACTGCATTTAGCCTGGAGGGACTGGGCTAGTGTGTCCTGTAGAGTCGCAGCATGCTACATGTGCCCTGACTCACAAAAGGTTGAGAACCACTGGTCTAGGAACTTTCTTGCACTGACAAAAATGAGGCCTATGAGTCCCAGTGCTAGCAATGTTAGAAGTTGTGCAGGCAGCATCCGGGTATTTTTTACCACTATATCATCTATCCCTACTCTGAGCAGGGATTGATCACACTGTTCAGTAGACCCTCAAAGTTATAAACATCTTAGGCAAGGAGGTTGTTTGTAACTCTGAAATGTCCACAATTCTGAAAAAAAGTTATGCTGGTACTTTCAAAAATTTAGAACTGAACATGGACTTAATACAGCTTTGAAACTATTATGTGGAAGTAAAATACTGCTTTCAACCATTTTAATTTACATGAAACAAGAACAGAAACAGTTTCCCGACCTTGTCAAATCTTTTTCTAAACTCTCCCATTGTTTATGTAATAGTATATGTTTATCACAGTGTGTTTGTGGGGTTGGTTAGTTAGTTTGTTTTGTTTCTGCCATTGCCTGATTGCATTGGTTCAGATGAGCTGTGTAATGACTGGTCAGTTTGTAACACTGATGCTTGTAACTCTGAGGTTCCATTGTAGTTAAAATCTTCTGAAACTTGCCTGTGCTATTCTTCCACAAGTGCTACTACCAGTGAAAGAGTACTAATGATGATTTGCAAGCCCTAGTTTTTCTAATATAGTCATGGCCTAGGTGTGGCACAGGCCATGAATCAGTTTCCATTCTTTCTCTTTGGTCTTTTACTAAATCGCTTGCAACTAGTTGCCCCTCGAATGTCAGCAGGGCCTCATAGATTGTTTCTTAGCCCTAGTCTGCACTTGGGCAGCTTTTCAGCGGCAGCTGACCAGCAGTTATGCAAGACAGGTAAAATGCCTTGCGTAACTGCCAGCAACTTTCTAAGCCGCTGGGACACACTCGGGGAAGCCTACCGCAAATGGTTTGCGGTCGGCTTTCCCCTACACCTTCTGGGGGCCAGGACTTTGGTGCCAACTTCTGGGATCACAGCATCGAGTACATATTCACTGCTAACTGCACTCGGAACTTCAGGCTAATGGCGGTGATTTTGCTGCCATCCATGAAGACATACCCTTAGGAGTCACTGAGGGAACCGGTGCAAAGGTTTCTGGAGAACATTTGAAGGAGGCTGTTAGGAAATGACTGTCTGAGGAAGACTGAGCACCCGATCTGATAATACATATAGAGCCCTGCGCGGATGCAAGAATGTTGAACCACATCCAATCCACATCCACTCAGTGATAACATTAATCTGATCTGAAATCCACATGCCAGGATTTAGCTGCATCTGTAACTGCAGCTGCAACCGAACTTGGGCTCACACACAACTATTCAGCCTTTGATTGGTTCATTCCCCACATGGGACCCACCCACTTTTTCCTTTCTTGTTTTTGGTTCGCATGCTGCGCTATCAATCAGATTTCTTTGCCCACATATGAAATCTCTGATTGACAGCAATGGCTTGCCAACTGGAAGCAAGAAAAGGAAGAAGCGGGCAGGGGAATGAGTCAATCAAAGGCCAGCAGTGATTCTCCAAATCCCACCTTGAGACTCTGATTGGCTGGCAGATCACAATCTAGGATTGGCCAGAGCGCTTCCTGGTTCTGCCAACACAGACGGTGCAGCAGTTTCAGCAATGGATCGCACTGTGATAAGGTAACAATAGAAGCTGCATCCGTGAGTCGATCCGCAGCAATGGGTCTGCGGTTATCCACACCTGCACCCGCACCCGCGGATGCGCAGGGCTCTAAATATATGTATAGACAACCAATATGAAAGTCATCAGAAGTACTCTGTTTTCCCCAACTAATCAGAAATAGCATCTATCTACTACATTGTAATCTAGTACACTGCAGGCTGTTCATGAAGTGAAATATAGGGGTTGTCAGAGATATTCTATATAAAAACTCAAGGAGAAGGGAGTGAGTCTTTTAATCACTTATTTGCTGCCTAATGTGACTGGAACCTGGATTAGAAATCTGTCCCTTGTGCTGCCCTTTGTACCAGGTATAGCTAAGGTGAAAGCCTGACATTTCAGGAGAATGCTTCAAAGATTTCTGCCAAATGCTTCTGTTGTCACTAAGAGGAAGTGTTAACCGCTCTAGTTAAATCTCTACACCAGTGGTTCTCAGTCTTTTGTGGGTTGTGACACAGTTGGCAGCGTATTGTGATTGCACAGGACACACCAGCCCACCCCACCCCTCCCTAGGCTGAATCTAGCTGTCTCCTAGGCTCTCCGTGACACAGTAATGTGTCCCAATGCAGTGGCTGAGAAACACTGCTCTAGAGACTTTAAATATGTCTACACTGCAGCTTATGTTGGTGTAACTTAATGTTACTCAGGGTTGTGAGTAAGCCAGCCTCCTGACATAAGTTACGCTGATATAAGCACTCCTGTGCCCAGTGCTATATCAGTGGGAAAGCTTTTGTTAATAGCATAGCTTCTGCTGTCTCTGGAGTTGGCTTTATAATGCCAAGAGGAGAGCTCCATACTGTTGGGAGAGTCTTCATTAACTCTGCTGTAGCGGTGCAGCTACATAGGTACAGCTGCACCATTAATGTAGATGTGCTCCTAGCCTTCAGGAGGTATAAAAGCATGCTACTACTGTATGTTAGCTAATGCACACTGACTAACATAAGACAAAATCCTAGGGCAGACAAAGCAGTTGTAGTTTTACCACACTTGGTATTCTGTGAAAATTCCAAGTGTCTTTATCTTCACTCTGATTTTATCACTCATGTTAAGAAAACACCTTTTCCCGTAATGTGGCTGTACTTATCCTCTGCTCAGCATTTTGAGAAGACACAATCAAACCTGACTTCTTCTGCTGTGCTTGTCTCCTTCCCCCCAACAGCTCAGTTAACTTTTTATTTCTTGTTCTGTTTTTTATTGTAAGTTTGGTTATGTACCTGTTTAAATGTTACTAAAGCTAGTGGTAAACAACCTGCTGCTCTCAAAGCCACTCTGTTACCTCTGTAGGTACTTAGAGAGCTGCTGTTCTTGTAGCATCTGAGCACCTCTCAAGTGTTAATGTAAAAAGATGTGCAGAAAGTACACCTTGTGATGAATGTATTGAGGGTATGAAAACAGCCATCACACATCCCCACCATCATGTTTTCACTTATCATGTAGCTTACACCAGGTGGCTTGTTAGCAGTTGCTAATGAGTTTGTTGTGTGTGGGAGGTTCCCAGGTTGAGAACTACACTTACAGCCTTGTTCTTTCGCTTGAATTGCTTCCATGACTTGTGTATGCTCCTAATGTTACATCAATATCACTTATTTTGTTCTTTTTTTAGATGTAAATGCAGAAAGAATATGAGCCAAAATATCTATTCGTCGCTCACCCCACAGTAGGATTTGAGTGCTCTCCTACTAAACTAGATTGTCAATAGTGTGGTCCCTACTGAACTTTATAGAATCTCTGGCTTTCCAGGGAGGATCTCTGCTTGGGATAGGATTTTCTACTCTTTCTCTTTTATTAAATAATAGCTGCTTTAGATGCAGAGGGGATGACAAGTTTATGTAGGCTTTGCAGGCAATGTAAGGTGAAAAATGGACTGTTTGGGACAGATTCTACTACTTTTGGTGATGTCACGTTGGTGCCCTGTTTGCAGTGGAACCATTCAGGCAATAAAGTACTAGTCAGGGTATGGAAAGGTGACAGAGTCTGTTTTTTTGAGAGACTCTGAATCTACGGTAAAGTACTTAGCTCTTTAACATGTCTCAGTGTGCAGAGGACTTGACTAACCTAGCACAGGGTTGAATTGAGCAAGGTATTTTGAGAGCTGTTGAACAGCGTGCATTTCCCTAGTGGATCACCCTAATTTAACAGTGATGACATATGGTGAATTGATAGTTACTACATGGTAACAGTGACAATGCAGTACATACTGTACATGGGTAACCCTATTGGTATGAGAAGCAAGGAGTCCTATGGCACAGAAAGATTAACAAATTTATTTATCGCATGAGCTTTTGTGGGGAAAAAATTCCCCTTTGTCAGATGCTTTGAAGATGGGGGAACTTACAGAATGGAAGAAAAATAAATGTAGGGGAGTGTAAGACATGGGATCTACTGGCATGGCAATTCACTGAATGTTAACACTTCATTGTCTGATTATTGTGCACTTGATTTGTGTTGGTGAGGTAATTAGCACAGTATTTCTATAGTGGACTTTGTACTCCTGTTTTCAGCTGCGTGGCCTGTAGGTTTATAGGCCAGAGATGTTCTGTAAAATGTGTAGGATTTTCCTGCCTATTTGTAGAGGTGGATCTGCTATCTGAGGCTTTTGGTGGTGGTTTGTGCACATATGCCTTCTTTGTCAAGGCATTCCTAAGGCAAAAGCATACATAGATGCCAGAAGTTTGTCTTACAGTTGAAGTGTCTCCCACACTCTGAACCAACTCCACAGTCAAGGAGAGTCTGGGGAAAAAAAGACCAAATGATGAGAATGAGGGTGAGAGGAGTGGTGAGAATGGTTTTGGAACTATAAGGTATTCACCCAAGATGCACCTATGCATCCCCCCCCCCAGTTCTCTTTGTAGTCTGCTTGGTTAAATCAGATTAATCTTATAATTGCCTTCTTCCAGCGGCTGAGTTTCTAAATGGCCTTTTGTCTTGCTTGGATTTTTATAATTACGTTATTGTTATATTATTATTATTGTTGTTTGCATTTTTATAACATACTTTGGTACCTAAAGGCCCCAAACCAAGATTATAGTGACTTTGTGCAACACTTTGCACATACATGGTTTATGTAGAGAGGATCGCTGTATGCTGAGAGAGCAATAAGAGACTCAAGAGAAGTGAACTAATACATTGTCAGAAATACGGCCCAGGTCGTCACTCCCAGTCCAGTACTCTGTCAACTCACTAAACCATATTCTGTCTGTCTAGGGTAGAGCATGCCACCATTCAGCTAATGTACATTACCAGTGATGACGCAGGATACACAGCTTTCTTCTTTCTCCCTCTATGAAGATCATGTAGTTGTGCATGCAGTGTACAGCATTTGAGCCAAAATTTAGTTAATAACTGATAACACATCTGAGAAGCACTTCTTCACGGTGAACTTGCAAGTCTTTTAATAAAGGATTGTAAAGATAGGTTAAGAACTTTTTGGCTGATAAGATAAAAGTGACATCTTTCCTATGTTATGTTAGGGACAGTGGCAAATCCTTATAAGTCTTTTTTTTTTTTTCTTTCTTTTATTTCCCCCCTCCCTTTCTGCATAATTCAGTGGCATCCTCTTTCCAGAGGTTCCCAACTTCCACTAGGTCATGATGGCAGTAAAGTTCCCATCCCTGGATTAGCAATTCAGTTTGTGGTCAGAGTCCCATTGCCAGTCACATGCTACTTACAGAACTGGTATTCTTGCAGCACATCTCATCAGATGTGCCTCTTGCTCTGAATTCCTGTATCACAAGAAAATACTACTTGGATATAAAACATTAGCATATACAGATACAATTCTGAAAGGCCCACCCCTGTAACCTCTGATCTCTCACAGAGAATTTCTAATTTCTTATTTACACACCCTCCCATCGACCATCCCCAGATCTGAGGGTAGGAATGTGATTTTTTTCTCTTCCTTTTTCTGTGGGTGTGTAGGTGGTAGTAGCTTTGCCGTTTTAAGTAAACTCAAGCAAAAACAGCAGTCAGCACACTATCACCTTTCCATCTCTCTCCCCCTCCCCTCATTTTTTTTTAACGTATGTAGCTTGTATGTACTCACCAAAACTCTAAAATATTAGCAGGGTGCCATATCTCAGCCTTACCCGTCTCTGTGTATGGAACCTAATTCTTTTAAATTACTTTGCCACTGAGTTTCCTTGCAGCCTCTGTGCAATAGAGGACACAGCAATAGAACTCTGAAATGACAGTTCTCCATCAGAAATCTAGACCATTGTTGGTGACATGACATGGGGTGGCACCAGAGGTGCATTTTGTTTCAAGTACACAGTGTGCTAGGCAACATTGAAGCGGGTAAGGTGCTCAGTGGTTCATATAAGAAATTAAGACCCTCCTCCAGTGGACATCTTCATCCTATAATAGGAGTCTGTTAAAGAGTAGGACAGTCTATACTTGAAACCCTCATTCCAAAGACAACTTTTTCGACTACTTCATACCTTTTTCTGCTGTGAACAAGATGATGAGGTTCTCTTTAGATCAGATCCTCACATCTCCTTCCCTTTATCATTAATTGCAACTTGCTACTCTAGCGATTTGTGCCTTGAGGGGTTGCAGGATGATCTTTGGCTCTATGTTTCCTCGACTTACAAGCACACAGTGTGTTGTGGGATGCTTTAGAATAGTGGAAGCAAAGTGCAAGGTATGCTTGTAGTGCAAAGCACAAAGAGAATGGTATGGACATGCAGCAGCTGGCAAGCAAAGCTCAGTAAAATATCTAGACAAAGACAGCTGCACAGTGGGAGAAGCTTGAGGTAACAGTCATCGTGCCAAAAATGTCAATATGTGACACAAAAGTTAGGACCAAGTAAAGTTTGTTTGCAATTTTTGTGTTCCCTCAACCCTTATTTCACAAGTTATGTTTGTGAGAGTAGCCCCTGTTCACGTGCAGTTAAATCAGTCTTTCCAGTGTAAGTTTCACCTCTTTACATATAAGAGCTCATGTCTATGGTATGTTCTGGGGAGATCCCCCTGCTTCCTACCTCAGCCCCTCTCTTTTTTCATTTTCACTGGACTTCCACTTGTGTATCTGCTGTCTCCTCAGTAGAGTCAGCCCTGCTTTCATTACAGTGAGATGAGAATTAGGATCCCTGTTAGTTATTATTTCACCCTTTTAGTTGCCTTCTTAATTCCCCCCTCCCCCCTCCATTGCTATGTTTTGTTTTGTTTTTTGTTTTTTGTTTTTTTCCTGCCTTACTGCTCTTTCATCTATTTGTATCCCTTTGTCTTCACTTTTAAGACATGTCACCAGCTACTGAAAAAAAAAATGCAAGTAAAAGCATACAGCGTGGACTGGTAGTAAAACATCTTTTCAGTTCAGGGCGTTGTGAAGCACAAGGCCAAAAGCAAAATAATTCTAGCCCTTGAGAAAGGTGTGTATACTATCATATGCATGTAAGGGTATTTTATAGCATTTTGAATTCTGTTCCCCTCCCCTCTGTCCAGGGAAACTTGGCTTTACTGGAAAGGGAAAAAAAAAAATGCTACTCCTCACCCACTAAAAGACATTCTGCCCAAGTCCTTGTCTACACTGTCATGCTGGGCTGATGGGAGATACACAATCTATGTACTGTAGAATGCGTATCTCCCATTGACTTACTTACCCTCCCTTACCTCTGGATCTTCATTGGGCTCCAACGATGGGAAATGCTCTCCATTCAATGCAATATTACTTTTATCTGTGGGGTGGTATTACTGCATCAAATGGAGAGCACTTTCGGGATCAATTGAGTGGGTCTTCACTGGATGCTCAGTCAATTAATGGAGACTGACACAGCAATTTTAAGATAGACAAGCCCCCAACCTCAGATTCCTTTCTTAGTGTAACAACTCAGGAGTAACTCCATTGTAATCAATGGAGTTACAGCAGTATCAGTGTAAAACTGGTGTAAGTGCGAGCAAATGTGTATTTATAGGATATTTGAACTCCTTAGTGATGAAAGAAATACTTAATTTAAAAATATTACTGCACAGAAACAACTTTTAAAATATATCTCCTTCCCTTTCCATGGATCTACAGATTGGAGGATGGCAATGGAGTTGTGGGTCTGAACTATTTATATGCACAGTCTGGAACCTCCTGGAACAAATTCTTTGTGCTCCTTTTCTGCATGCCCCTGTAGCTCATGACTATGCAGTTTGAAGAGGTCTGTCCTTTTGGACAGTTAAGCTTCACCTCCACCACAGAGAAAGTCAGGAAGTTCCCTTGTCTTTGAGACTAGTCTTGCAAGGAGCATTCTCAGTTCCCATTGACTTCAGAGTCTTGCTGGGACTCTTAATGTTAATGTTTAGAGGACTAGACTTGACATCAGTAGGCCTGATACTATTGCTAGCTTTGCCGCTGCCACACTGGGCAAATCACATCACCTCTCTGCACCGAGATTTTGCATTTGTAAAATAAGGGTAATGATATTTGGTCTTCTTTGTAAAGCACCTTGAGATCCTTTGATGAAAGAAATGCGTAGTAACTTCCAATCCCAAATAGTAGTGTGTGTCCCAGTCCCAATACTTTTGGATTTTGTGCTTGCTGAGTAGTAATCTCTTCTTTAGTGCCTGCACCCAGGCCTACAGCTTGGCTTAACTGTTCTTATACACTCTTATTATATGCCTATTACACTGTGAGCAGCTGTGGAGCTTGTGCTGCTTCACTGTGCTTTAGGACACTTTGTGATTGGAGGTTTGAGACTGGTGTAGTTCATGCTACACTCAAATGAGAAGTGATGGGTGCACCATTACAGCTGAGATGCTGCTTTGGCAAACTGGCATAGTTGCCCGAAACGGGGACTGGGAATCACTGACCTAGCTGTCACCCCATGGAGAATGAACTGAGTTTAAATTTATAAAGTATCCCAGTTTTACAAGACTGACTATAAGAAAGAATTCTGTTAAAAGTTAATGGAGGAGTTCCAATGGAACCCTATTAGATTTTCCCCCCATTAAATGACTGCAACAGACTTTTTAATGGATGTTTTAACTAGGCATTGTTATCAAAAGGACTATTGCACAAATTAAAACCAGGCCCATAATCGGTGGAGAGAAGCTGGATTTACTCTTCTGCCTTTGGGTGGGGGAGCATATTGATGGGGGAGAGGGGGAATGAAGATTGAGGGAGGAGGGAGGCAGAGAGAGCCAACATTTGCATTATTTAGAAACATAGCCCATAAAAATGGACCAGCAAAAACCTCTTTTAGAGAAATTAGGAATAAGATATTTTCTTACCTGTCCTGCTGAGAAAGATTTGAAGCAAGAAAAGGGGATCATTTAAAAACCCGTAAGAGTTTTCAATCTCTGTAGCCTGTTTCTGATTCCCTTTTTTGTACCTACACAGGATCTGATCCTGTGAGCCACTGAATTCTCTAAACTCCACCCAAGCCCTCCTATTGCAGTTGTGTGAGCATTTAAGCCGCTCTGCATCTTGCAGAATGTGGGTCATTGCAAACCAGTAATGCCAGTGTGAAGCTGTCTTGGGTCTCTTACTACCTGAAATGTTTGTATGGAGTGTGGGATTTTAAATTCTTTCCAGACCCACTTGTTATTTTGGTGCTAGGGTACTTAACAGTTTTCTTTTAAACATCATCAGGGAAACACTCTGTCTTTGAAGTTAAAGGCTGTGAAATTATGGCCTCTAACATTCTTTACTTTACATGCAGAATGCGAACCTTTGGGTAGTGTCCCCTCAGTGACCTCATCTCTAGCCTGGATAGATTACCAATAGGGGTCATTTGGTTTCCATTCTAGTGTAGCCATGGCTCCATCATTTAAAGGGATACTTCTACTTCACTCTTTAAGCCTCGTTTATTGTGTAATGAAAGTTGTATATTCTATTAGCAAATGTCCTCCTTGTTATAGCAGAGCCGTAACTACAGTGGGGCCAATGGGGCTTTGCCCCGGGAGCGCTGGAGCAGCTCAATAGAGCTGCTCTATTAAGGGGCGCTTTTTGCAGTGCCGACCCCAAGCACCACTAATTGCAAAGGGTGTGTTCCAATCAGAACACGTCCTGGGCGTTAAAACAGCATGTTATGGCTCTGTGTTATAGTAACTTCCAATTTACAAGCAGAAAATTACTGATTGAAAAAATAAAATCAGAGGAATTTCTGTTCTCATGTTGGGTCCCACATGTAAACAAAACCCTATGTGTGAACAGGTGAGGGTGGAATTCGGCATTGATATGGGTAGCTATGTTCTTCTGTGGGTCATGAGAGCATAAAAGTTCTTTCAGATTAATCAGAATTAGGTACATTTGGTCCTGAAGTCAAACACAGGAAGAAAATCAAGAGGACATTTGTCTTCCCTAGCATAATTTTTCCTCTTTGCCCCTGGAAGCCCTGCTGGATATAAAGCTTCCAGTTGTATTTGCATCACCTCTTTGTATTAAGACAGTTTAGCACACATTGAAGAAGCTTTCTTTCTGGCCTTCCTCAGTCTAGGGCATCATCCTGGCACATTGCTTGATCCTGCTTTCTGTATCACTTGTGCCAGTTTCCTGAAAAATCAGATGATTGCACTACAGATGGACATATTGAGTATTTGAGACCTTGAAGACAATAGGGGCCTAATCTACTTGACAGCACATTTCTAGTGAACATTGTCAGTTGTGCTCAAATGTCCTGAAGTGTTTTTAATTTTGTGGTAGACCACTATTGACCACTGGAATAAGAATGTCAGAGCCCTTATCTCTCAATGCTAGTAAAAACTTCAGACTGGGTATAAACTGTAGTTTTTTTGGAGAGGGGAAAGGCAAGATCTTTCTTCTCTGAGGCATTGAACTGGTTTAATTGAAAGAACAATTTGATTTGCTGCAGGAGCTGCTGCTATGGTAAAATAGCTTGGAATGCTAGCACATTTTTACTTCTCTCACCCAAACCAAGGATTTAATACTGGCAGGTGAACTTCTGAAGGCTGCTATCAAGCATACAGAGACAATAACTGTCTTGGAGGTGGAACTTTGTCAATATATTTTGCCTTGGGCCAAAAAACATTCACAATAATGGAGTGCTAAAGTCCTGCTCAAAAATGTTGCAGCTAGAGGAAGGAGAATTTATTCCAAGTTAAAACCTGCGGTATTTTGATCGGATGTGTGGTTTCTTAATCATCTTTAAGCATTAACTATCAAGACATTTAGGGAACACCTCAAGGCATGCTCTTTGCTCTGTTAGAACAGCAAGTCTTCTTTTAGTACACCCAGTGCCAAATTCAGTATTGTTCTTCATATGATCTTGTCAAATATTTTAGGTCCCAGATTTGACTTGCTGTACTGTGAAATCAGGCAGAGGATGTCCTCTGTATTTTAAGTGTCTGTCTTGGGAGAAAATCCATGACCATGTAACTTAAAAATTAAATATATATATGTGAAGATGCCCCTGCCTTCTCTAATGAAGGGCCTTGGATGATGGCAAAATCTTGAGATTGCCCAAAAAAATATAGAGAAGGCATGATATTCGTTGTTTTAATTTAAAGTGTGTGTGGGGGGGGGTAGGGGTGGGGGGAGGAATGTTGTCTGAACAGTTAAAAAGAAATAAAATTCTTGACTCCAGCCTTCTCCCTTCCCAGGTTAGGCCTGTAATGGGATGGCCCAAATGCTTGTCTTTCTTAGCGTCTCTTTGAAAATGAAGATTAAGTGTATGAGACAATATCTCCTTTGGAAAAACAAGGTACCTGAGATTTTGGTGTCCTATACAGGGGGCTGGTGGATTGTTTTTAAAGTGTTATAATAAAAGGACATCACTTTCATATGACACAAGGAAGGTTCTCCTTTATTGATTCAACAACATAAGAACAGATGTACTGGGTTGGACCACTTGTCCCTGTAGCGTAGTATCTTGTCTTCCAATAGTGGCTGGTGCCAAGTGCTTCAGAGGGAATCAACAGAAAAGGGCAATTTATTGAGAGACCCATCCCCTGTCGTCCAGGCCTGACTACTGGCAGCCAGTGGCTTAGGGACATCAGAACATGGAGTTGCATCCCTGGCTGTCTTTGCTAATAGCCATTGATGGACCTATCCTCAGTGAACTTAACTAATTGGGTTTTGAACCCTGTTATATTTTTGGCCTTTGCAACATCCCTTGCTTGAAGAAGTATTTCCTTAAGTTTGTTTAAAACCTGCTGTTCATAAATTTCATTGGGTGATCCCTAGTACATGTGTTATGTGAAGAGGTAAATACCACTTCCTTATTCGCATGTTCCACATTATTCATAATTTTATAGACCTCTATCATATCCCTCCTTAGTTATCTCTTTTCCACGCTGAACAGTCCCAGTTTTTTTTAACGGCTCGTTGTATAGAAGCAGTTCCATACCCCTAATCATTTTTGTTATCGTTCTCTGTACTTTTCCCAGTTTTAATATATGTATTTTGAGACAGGGCAACCAGAACTATACGCAGTGTTCAATGTGTGGGAGTGCCATAGATTTATATAGAATCATTATGATATTTTCTGCATATTATCTATCCCTTTTCTAACTTTTCCTAAGATTCTGTTAGCTTTTCTGACTGCTGCTGTGAAGCAAACAGATATTTTCAGAGAACTATCCATAGTGACTCCAAGCTGTCTTTCTTGAGGAGCTAATTTAGACACAATCATTTTGTCTGTATAGGTGAGATTGTCTTCTGTTATGCAGTACTTTGCATTTATCAGTGTTGAATTTCATCTGCCACTTTGTTGCCCAGTCAAGACTCCTTTGTAACTCTTTGCAGTCAGCTTTGTACTTAACTATATCTTGAGTAATTGAGTATTGTCTACAAATTTTGCTGCCTCACTGCCTCACACCTTTTTCCAGATCATTTATGCCCTGGTCATAGAGATCCTTTGAGGATCCTGCTGCTTACCTCTCTCCACTGTGAAAACTGAACATTTATTCCTATTCATTATTTCCTATATTTTAACCAGTTTCTGATCCATGAGAAGACCTTTCCTGTTACTCCTGACTGTCTTCTTTGCTTAAGAGCCTTTGGCAAGGGGCCATGTCAAAGGCTTTCTGAACGTCCAGGCATACTATATCCACTGGTTCACCTTTGTCCTAGTTTGTTGATCCCCTCAAAGAATTTGAATAGATTGGTGAGTAGCAGTAACTAGCCAGTAGTATACCTAGTCCTGTGCAGATGTCTATGAAACTGTCACATAAACAAAGATATAAACAAAAACAGCCATGCTAATTACAGCTTCATTCTATAATTAGCCAGGAAAAAATAAACTAGTGTTGTCAAATAAAATAATTTTTAGAGTTATTTTTATTTTCAAGATTCTAAAACGGAATTAAAACTGACAAAGTAGTTGACTATCTCTTTAAAGCATGAATAGAATTACATAGTCAAAGATAATACAGCTATGAAAGATGTGATAAATTTCAGAGCCAGTACTGTTTGGAAAATCTATTCCACACTGTATTCAGGAACATTGTCAAAACAGGATATTCAGTCTATTTCTGTCTCCACCTTAGAGAGAGAGAGAGAGAGTGTGTGTGTGTGTGTGTGTGAGAGAGAGAGAGAAACTCTATGAAATGACCTGTGATCGCTTGAGCGTGCAGCCCCCATTCGTGTAACTCGCATCAGCATCAATGAGAGTAAGAAGTGCAGACTGGCCTCTCATTCAGCAAGCACCCACTCAGTGCTCTTCTTGTCTTGAGGCATGTGTGTACAACCCATTCATGATTATAGCATACATCAAGAGGAGGCTGTGGCCCTATTTTATCAAGGTACTTAATGAAACATATGCTTAACTCTCAGCACAAGCACCTTAAACTAAAACTAAACTAAACTAAAATTGTGTATTTTTAATGGTAAGAAATAATTTGAATCAGGAGAACTCACTAGTGGGAACTAGCTATCTGATATGTGAAATTGTTCATCCTAGAACTCTGGGCAATTTTATGTTAATAAACCATTGAACCATCACAGAAATAATGTTAATTCTGTGATTGAAGTACAGAAGCTTGGAATATAACTCAATATGACTCAAGTTTGTACAAAGTATAGAGGAGTTCTGCAGCACCTTAAAGACTAGTAAATTTGTTTGCACATAAGCTTTCATAGACTAGGGCTCACTTCATCAGACTAACAGGGCTACCCCCTCTGGAACAAAATAAGTCATTTTGCTTGTGAAAGTAGCATTGTGCTTGGAGTCAAGAATACCCAAAGCATTCTAGTTGTTAGAAGTGCCTGACCTTTTGTCTTAGATATCAGAGGTGTGTAGGTATCTACTACAGCTGCATATTGCATTGTTTGTTGTTCTTAATATAGGGTATGTTACTCTTGCAAGTAAGTTTGAATTAAGGAAGCTTAATTCAAAATAACTTAGTACCAGTCTACACTAGATTTTCATTAGTTTGAATTAAGGAATTCATTAATTTGAACTAATGAAAGCTTAGTTCAAATTAGCAAGACCTGCTAGTTAGTTCAAACTAAGCTCTTAGTTTGATCCTTAGTTCAAACTAAGGATGGTGTAGACTAGGATTAACCCTTAGTTCAAACTTAATAAACTTGAATTAAGGGAAATTAGTTCGAATTAACAGAGTGGACTAATTCGACTTAACGTGAAATCCCAGCTAATAAGTTTGAGTTTAGTTCGAGTTTAGTTCGAACTAAACTCAAATTTTTATTAGTTTGAATTAACAAATTTGAACTAACTTTTCCTAGTGTAGAGAGAGCCATAGAAACCCCAAAAGTAGTTAAATTGGTGTTATGATTTAGAGTCTACATGAACAAAAATACATAGATTAAGAGATTCTTCCCACAATAGGTGCAGAGGAGCTTTCACATACATGTATAGTATTTTCTCGAAGTGTTTCTAAAGAAATAACATGGTATTAACATAGTATTTGGCAGTCAACTTACCTATTTTCAGTATGAGCTAAGTATTATCATCATCACTAGAAAAAACCCCAGCAATTGCACATAGATTCAGAATATATTTTAGAAGTGAGGTCTATGCTTATTTCAGTGTTCTCCACATGTATTCATATAGAATGCCCCTATTTAAATAAGTGCACATAATGGTTGATATGCCATAGTCTCACAAAGTCTCATTTTGCCAGTCCAGAAGCCTGATAACTTTCACAACTAGCCTGGAGACCTCATCTCACACTATAGAAAAGATTGAACAGCAGGTTATTTAGGCCCTTAGCATTTGTGCTGGCAAAGCTTTTGTCACGCAGGGGTGTAGAAAAAAACATACCACCCTGAGTGACATAAATTTTGCCGGCATAAGCACTTATGTAGACACCACACATCAGTGGGAGAGAACATAATGAAGCCGCCTAAATGAGTGTCAGTAGCTATATTGGCAAAGAACATCTCCCCTTGACATAGCACTGTCCATGTACATGCTTATGCTGGCCAAACCTTCGTTGTTCAGGAGTGGGTTTTTTTTTCAGTCCGCTAGCAACAAAGTTCTGTTGGCATAAATGCTAGTATAGATGAGGCTTTAGTGAATCTGGGGCTGCTCCCATGATTTGATGAGGCCATCCTAGGAGGTACTAGGTGGCCTCAGCTCTCAGTGATTTAACTGACGTGCCATCAAGGGTATGCAATATTTTGCAGGAATACTCATCATATCACAAACTCATCCACTAAGATTGTTACAAAAGAATACTGTGAAGCAACAGCATAAGTAATCAAAACCATGTTTGTCAATATAAATGTACCAATAGATTTTTTGTGATGCTTTATCCTTGATTTTTAAATTATGATTATTGGTTTATTTGCTTTTTAGCAAACTTTGGTAGTCTGCAGTGAATCAACTATTAATTAGTACAGATTAACAAGGATTATATGCTTGAACCACAGGGTTCAGGGCCTGGTGAAAAACCCACTGATGTTAATAGAAAGAGTTCCATTGACCATAATGTGCTTTAGATTAAGCCTTTTGTGCATGCAATGTTTGTAAGGAAAATAACGTACCTAGCACATCTAGCAGGGTCTTCTCATTTATTTATAACTTTTCAAACATTTTGTTTTCTTCAGTTGCCAATCCCTAAATTCTTTATTAAGGATAATATATATACGGATATTGAATTTTTAAAATCAAATTATTGGAGCCATTAAAACACAACAACTTTTCCATCTCTTACCTCTTATGCCCTATCACACAAAGTTGGAAAATATCAGATTGGCTGAGGGAATTTAAGAAAAAACTAAACATTACTTTGGAAGAAGGAAATGCATTTTTTTCCCCAGAAAATTTTGCGCATCTGAGAACTAGGGCTTCAGATGAAAGGTTTTTCTCAAATGCCATTGTGGCTTTGCTACTACATTGTTAGTTCTGCAGTCCATGAGGCTTGTGTTTATCTGGAATAGCTCTACTAAAACCACTCTAGCAGGCCAGTGTCAATTTAAATTGAGAGTGGAATCTGGTCCTATGTAGTCTACGTTTAATTTTGAGCCTCTTTAATTGAAACAATTGATGGGATAAAGAAAAGTGATGCATATAGAAGGTCAGATTCTGTTTTCTGTTACACCTGTGCAACCCAGTGCAGTCCAGAAGCTTGCATTAATGTAACTGAGAAAAGATTTGACCCAGTGTATTTAGTTTTTTGTTATATTGTATATAGATCCTTACCAGAACTACTTAATGTTGTTATAATTTTTTCTGCTTCGTAAGTTTTGGTGATCCATAGAATACTTGCTGTTGGCTTGTGGATGACCAGCTGGTCACATGGTGTTTTTCTTTATTTACTTCAGTTAAATCACAAGAAAAATCAGATGACAGCACATTAAAGACTTTCTGTAGTGCCACAGGTATGTTGTGTAACCAAGAATGGGAATGGAAAATGTGAAGGTTGATGACAAGATGTGGTACGCATGATATCTAGGAGGCTTAGTTCTCGTTAATGTTTTATCATAGTGTGAACAAGCTGCGTATAAGCAGGAAAGTTAGTAATAACTAGAGACAGGGCTGAAGAGAAACCCCAGATCTGATTCTCTTTAGAATTCAGGTCCATTTGTAAAAACAGTCCTTTTCTGCAGAAGGACACAGGCACTATGTGTGACCAAAAAAGAATGCTTCTTTAAGTGCATGCGTGTGCTGTGAGGTTCTTTCTTCTGAAGCTATTAACTACCCTGGTTTGATTCAAAACCTTTCACCTGCCTAACTATAAGCACTGACTGCATAATCAGTGGGGAAGTGAGACCCTCTTAAATGAAATTAATTTCCAGGATTATCTTTGCTGTTATCAAAGAATATTTTGTCATTAATACATAACCATGTTTAAAATGAAATAGAATGCATGACATGATAGCCAAGACACTTTTGGGTACATTATAGCATTTCAATGTTAATTTGAAGCAGTTAAAGGCCAGAACTCAAACTGATGAAAGCGCTCTGCATCTGCAGTATTAGGGTACAAGTTAACTGAAAATGATTTCTAAGGAGCGATAAACTATCGATTGTGTTATTTCTGAGCATGGTTATTATAAGTGTCTCGATGCTATTCTGTTTGCCTGTTTTTAAAACAATCTGGTAATCACTGCTGTTTTCATTTAACTTCGGTGTTCTTTGCTGCCTTTTTGTGGTTAGAAGAGCACAGTAACCCAAGAAAGTTCTTTTCATTTATTGGATCAGATACGTAAAAACGAACGAACAAAAAAAAAAAACCCAAAAACAAAAAGACCCCCAAAATCTAAACTCGTGGCTAAAGGATAGTAGTGAAAATTAAAATGGAAGACTTAAAAGTGATGCTTTTTGAACTTCTTCTGAAATGACAGTCATCTTTGTTATTGTGTAGTAATTGGTATCTCCATGATCGATGGTTGTGTTTGTAAGGTGATGGGGATGGGAAAGCCAGGGAAATTTTATCCCAGTCAAATTAAATGTTTCCTGACTTTAAATGTTCAATAACTTCTTTGTCAAGGAATGTATTTTCTTCTCCTGTTTACATTTTTCTCTGTTTTGCATTATTATTATCTAATATATTATGACATGCTATTTACTTTGGTCCATATCTTTGAAACCTCTGTGTGACTTCCCCATTCTAGGAATTTCACAAATAAATCACTGATCATTGTAGAGAGAAATCACAGCTAACGTGAAGACAGACTAATTTTTTTTATGGTAGCGTGAGTTAGATTTACTATTATTTGCTGTATGTATGTTTGTAGATCTGTATGGTGCAGCTTCTCATATACAGGTTTTATTTTTAATTGACACTAATTAGTTTTTATTAACACAGTAGTGTTACAAAGAGATTTTGGATGTAAAGTGGTGTCCTTTACATTCTGTGATAAAACATGGTTCATAGGGACATATATAATTTATATGTGTAAAATATGGACACATTATTAGTCTTTTGTTCATTTCTAGGTAATCAAACATTATCTATTTACCAATGAATAGATATGATCTGTTTACAGTATCAAAAATATATATAAAGCATCCAACTAAAGCTGAAGCTCTAATTAAAATACATCATTGTTTGTCATGGTTTTAAGGCCAAAATTAAAAAGCAGAGCCAAATTAATCTTCAATCAAGAGTTACTTAATTCGTTAACCTTCTGTAAATGGGCTGCAGTGTGGTGACCGCTCACTAAAGGACCATTTAAATGAATACCTGATTGCATCAATCAGCACAAGGGAAGAAAAATTGTTTTGCTTCTATTGTGCAGCAGTTCCTTCAAACTTACCCAGCATTTAGTGCAAACACTAAACTATTTTAAAGAGATGAATTCTTAATATTACCATCCCGACCTATGTCTCTTCTTGCTATATATTTAGAGGCTATGTACGGTGCTGACTAAGGTTCATGAACCTGAAAAGAACATTATGGAGGAATATGCTTTATAACATAGTAATAAGCAGTTGCTTGAAATAACATCGTAACTTTCTGTGCAATAAACCTTTTGAAAAATTATCGATTATATGATAATCTGTAGTAAAATTTACTTTGCTTCTGTCATGGATTTAAAATATGAGACCTTAAATGGGGCAGGTACTTAAGTAGCTTTGTGCTAGCAACATCAGATTTTAGATCTTTAGACTATAGGGGGGTATCTGCCACGTAAAAGATAAATTAAAGAGGGTAGCTCTGGATTACGGTATATGTCTGTGTTACAAAGCATGTTCAGTGCAATCCAGGCCCATCTCAAATCTTAAATACTAATGTACTCTGAGTTTGGCAGTAGAAGCTATATGTTTATTATGCTCTGTGATTCCCTTTCATGTTCATTACACTGTGTATTTTGGTTTGTGTTTATTTATGTGGGTGTACATACATGTTTTTGTGGTTCTGCACATGCAAGTGTTCTGTGTATGCAAACGTACTAAAAATGCACTCTGGATTTATTATTGTGGAAAGTAGGTTGTATAAACTTTGATTAAACCATCCTTTTGTTAATATTTAGGCTAGCATTTAGCACCTGGTGAAACAGAATGATTTGGATGTATTTTTTAATTACAGAGTTATTTATTTAGTAGAACTCTGTTTGCTTTTACAAATATATTCAGATACACAAATGCATTTGAAATGAAAGCATTAAAAGATAATTAAAGCTAACAAAGAACAAGTTTTGCAAGTGTAAAATGACATATTGCCTATTACGGTACCTTAAATTCACATGAATTGATTGGCCATCAGTAACCTTTCTGTCCCCTAAGTATAAATATGTCCATTTGTTTTGTATTATATATGCTGCGATTATTAACCAGTTATCTGTAATCAATATATTCTTTAGAATGAATGTGAAATATCTTCTATAATTTACATTCATGAATAAGCTTAGAACTAACTCCAGGAACATAACCCAAATTGAGTTTATATTTATCTGTTAGGGAAACCGTACATTTAAGTTATCATTTGCCATGAGACAATAACCTTGTCCAGTCCTGCTACATTTATTACTTCCATCCTGCCAATTAAACAGCACAGAGGGTTGGGGTTTTTTTAGTCATGATGTTTGTATTGACATTTTAGAACAGATACAATAATCCAATGTGAAGGAAAATCGGGGGGGGGGGTTGTGTGCTGATTTGCATGTGCATGTCAAATCTAGCTATGCCATATTTTATGGTATTGAGGAAAACAATATGACCTTTTCCCAAGTTCTTAATACTGGAAGATTCTCATGTTCTGAATTTTCAGGTTGGGGGTGGGAAGAGAGGGGACTAGAGGAGGAAACATTTTCTGATTACGCCGCTGATGCTAGCAACAGTCTGATGCAGTAAGCTCTGTGTGCCTTACTGTTATAATTGCATCTATGCTCAAGGCTACTATAGTTAGGCTACATTAAATCCCATTGTCAGTCAGGCTGCATAAGGCTCAGAAGCTGGAGCTGGGCTATGTGATCTTACCCAAGAACAACTTCTCTGGCTGTTACCTACTTGCCTTGTCACAAATGCAACATTACTGTGTACATAATGGACACTCCTCACATAAATTGTTACTTGGTTTTCTTCCCCTTTTCAACGGATATGATGTACTTAAAAAACAAACATGGTCCTAGTGATCTAGACTTCTTTCTTTTAGCTCACTGTATGTGTCTATTTATTGTATTTATCAAAAAAAAAAAAAGCAAAATACCACCCAGTGAATCCAAATTATCCGCTTAAATATCACCTATATGCATACATGTATGAGTTGTGTAGCGTATACTTACCATGTATGATAAAATGTACTAGAAGAGCTTTCAGAGGGCTTCTATCAAAATAATTATCTAAGCAATTATGTATGCTATTCAGTGAACTTTTGCATGCGGCTGGTGTTCCTGTGCTTTTGTGTTAATCAACCTTGCAGCTTTGAGTTTTCTCAGAAAACATTAGACAGGCAGTTTTCAAATTGTACCAAAAAGACAAAGAAAGAGAGAATGGCTTTTTTTTTTTTTTTTTTATTGAAAATGGTGTCTTTATTACAGGTAGATTAGTAAGTGTCAATGTGCTAAAAATCAGCATACTAAGTGCAGTTTTATAGGTGTAACTAAGCACAGAATTTGGCCCTGTGTGACCGCCTTAATTTTGGAAGGTCTCCTTGAAGACTCTAGAACTGCAATTCCTGTTTTTCCATCTACATACTGGCATACGGTGTTTGTATGAATTTGGCAATGCCAGTTAAGCATTATGGAGGTTCTGTAACAATGTAAGAAAGCAACATAAATTCTTCCCATCATACTTTGGAAGTGTTGTGTTCCCCATCCCTTATAATAAAATAAGCACTCTTTTTTTAATGGTATGACTTGTTGGCTTTAAATTTGTAAGATGTCAGATTAGAAATTCTTTAATTTCTTTTTGTTCAAGTGTACTACTGAACTTGCTTTACCTGGACCATTAGCAATGAAGTCTGTCTGATGTTACACACAAACAGAAATATGGAAATTAATGGCAATATACTTCAAAATTATTTAGCTTTTTTTGTCTGGGTGTTTATGTAGTACTACTGCTCTTTGCATAAAGCAGTTTTTATTTTAGGAATGTGGCCTTTGTCTAGAAATAATCTTTGCATTATATGGAGAAGAACCTGGCAAGGAATCATGCAGTGATTTGTCTCTTATTAAAAAGTTTGTTGGTTTAGTGTGACAATTTTCTTTTAGCTCATCATGGTGGGAGGCTGGGAAACTAAACTAATACATTTAAAATATAGTAGATGCCTTCTACCCCTTCAGTTATTTGCAAAGCTTTGAAAAAAATAAGCCATGTGCTTTTGTACTGTCATATTTGATTTGGACTATAGTCTTGCTGTTGTTTGAAGCTAACATGAAACACAGTTGTCTGCATGACCCATTTTAGCAGCCCATTATCATAATTTCATGTCGTATGGCCACTGAGTTAATGTACTTACAAATGACAGAGAAAGTGTGTTACATGACCTTAGGGGTTTCAAAAATTAAATGACGTAATAGGTCATATTTCAAAGAATGGTTAAAGAGAAGGAATTTTTTTTTTTTGGCACCTTAAAGTGTCACCACTTATCATAGCAACAAGATATTTGTTCTTTGCTAGACAAAAATATGAAAGGTTTGAGCTTTCTCAAATCTGGATTTTATACCTTAAATTATTATTTCTCAAGGGTGCAAATAATGTAACCCATGTATTTTTATTGACTTTTTTCTCACTTGCACGTTGTTTGTGATCATGACTTACTAATGTAAAAAAAAAGGTTTTTTTCCGTCTTTTCATTTTGTTTGATGTGAGGCCCTTCTCTTAAAAAAAAAAAAAAAAAAAGTGATGTTTTTAGTGGTGTCTTCTTAGAGGGCAACAAAGAAGTACATTTACAGAAATCTGCTATCCTGTGCTAGGACTATCTTATAGCTGATCATGCAATGTGATAGCTCTTGGAGTCATTGGTTTGAAATATGTTCTTTTTAAAAATGGCTGTCTTGATCTGAGTTGAAACCGGATCCAAATGTGATTCTTAATTTAAGCAAGCGATATTGGCTTTTTATCAGTCCTCAATACTTCCCAAATTTTATGGTATCATGAACTTACACTGCTGAAACCCACCATGGTGAGTGAGTGATATTGCTTTCATCACAGAAGAGGTTACATCGAGGGTAAACCACAGAGGTTATGATATACATCCAATAAAGGAGGAAACAGCAGAATAAACCACAAACATGTAGTTCAAGTGGCATGTCCTCACCTTTCTCATAAAGCTTGGTATTCAAACCGATTGGCTTATCTTTCTCTCCTTACAATGCTGGAAATCCTGTAGATTGCTCTGTATTTGATGGGCCTTTCAGTGCTGCTTTTGTTGTTGTTAGAATGTTTCTGTGAGTTTACAATATGGTGACCAGAGAGCAAATGTGAAAAATCTGGATGCTTTTTTGGGAAGAGGGGTGTGTGAAGATACAGTTCTGTAAATAAGACGAAGCCTGTAATATTAGGATGATCTCAATAATACTGGGACATCTGGCCATCTTAGTTTACAGACACTTCTTTTTGCTTAGTAATTGGCAGAGATCTGGTTAATTACATGAAAAAGTTATTGTGATTAACATAATCACTGGAAGTGAAATTGTGTGACAGGCAATAGGAATCCCTGGATTATATTTAAAGAATTTCCTTGAAATTCTAGAAATGTGAGGTGGAAGTTGAACCCTTCCTCCACAAATTCTCTTTCAGATGCTACCTGTGGATCATGTGACCCATGGCTCTTGAATCAGAAATCTGAGGGGTAGGCTTAAATACATAACCAGTGTTTGGTGTGGTAATGGAGTCCCATAGACATTGTCCTGTCCCCAGAAACTTTGTCAAGGCAAAAGAACTACTGATGTTAATGAGAATTTTGCCTTGGCCAGGGCTGTAAGATGAAGCCCAGTGTATCTGTCATTGTAATTGTCGCTCAGCCAGTGTTGAGCCTGGCTGAGCCTGTGGCATGGTTGACATAAACAGTATTATTTAATGTTATTAATTTTGAGGAAGCTCCTAAATGTAATCTTAACAGCATAATACACCCTGAATTAGTTTCCAGACAAAATGTGATTGCTTTGTTTGTGTGCCTAGAAATTACTTGTCTTAATTAAGTTTCTGAATTCAAACAATTATGTCTTTTAAAAAAAATGTATTTTCTAGCAAGGCTAAAATAATAATAATAATAATAATAATAATAATAATAATAATACGAAATGAACTCAGAGTTTCTTTACTGGATCTAACTTTCTAAATTTGCTTTGTTGCTTGGTTTCCTCCAGCACTAAGAGGCTAGTTCTGCAGTCATTTTACACCCAGATGATCTCGTTGTTTTTCAGATACAATCTAATAGGGTTCTTTGACAGCTGAATTTGACTCCAAGACCTTGATCATGCAAAAATAACCAGAGCTCATCCCTAATTCAACAAATTGTTTAAGCACATTTTTAATCTTACTTGAATACATACATGAGTTTTCCAATCCCTGTTCAACAAAACGCTTAAGCATATGGCTAGGTCCCATTGACATCAATGTGGTCAAGTGGTTTGCTGAATCAGGGCACACTTGGAACTTTTTTACATGAAATAATTACATTGAATTGAAAAGGACTACTCATGTGACCCAAGATACGTACGCATATTTTGCATGCGCAGCCAGAGTCTAATGGTGTTAGTCATTTCCCTCATCAAATACAACATACCCTGGTGACATAAGTAGTTAACTGTTTTACATACTCATTTACTGGTGTCTTGCATGTCTTCTCTTTTTTCTTATATTACCCTCCAGCTGGCTGTCCTTTCTAGTGTCTCAATGTTTGAGATCCCTAGTGACATTTACTTTTTTACAGTCATAGAATCATGGAAATACAGGGTTGGAAGGGACATCAGGAAGTCATCTATTCCAACTTCTGTTGACCCTGTACCAAGTATAACTAGATCATCCCTGATCACCCCCAGTGTTTATCAGACATTCTTAAAAGCCTCCAATAATGGAACTGAGAATTTCAGTGACTGGTTTTTTTTTCAAAGTTATGTGTTGTATTTTTTTTCTTTATTTGCATAAGCAATGTAACTGTAAAGTACAGTCTTAGGTTGCCTTGACTGTAGTAGAAGTATGAGATGAAACCACAGTGTTTCATAAACCATTTACTGGGAGCAGTGGTCCTCAGTGCATGGCACTAAAGATACATGAGACCCTGTGAGGTTGCACAAATGGATCTCATAAGTGTGAAATTGATCTCAGACACAGTACTAATAACAGGAAGGATCCTCTTTCTGTCTTAGGTGCACACATCAACATGGGGAGGACTGAGAAAATGTACTGGAATATTCGGAAACTCAGAGATTATGGTGATTATGAGACCCTAGATAGGATCC
>ML682005.1:36582080-36629093 GCA_007922195.1 Podocnemis expansa
TGATTCATAAAGATACCACATTTATTTTCTCCTCATTTAGGCCTGATTCAACAAAGAATTTTATGCCCAAGCACTGTTTAGCAAAACATTTAAACCCATGCTTAAGCCTCATTGATTTTAATGTCATCTAAGCACATGCTTAAAGTTATGCACATGTTTAAATGCTTTACTGAATTGGGGCCTTAGATATTTTTTCCTTGGTGTTACTTTTGATCCATATTGTCTGGACTTGATAGTTCACTACATTTACAGCGTCTAGCTATTAAAAACAAATACACTTATGACTTTATGCCATTCTTAAAATTATGTTTGAATACCACTTTCCTTTTTATAAGTGGAAAAGAATATCTAAGCCAGACAGAAAATCCTTCTGAAGTCCTGGGCTCAGGATTGGGAAATCATTTTATATATTTTTCACATAAAATATAATGTATTAAAATGATATCTTTATACTTCCAGTGTGTTTGCCTTTTCAGACAATGGAGACATATTTATAGTGTAAACCTTCTCACTGAAGCAAACAAAATGTGCTATACCACTAACATGTACAATATATAGCACCTCATGTCCACTTACATTAGAATGCACAGATTTTAACGCTGTTCAGAGATGACAGCACATCTATGGGGAAACACTGGCATACAGAAAGCACATTTTATGGACAAGAAATATTAACAAGGTTTAATAAAAAAAACAAAAGCGGACCACCTCTAATCGCTACTCATTTCTTCCTGTGTCTGTAATTTGATGTCCCCCCACTTCTGCCCTGGAGAGATTGGCAGCATTGTGCACTGTAATATCTTCTGCTTTGGATATAGCAAAGTTGCTGGAGATAGATGTTTATTGCTGCTCTAGACATTCCTGTGTGATTGCAGGACACACATGGACTGGTATCACAATTTTAAACATCTTTGTAGATGCAGGAAGTATATAAAGAAGAGTTGTTTTAACACAAAAGGAAGAAATGAGTGGAATCTTTCTGTCTCTGCCTGTCTGTCTTATTTTTAGAGAGAGAATCTCAATTTTTCTGTTTTATTTGACATTGGATAATATCACTTATCTATATAAGTAATTGTGGTAGGAGAATTTTTGCTTTTTTTAAATTCCAACAGATTACAGTGTGTATGTGTGTGGGGGATTTTAGTAAATATATGTTTCTAAAAAGTAACAATTCTGTCTTTATTTTTTGTTCTTCCCTTACATCTGTCACAGAACACCTTTGGACCAGAAAATTGCATCAACCTTGTGATACATCATATTCTGTTTGTATTAATATATTCTTATTATGAACATTACTGAAGTCCTGAATCACAAATATTATATGTATCTCAGCTATAACCAGAGGGTTTCAATGAAATAGTTTCTAATAGTAAAGATATAAATTAAAACATTTAAAATGAGTACCCTCTGAATTGAGTATACAGTTAGACATTGTATACAATGGTGTATGTGCATGTGGAGATATATAAAAATCAGATTATTTTTAGGTTCTGACTTAATTTTTGAAACAAGGGAAAGGGCAATTAAGGCGCAAAGTTCTCTGTCTGTCTGTTCCTGCCTGAGCATTTCAGTATATTTTGCCATGTAAAAGAACTCTCTTTGTAATATTCTCAATAAAAACTAAGAGTAAGAAAGACGAAAGGTGTAATTTCACTTTTACACTCAGTTTTTTGTTTTATTTTGTTTTTTTCAATGGGTTGGTGCCAGACATTTCATGTAACTGCAGCTTTTTTGGTGTAATTAAACTCCCTTTATGGTAAAAAGAAAAGAAAAGTCAATAGCATACGAGAGTTAACACTAAAGATTATCATAATAAACCAAAAAAATATAATTTGGATCAGTTATAACTTACATATAGGAACTGACTTGAAACAGGTATTTACTATAAATACTAAAAAATGTAATATTTTTACCACTTCTAAAAAATAATAATGACCTATGCTTCCCGTCATGTAGATTTTTGGCCCATCACACTGATCTGCAGCTTGGTTCAGATTGTCAGCTGGTGCAAATTGCCATAGCACAGTTGAAGTTAGTGGTGCTAAATTAATTTATGCAAACTGTGAATGTGGCCTATTAAGTTTCTGCTCCTCTATAGTAGCAGGCTGTCAGTTATTAATAGTTTTTCTTTCTATATGTAAAGAAAATAATGCCAGTCAGGCCTAGTCCAGATTATGCAGTGTAAGCCTGGAATTATTAATTTAGAAAACAATCTTTTCTGAAAAACTGTGAGAGGAAAAAAAGTACCCAGCTTCGATAATTGTGTATATTTGTTTTCTTGTAAAATAAAATAAAAATTTGCTTTTTCTAGTTACAAATGTATAAAAAGACTGTATAATGAAGGTGCTGCCAGACTGTTGGCTCTAGCTGTGCTACTAGTTTCCAATATAACACACATGTATTTTAAAATTATAAAGGTAACAGCATTAGAAGGCTATAATATACTATGGGAACTTGGTGACATTCTTGTGGTACCAGTGTAAGAGCTGAGATTTTTAAAGAATAAATGAATAGTAGCTTCTTTTCTTTTCTTTTGAGAACTTCGTTCTTTCCAAATCTCTGAGTCTTTTCTACAGGAAGATTTTCTCAGCTTCTTCTATTTTGCCCAGCCTTTTCCTTCTCTTCTTTCCCTATATCTTTACATTTTTTTTAAAAGGGTTGTGGCATAACTACCATTTTTAACTACACTTTACTTGAGACTGTGTCACTTTTACTAAAAAGTTAACAGTATCTCCAGAGATAAGAATGAGACAGGCGGTTTTAGCTGTGATAGAGGTTTGAAGTCATAAGGTACAGTGCTACAGTGGGAGGTAGGTGGAAGTAAATGAGCCACATGACCTCTTGTCTTAAAATGTGGGGCTGAAGTTATGGAGGGAGTATGGAGACTGCTGTAAACCCAGAAATGTTACATATTGATCATAGATACAATTGTTCTTTAAAAACAAACATTTTAAATAGCCTTCCTGTCAGAATGGAAGGATTAAATTTTGCTTTTTCAAAGGACAAAAAATTTGGGGATGAATGAACTGGCAACTTTTTGTGAAAAATAGCACCAATTATATTAATACATAACAATGGAAACTTCCTAAGGTGATTAAGTGTATTTTTTTATTATCTTTTTTTTTTATATCACCTTAGAGCAGAGTTGTCTTTTTTGACTTTCTTTTAACCTTTCTTTCTGTGAGGGGAATTTTACACATTTCAGAACGGCTTGGTGCAGAATTCACCCAGTCTGAAAATACTTTTTCTCCACATCAGAAAACTGTTCTTGAGCCATGTTTATTTTCTCCTTTGACTTGCACATAAACTCACCTACATTTCACAGCTACGGTGTTTTTTCTGGCCATGAGGGTTTTTTTTTTTTTGGTTTTTGTTTGTTTGTTTTTATAAATGTGGAGGCAAAAATGTACAAATATGTTTTCTATTGTACAGTGAAAATGCACATTTGTCACTTAGGTGCACATAAGCTACTTTTGTGAATTGGGCCTTTGGAGTAAATGTATTTTGATATAGTGGACATCTGCTCATGAATATCACATTTGCTAGTTTAAAAAATAGTTTGATATAGGTGAACAGATAATTTGGTATGATTGTACAGTTTCGCCAGATGGCAATACAATAGCAAAGTTTGATATTTACTGTAAGCCAATAATCAGTGTGGTCTTTTTTGAATATTCATCTTGCTTATTTATGTTATTTTTAGCTACAGCTGCTCTTGCCACAATAGTGAAGTGGCACCCAGGTCATTTTATAGCATGGAGGAGGCAAAGTATCTACTGTTCCTAAAGAACAATAATAATTGTTTTCCTTTATGGTGTCTCCTTCCTAAGTTAATTCAATTTACCACTTAGATGTTATATTAAGAAAATGCCCTATGCAACTGAAAGCCAAGCTGCGAGATTACTTTATTCTCTAATGAACCCAATGTAACAACAAGCCACCAGGAGCCCCCTCAGTAATTGATCTGACACTTTTGCCAAGTGTGGCCCCATCAGAGCCAGATTTGCCAAGGAGATTGCCTGTGAGAGTGCAGCTGAGGTCAGTGTGCTATAGCACTTGAGCAAATGGGATCAGTGCAGTCAGTAATTCTTAGAACCTAGGTTTATGGAGCAAATGTCAGCCTCACACATCCTCTATGTACACACGTAGAGATGACGTATCTCACTGTGCTGTTTTATTATTCTTGTATTGAGGAAAGGAATCAGCTTAATGCTTTTTAAAATATAATAATATATTTGATGTCACTTGTTACTCTACTCATAAAAAATCATACTATTTACTAAGAGTTAAAGTTGATGTCCAGGTGAGGCTTTACAGGTTGAGTGTGCAAGTGGTAGGGCTGTGTTGTTTGTTGATGACCCCTTAAAATTTGGCTTCATTATTAGTGCACTTAATTTGAGAGATGACAGCGATATAAAATGTGTGCTTTCCATGACTCTGTTTTATTTTTCTATATTTTAAGCATATGTTCCTGAGGAGGAATTGAAGGCTGCGGAAATTGATGAAGACAGAGTGGAGGACGATGGGCTGTCTCTGGACATCCAGGAGAGTGAGTATTTGTGCAATGAGGAAACAGAGATCAAAGAGGCTCAAAGCTACCAGAACTCTCCAGTCAGCACGGCAACTAATCAAGATGCAGGCTATGGTTCGCCGTTTAGTGAAAACAGTGATCAACTGGCCCATTTCAAAAGCACTTCCTCTAAAGAAGAGAAAGAGGATCGTCAGTGCACAGACGGTGCTTCCTATCCACAGGACAGCTTGGCACAAATAAAAGCTGTGTATGCAAATTTACTCTCAGAGTCTTGCTGGTCCAGTTTAGCTTTGGACTTAAAGAAGTCTAGTCCAACCACCAGCAACAGTGAAATCAACCAGAATGAAACCACCACCAATTGCCATTCTAATAGTAATACCCACAGTACCAGTACCAACACCAACACCAGTACGAGTAACAGTAACAGTAACACTAGTAGCAGTGGTGGCTCAGGTTATGACTGGCACCAAGCTGCATTAGCTAAAACGTTGCAGCAGACCTCTTCTTATGGGCTTCTCCCAGAGCCTAGTCTGTTTAGCACAGTGCAGCTTTACCGGCAAAACAATAAACTCTATGGGTCTGTCTTCACCGGTGCTAGTAAGTTTCGATGCAAAGACTGCAGTGCAGCCTATGACACACTGGTGGAGCTGACAGTGCACATGAACGAAACGGGACATTACCGTGATGACAACAGAGATAAAGACTCCGAAAAGACCAAACGGTGGTCAAAGCCTAGAAAGCGTTCACTTATGGAAATGGAAGGCAAAGAGGATGCTCAGAAAGTGCTGAAATGCATGTACTGTGGGCATTCGTTTGAATCCTTGCAAGATCTGAGTGTCCATATGATAAAAACAAAGCATTACCAGAAAGTGCCTCTGAAGGAACCAGTACCAGCCATCACTAAACTGGTCCCTTCTACCAAAAAGCGAGCACTTCAGGACTTAGCTTCACCTTGTTCCCCTGAGCCAACAGGGATCACTGCAGAGACTGCATTGAGTGAGTCTGCAAAGGATCAGAAAACTGCCAATCCTTATGTGACTCCAAACAATCGCTATGGCTATCAAAATGGTGCTAGCTACACCTGGCAGTTTGAGGCCCGGAAAGCCCAGATACTGAAATGCATGGAATGCGGCAGTTCTCATGACACATTGCAGCAACTTACTGCTCACATGATGGTCACTGGCCATTTTTTGAAAGTGACCAACTCTGCCTCAAAAAAAGGAAAACAGCTAGTGTTGGACCCTGTGGTGGAGGAAAAGATACAGTCTATACCTCTGCCACCCACCACCCATACGAGACTGCCAGCCTCTAGCATTAAAAAGCAGCCAGATTCTCCGGCTGGGTCTACAAACTCTGAGGAGAAGAAGGACCCAGAAAAGGAGAAGATGGCAGTCACTGAAACAGACAAAAAAATTAAAGAAGAGAATGAGGATTCCACCGAAAAATTTGAGCCAACAACTCTCTATCAGTACCTCAGAGAGGAGGATCTGGATGATAGTCCTAAAGGTGGAATAGACATACTGAAATCCCTTGAGAACACAGTGACGACAGCCATCAGCAAGGCTCAGAATGGAGCACCTTCCTGGGGAGGGTATCCCAGTATTCATGCAGCTTATCAGCTACCGGGAACAGTAAAGCCCCTACAACCCGCAGTGCAGAGTGTTCAGATGCAGCCATCATATGCCAGTAGTGTAAAATCACTGTCATCAGAACACAATGCACTCATCCATTCTCCAGGTAGCCTCACACCCCCACCTCACAAGAGCAATGTGTCAGCTATGGAGGAACTGGTGGAGAAGGTTACAGGTAAAATCAATGTAAAGAGAGAAGAAAAGCCTGCAGAGAAAGAGAAGAGTTGTCCAGTTAAACCAACATCTCCGGCTGCCAAAGAAAACAAAGACTTTCAAAAATCAGAGGAAATGAACAACAAACAGCAGCAGAAAAAGAGTTCTGATGCAGAAGTTCAGAAGGTCAAAAAGGATAGTCCAGCTGAAGCTCACACTCCAAATGGTACAGAGCCACTCAAAGCAAAAGTCACAAATGGCTGTAATAATTTAGGAATCATCACAGACCATTCACCTGAGCCATCTTTCATTAACCCATTGAGTGCTTTACAGTCCATTATGAATACTCATTTAGGCAAAGTTTCTAAGCCAGTAAGCCCCTCCTTGGACCCTTTGGCCATGTTGTATAAAATCAGTAACAGTATGTTGGACAAACCCATTTACCCGACCACTCCGGTCAAGCAGGCTGATGCTATTGACCGGTTCTACTATGAAAACAGTGATCAGCCCATTGATTTAACAAAATCCAAAAACAAACCTCTTGTTTCCAGTGTGGCAGACTCAGTCTCTTCTCCTCTAAGGGAAAGCGCCCTAATGGATATTTCTGATATGGTGAAGAATCTCACAGGGCGTTTAACACCCAAGTCTTCTACTCCATCTACTGTGTCAGAGAAATCTGATGCTGATGGAAGCAGTTTTGAGGAAGCCCTGGATGAACTGTCACCAGTACACAAGAGGAAAGGAAGGCAATCCAACTGGAACCCTCAGCATCTTCTGATCCTTCAAGCACAGTTTGCTTCCAGCTTGAGGGAGACTCCAGAAGGCAAATATATTATGTCAGACCTCGGTCCACAGGAGCGGGTACACATCTCTAAGTTTACTGGTCTTTCCATGACCACAATTAGCCACTGGCTGGCCAATGTGAAGTATCAATTAAGGAGGACAGGTGGAACTAAGTTTTTAAAGAATCTAGACACAGGGCATCCTGTTTTCTTTTGCAATGATTGTGCCTCTCAATTCAGGACTGCTTCTACGTACATAAGTCACTTAGAGACACATTTAGGGTTTAGTTTAAAGGATCTGTCAAAGTTGCCACTAAATCAGATTCAAGAACAGCAGAATGTTTCAAAAGTCCTCACAAACAAGACTTTGGGTTCACTTGGAATTGCTGAGGAGGACTTGGGCTCCACGTTCCAATGTAAGCTCTGTAACCGAACTTTTGCAAGCAAGCACGCAGTCAAACTGCACCTTAGTAAAACACATGGCAAGTCCCCAGAGGACCATCTGATCTATGTAACTGAGTTAGAAAAACAATAGCGTCCAGGTAAGCAGCCAGGTATGCAAGTGACCACAGGAACATTGCACTAAACTTCTTCATAGTACTGCACTAGGCCTGACCTGAGCCTCTGAAATCAGTCTTACTTTTGTTGCTGAACTGCCTATCTGGATCTTGGTTTTTCTTACACTTATTTTGTAGTTATATTTATATGCTCTGTCTGATCTGTGCATGGTGTTTTTTGTTTTTTGGGTTTTTTTTTGTTTGTTTGTTTTGTTTTGGGTTTTTTTTTTTCTTTCTCTCTCTCTTTTTTTTTTTTTTGGTGAGTCAAAGTCTGACCTTTATTTTCAACATCTGTCCTTGATGGTAAGCTATCTTTTGTAGAATATAGTGGGAGACACTCTTCAGAGACATTAATTTAGCCGAAAGAAAGACACAAAGAACAATGATAAAAAGACATTCTAAAATTACAAAGTTGCCATGACAATAAAGGTCACAGAACCCAGTAGTGTCAAGTTTTAACCCTCTGAGAACTGTAATAGCATTTCTGTGCCTTTCCAAATAAATAAATAAGGAAGCTTAAAGGGATTTCATTCAAATAGAAGCTGTGTCAAAAACAAAAGTTACTAAAGGTTAAAAAAAAATGAATGAGTGTTTTTTCATGCGGAACTGGTTTATGGAGAAAACATGCATGCAGTTCTTGGACGAAGGAAAGCTATCTAGTACTCAAGGGGTTAGGAAACCACAACTGTATGAGTTTAATAATAACAATAATAATAATATGAAATAGCAAACCAAGTTGCCACTATGCCCAAACCCTCTGGATGCTGAAAATTGCCACTTTTTTGGCAAAAATAAAGTATGCAAACTGTTATTTAAAAAAAAAAAGTGTAAAAATGCTTTTTTTTTTTTTCCTGTAAAATACTGCAGTTTATAGTTATTTACAAATGTTAAGCTTTGGTACAAGCTGACCTTTCTATAGTGTGCTGCATTGGTAAATGAAAACAAAAAACAAAACAAAAAAATGGGGCAAATGTTGGATTCTGTTCCTTGTAAATTGCCAGCATCAGCTTAAAAAATACATGTTACATATCGTACCATTTTAAATTGTTCAACTTTCTTTGTACCTTCTGGCTGTATGCTTTCTCTTTTAACTTTTTATATTGTCATTTTATATTCGACTTCTGTGTATATAGTGTAAAACCACACTTTTTGAATAAAATTTAGTTCCTGCAGCTTGATTTAAATAGAGAAATTTTACTGGCACCTGCATCTTTCCAGATGCATGTACTTAAAGGAACTATCTGACAAAAATAAATAAATAAAAAATAAAGCAAGCAATGCACTATGAATTATACATTTTGATGTTTTATCATTAATATTGTACAGTACATTTTGGTTCACACAATTAAATCCACTGTTTTCTCAAGTGTAAAATAAACCCACATGCAGTTCTTGATTTACATACATTGTCATGTCGTCATTATTTTGCCTTTGAGGTGTTATTCAAGCAATAAGAGGCGTCACTTACGCAATCAACCAACAAACGTATATTTGAGAGTATCTCTTCATCATCTGTACGCTGACATGCTTCATTCTAGCCATAAGTATTCATAACCTGAAAATATACTTGCAATAAATGTACCCTCTGACAGGTACAAAATCATTGTGATTTTATTAATTAGTAATCGGCATTCTATTGATCACTGAAGTGCAAGATGAACTGAGAATCTTTTGCCAAGTTAATCTTGTTGTGCCATGTAAATGTACTCATGATCATTTCCACTGTGTATTAAGAGCCCACTCATGAGTGCCTTCCTCAGACAAAAACTCTTTGAGTTCACCAGGAGCTTTTGCTGAGTAAGATTCTGTGACTCTGCCTCCTGTTGTCCTTTGGATACTGTGCTTTTTGCCTTCCCTGCAGCTATGAAGACCTCTGAGGGTTCGATACCAGTTCTTGCTTACAGAACAAGAAGACAGACCTCTGTTTCTCTGTACTTTTTAAATATTACATTTTGAGGTAAGCTGAACACAGTCATATCAGGTGTTTCAATTAATCTTTATTTCTGTTCTGTTGAATGCAGATGTCATTTAGAATGTAAAAGAGAGCTGTCAGGGCCTTCAGTGCTCTATCTCATGAGTGCTATGACACTTACAGTATGTGAAAGCCTGGGACCCACTATTCATTACACATGGGGGGGGGGGGCTATAAAATGCAAGGACCTTTGAGGGTTTGCTTTCACATACTATGAATGACATTATTATTACAGATGTGTTTTTATTCCCTTTTCTTAGTTCTTCACAAAATTTTTCATTAAATGGAGACTTGAAAGTCTGTATTCAGCTTAGTTCTGGTGGTTTTTTAAAATTGTCTTTACATTATTTACAGTCTCAGTAACAACCAAGCATTGTTCTGTGTCCCACAGTGATTTCAGAAGAGACTAGCAGGCCCAGGTCAGCTATATTTACATAGTGTTTCTTCTATTTCAGGAGAATGCCATAGGGGTCTTTTAAATTTTCTTTACTTTCTTTACTGATAAATACCTATGTCCTTTAGAGGGTTTAGCTATTTAGGCATTTCAGTTCAATTAGTAGATGATTATGTACTTTGGGCCCAAGGGGTGGTGAGGAAGAATAACAATTAGGCCTATGGTGGTAATGCAGAGTTTTTACATAATAACCCTTTGAAGTTTTGTTTACTTTACCGCAGGCCTGCAAACATGATTATAGGACATACTGTGTTACATGCAGTATTAGAAATAGTGGGCAAGGAAGTTGAAAGGGGAAAATAATACATCTAAGATGGATTCAGATCTATGTAAATCTGTTAAAACTCATTTGGAAACACTGCATATAAATTGAGTTCTCAACACAAGGCGATCCCCTTGAGAGGTGTTTAGGGCATGGCCAAGTCTGTTTCAATTCTGACAGCTACAGGATTTTTAACATAGAGACCGAATTGGACATTCACTCATCAGATGGATTAAAAACTAGTTAACTGAAAAGTTTCAAAATATAATTGTACATGGGGACTCATCACTGAGTGTGTGTGTTTCTATTGGCATCTGACATGGATCTGTTCTTGATCCTGTCCTTTTTAACACTTTTGTCAATGAACTGGAAAAAAACAAAATGGTCACTGAAAGTGGGCAGATGATGAAAATATTGGGAGAGTGATAAATAATGAAAGGGACAGATGATTAGTACAGAATGGTCTGGATTGCTTGTAAACCTGGGTGCAAGCCAACATCATGTTCTAGTATGGCTAAATGTAACAGTGTGTACCTCTAGAAACAAATATAGAACAGTGCTTCCCAACTTTCTTGGCTTGAGGGTCACAGATAGCATTTTTATAACCCTGAAGGGCCATCAGTCTCTGCCTCTTTGCTGATCTCCTGTCTCCTTGGCTGCAGCAGGGAAACCATGTGCATCCTGTAGCCCTGTGTACCCCACCTAGGTCCCTAGGCAGTAGTGCCCTTATTCAGCCAGGTGGATGGCAGATCAGTGCTCCCCTTCCCCTGGATCCAACAGGGACACAAGCTGCTAGCAACCCGGCCACAGTGCTTTGTTCTCTGCTGGAGCTACAGGAGGGGGAACTGCTCTAGCAGGAACCCAATGCCTGCGGACCAAGGAGGAGCACTTTGCAACGCCAGAGGCAGGGAAACACTGATCTCCCATCCCGTTGGCTGCAGCATGAAGCCTCTGCCAATCTTTTAGTGTCACATAAATGCTTTCTGTCTGGTTCTGTAGGCATCAGCTCCCTTCTGCAACCAGCAGCAGTGCAGGCCACTTTGAAAGCCCTTACAGGCCATTTTTTGGCCCCTGGGCCACAACCTGAGAACCACTGATGTAGGGAATATTTACAGGCTAGAGAACTCTATCTTGGGAAATAGTGACTCTGAAAAGGATTTGGAGAGCATGGTGGCTAATCAGGTGAACATAATCTCCCAGTGCAAAGCTGAGGGCAAAAAGGCTAATGTGATCCTTTGATGCATAAATGGGACTCTCAAGAAGGAGCAGAGTGGTCATTTTTATCTCTTTATTTGGCATCAGTGATAGACTCAAGGAGATCAATCTATTTAGTTTAAATAAGTGAAGGTTAAGGGGGGAGGGGTCTTGACTACAGTCTCTTAAGTACCTATGTGGAGGAAAAAATGTTAATAACGGGCTCTTCAGACTAGCAAAGAAAGGGGTATTACAATCCAATGGCTGGAAGCTGAGGCTTGACAAATTCAGACTGGAAATAAGGCATACATTTATACAAGGGAGCAATTAATCACTAGAAAAATTGAGTTGTAGTGGATTCTCTGTTCCCAACTATTTAAATCAAAATTGGATGTTTTTCTAAAATGGAAGATCTAGGAATTATTTTGGGAAAGTTCTGTAGCAGGACTTACACAGGAGATTGGACAAGATCAGTGGTTTTCAAACTTTTTTTCTCAGGAGCTAGCTGAAAAAACTCATTTATGCTTGCAACCTAATGATTACAGCTTTCAGCAATGCATGCCAATCTTTCGGCAGCTGGGGACTCTGCGACCAGTACATGAGGGTCTGTGCCCACTACTGGGTCCCGATTTGTAGTTTGAAAACTACTGGACTAGATGACTACAATGATCCCTTCTGGGAATCCCTGACTCATCATTCAAGTCTAGGTCTGAACAAAGTCCATTTAGAAGAAACTAGGAGTTGTTCCCTCTGATTGTGTTGATGTAATGCTTTGTTCCATAGGTACAGTGTATGTTTTGTTTGAATTCTCTGATTTTTGTCTCAACTAACAAAAGAGCTCAGAGGCAGAAAAAAGGCAATATAATCTTTAATCTTTCTGCAGTGGTCTTTGAATATTGATTTTCCAAATGAATTCTTTTTTATTGAGTAAAGGTAATATACAATTAGTTTTCTTCTTTTACGTTTTTTGATGCTAGATGCATGCAGGTCAATTTTCATTTCACAATGGAAGGTAAGTTTGTAGTATTCTTAATAGCAGCAGCTACTGTATGGAAGTGACGTGCACAACCTTTCAGAATCACTCAAGAAGAAGGCAACTGTAAGGGCCCCAGGGTCTGTCTCCATACCGTAAGCTTCTATTTTTATTCTGTTAAACATTCAAAATCTATTGTGTCTATTTCTTTTCCAAGACCTCTGCAGCTATATTTTGTCAACAGTACATCTTTAGCATTTATGTATTTCCAGCTCTTTGTTTTCACAAGTGAAGGTCTGGGTTTGTCTGTTTTCGAAGTTGAATATTGTGTCCCATGTACTTCTTTGTATTACTATTTTCAGGTTGAAGCAAGTTTCAAGAGGTGACTATGTATTCTACAACATGACTTCCTTATGGTTTCTGTAAGTCAGTGATTCTCAGTCTATTTACCACTGTGTGCTGCATATGCAGCTCCCTACATGTACTGTGGACAACATCCACACAATATGTATATTAACAATACATATACTGTGGCTCCAAGGATGTCACATGGCACAGCTGTGTGCTAAGCAGGCTACATACAGGTTGAGAACCACTGCTCTAGGTAACTGTTGGTGGATAAGAACACCAGACAATCAGTCCTTGTGTTTGAAAACACTAGAATACAGTTACATGTAAGTACAGAGAAACTAAAGAGCAGGAATTAAATTAAAATGATTAATCTATGAAGTATCAGATTTTGCCTACAGCCAAGCCACCTTGATATACGAGTTTGTTAAAACTCTTAAGTTAAACAGATTCCTGGTTAGCGTTATGGATAGGAAACTTCAAAGGAAAGCCTAAGTTCTGTGGGAGGTGGTTTTAAAAACCCAGTAGATGACACTTTTCTCTCAGATTTGGTTCTGAATAGTGAATACTCTCCCAGCATGGTGATGGGAGGCTATGGGAGTCACCATCTGTTCAATGAAACATGAAGTAGAATCTCTTTTTAACCACATGTGAGAATAGGATGTTAGTATCTGGCTAAGAAATTAGGGCTAATTTGAATAACTTTCTCTCTTCATTTAGGCTATGCCTGCATTGTCCCAAAGTTTGACAGGACTGTAAATAGAAGTGTGCAGCAAAATGCTGCATTTGTAACTGTGTGGACTCCGTGAGCACAAACTAAAAGGTTCTAGATCCTACTAATGAAATCCTATTGGAAGAGGAGTGTGCAAACTAGGAACTTTGTAGTTTGTGCCCACAGTGTCTACATGTGGGAGTTCTAGCAACATTTGGGTGCACGCTACTTTTCACATCATTATAGCCCATACTGCAAGGCCATGTAGACAAGCACTAAAATTCTTCCTTCTGATACAACGGGATACAGAATCCTTAACTTTGTTTTGCATAATGTTGCTGTGTGCTGCTAAGCAGTTTTGACCCAGAGTTGGCTGCATATCTGTAATGGAAACACTTGAGAGGTCTTTGGGAAGAAAATGAGTATGTAAATGGAAGGTGGCTTTATGATGGAGTTTGTCAAATAATACATAAAAATCTGTAGTGCTGTGGGGATATTTATAGGTATGGCTACTTAGCAACAAAACCCAGGAACCATGAGTCTGAGCCTGGGTCAACTGACTCGAGCTGGGACTGTGGGGTGGAAAATAGCAGTGTAGACATTTTGGTCTTGGAGTGGAGTACTGGCCCTGCACCCTCCCACCCACAATTAAACAGTCTTTTAGCCTGAGCCCTGTGAGCTTGAGTCAGCAGGTGTGGACCAGCCATGCGTTTTCTAACTGCAGCATAGGCGCAGCCTTAGTGGCCATGTACAATGGCCAGGGTTAAAGTAATGGGGAGAAAATTTATGCCATCAAGTACCAGAAATGCCCCTCTGCTTTAATATATTGGACGAATAGGACAGTCTTTGCGCAAAAGAATAAAGGGGCACAAATCTGACATCAGAAATCACATCATTCTAAAACCAGTGGGTCAGCATGTCAATCTTCCTGATCACTCCATTGATGATTTACTAATTGAAGTGCTCAGGCAGTTGAATACCAGCTCAAGGCTTCAAAGAGAGGGGGCTGAGATCAATTTTATTTGCAGATTGGATTGCACTGCTTCAGGGCTTTATAGGGACTTTGGATTTTTCTTTCCTTACAACAGTTGATTTGACCTCATCTTCCTCTGTATGCTGTTCCCCAGCGTTTTAATCTTTTACAACCACTTTGATTTGCTGTTACATTGTGACCTGTTCCCATGATGTACACTCCCCTGCATTTATTTCCTCCCATTCCGTAAGTTCCCCCATCTTCAAAGCATATGACAAAGTGGAATTTTCTCCCATGAAAGTTCATGCAATAAATAAATTTGTTAGTTTTCAAGTGGCACAGGAGTCCTTGGTTTTTGGGGGGAGAAAAGAGCATCTCATAACTAGACTATGAGTAACAGGAGTCTCTCACATATGTGTAAATGTATTTTCATCATCATTGTTGACTCTACAGTAGTGATAGTGTCCATTAGCCATGTATCTGTTTTTACAGTTCTCACCTCCTGGTTCCAAAATATTAAAAAATTGGTTTGTGACCGGGACTTTTCAGTAAAGTACTGTCAAAAACAGCCAAATGGGTCCGTTCAGCTGGATCCAGATATGTGCTTCACGACATGATGTATCATCTAAACAAGTTTGTGAAGTCTGAAGACCCTGTATTCATATGGCAAGTGTTGCATTGCTCTTCACAGCGGAATTTTATCTTGTGTAAACCATAAAGGAATGTGATCATTGCAAATGACTCCATGTATCAGTTAATTCCCCAGTCTGTTTTGTTTACTCTTGTAACCTGTAATTGATTAATATGTAAGTTTCAAAAAGTACAACTTGGAAGGGAAAATAATGCATTAAAAATGCATTTCAAGAAATCCTGGCTGCATCAAAGTCAATGGAAAACTCTCATTGACTTCAATAGGGACAGAATTTCAACCACATTAAAATAAGAATGTCCTGCACAAACTTTTCATCCTGTTTTCTATTGGAGTAGTATCATGTGTTGAAGCACTGCCCTTTAACTAACAAACAAGTCTATATTAACTAAACTTTATCAGAGTATGAACTCTGTGTCTTCTCATAGTATGTTTATTTTTAAAACATATATGTAAAATATTACTTGGTTCTTGACACTGAGTAATTTTAAAGCAACGTTTCCTTTGTTCTCTGACCCACGGCAGAACAGAGCTCTTCGTCACTGTACAGAGCACTTATGTTCTTGTCTAATTAAAAACAGATAATGCTAGGTGACACCAGAATTTATAATAAATAATTAGCCAAAATTTTCAGGACTCCATAGAAAACCTGTAGGGTCCAAGTTATAATTATCTGATTAAAAATGTAATAATCTCTGTTTTGACCTTTATTATACAAGAATCTCTTTCTGAGTAAGAACACAAGAGCTTACGCAATAATTATGCCTCTGTTTTGCTGCTTTAGCAAACTAATGCATGCCCCTAAAGGCTTACCTAGATTGCACTTTTAATACACTCATTATTATTTGAACACTGTCAGTATTGTCACCCCATAAGGTACGCTGAAGACATTTTTACTGTTGTTGTTATAATAACATCATTTATTGAAATTGCAGTTGGACTAAAAATGTACTAAGTTCTTCTCAGCACAGGGGGATCCATGTTCCCTGCCTTCTGAATATTTAAAACCCTTGTCTTGTATTGGGATTGGTGGCATCCTATGGACTTTAGAGCAGCTCACGGGAATGATAGGGGCTTAGAAAGAAGATGGAGGGAGAGAAAAGAGTATAGTACACAATGGCCCACATGCTGCAATCAGATCTGTGCAGCCACCTCTATGACTTTGACTTGATTGGAGAATAAAAGCCAAACTATTTAGTGCAATAGTGTCTCTGTTTGATTCCTATCTTAGTGCTCACTCTACCTAGCCGTAGATTAGTTCTTACTTTTAAATTACCCTGGTCTATTTTAATTTTTTTTAGCTTACTTTCATGTTTTAAAACATGTTTTTATTTGAACGTTTTATAAGTCATTATCCAACTTTGTTTTTATTGCATTAGCTCAGCTGACCTTCTGATAAACTTATTAGTGTTGAGATTTTTGCATGGTGTCCATCAAAATTACTTATCCTTTAAACTAAACACCATCTTGACTAATGGATACAAAGCAATATTAATATATTAACTTCTTTGAGTGTTTGCTTATATTGATTCCATTCTAGATGTGTACACACTGATGTGCACAGTTACCAGAACTTTTTTCCCTTTAGGACTGGCTTTGGTGCCCTCTGGCATCACATGTTTATACTGTGGTATTAGAAGGGTAGTTAGTCTTTTGCTCTCTTACATCCTTCTTTCCAACAATCATGGTTGCTGGAACTTCTTTCTCCTTTGTGATGGCAAAGCATTGTGTCGTAGATAAGCTTTCTCTGTTTTTCTTTGTTTGGCAGGGCTGTCCTGCAGGGTGAAGGGGATGCAAGTGGGGCAACTGTCCTCAGCCCTGTGGGTTAGTGGACCCTGTGCTGCCCCACCACTGGCCCTCCACCACCTTCAGTGGAGTTTTGGCAGCAGGCGGTGCTGCATGCTGCAATTTGGTAGCATTTCAATGGCAGGGGCCTGCACAGGGCAATTTGCCCTAGGCCCCGCTCTTCTCTAGGGACAGTTATGTTGTTCAGCTGATAGATTTAGATTACTTACTCCTCTGCGGGACCTGGTCATTTCTCAATAATTTCTACCCCATGGCTTCTCACCTACCAGAGGTCAGGAACACAATGGTAGACAGTCTTAGAAGGTACGTTTTTTACCTTGCCACAAGTGGTCATTTCACCATCAGGTGCTGTGTTTTCTCTTCAGAAGGTGGAAAACACCCAAAATGGACATCTTTGTGTCCAGCATGGACAGGAAATACAACCAGTTTTGCTCCATACAGGGGCTTGACAGAGAATCATTGTCTGATTCCATTCTCCTGTCTTGGACAGGACCTGTTATGTAAGCTGTCCTGGCAACTCTACTGATCCACAGCATCCTACTGAAAATCAAAGAATACAAAGCAAATGCTACCGTAGTAGTATGCATGAGGCCAAGGTAGCATTGTTTCTCCACCCTGCTGGACCTCTCAATCATGCCCCACCCACCTGACCCGTTGCATTTCTTGCATCAGTTGGACTTATTGTTGCTGGACTTGACAGCATGAGGTTGGCTGGCTGAATGAGCAGGAATGTTCTTCACAGGAGGTTCCTCAGAGGTGGCAGAAAACCCTTGACTGTATTTGGCAAAATGGTGGAGATTCTCCCTCTGTGCTGACGAGCATGGACTTCAGCCTGTACAAACTTTGACACGTATGGGTCTGTGTTATCTGCTGTCTCTAAAAGATCAAGGTCTAGCAATCTCTTCAACAGAATCCACCTTGCGGCTATCTCAGCTCTACACCTTGATCTTCTCCCACCGTATAACAGGCTTATTGCTGGAGTGGGTGGGTGAGGTTTTGAGGCCTGCATTGTGGAAGTCAGACTAGATAATCATATTGGTCCCTTCTGATCTCAGAGTCTATGGCTATGTCTACACTGTCAAAGACATTTTGAAACAGTTATTTCAAAATAACTATTTTGATATTAATTTGAAATAATTATTTTGAATTAGTGAGTCTTCACAAGACTCCTAATTCAAAATAAAGTAGGAATTATTATTTCAAGTTAGAAAGTCTACATTAGACTCTCTAACCGGAATTAGATCCCCTGGCAGGCTAGTTTCCCTGCTGGGGGCAAAGATTCCAGCCGATGGGCTACTTTCTCCGCTGGAGGAGGGATTCCTCTAGGGAGGCTGGTTTCTCTGCTAGGGGAAGGATTCCCTCCGGCAGGCTGGTTTCTCCGCTGGAGGGGGAATTTCCCTTAGCAGGGCTCCTTTGGCCACCAGCCAGACAGGGAACCCCTGCTCAGCATGCTTTTCCCCCAAAATGCATGATGATCTGCCCCCCCCCAGCCCCTCTGTTCAGGCTATGGGGGCTAGGAGCGAGCTAGGAGCCAGATAGGGCTCTGAGCTGCTTGTGGCAGCCCGCAAGTTGCTCAGAACCTGGTCAGTTTTTGCTTGCAGGATGCCGCAAGCAGCTCAGAGCCTGATCTGGCTCCTAGCCCCCACAGCCTAAACAGAGGGGCTGGTGGGGGGCCAGATTGCCATGCATTCGGGGGGGGGATCCCCCCTCCAGTGGAGAAAGGAGCCCACCAGGGGGAATCTTTGCCCCCAGCAGGGAAACCAACCTGCTGGGGGAATCTAGTTCCAGTTAGAGAGTCTAATGTAGGGAAGGAGCCTGCCAGGGGAATCCCTGCCCATTAGTTCAAAATAAGCCGATTCCATGGCTTGGAGTGGCTTATTTCAAAATAATAATTTCAAAATAAGTTCTATTTTGAAATAAAAGCAGGTTTTATTATTTTGAAATAGTGCCTCATTTCAAAATAATAAGACCCCTATTTTGAAATAATAAAATGCCTACATGTACAGGAAAAAGTTATTTTAAAATAAGCCTCCTTATCTCTGTGTGGATATCCTCCTATATCAGTCTGTGCTGTGAGTGGACAGGTGTGTCACCCTCTCAGTCTTTCACAGCTCATTTCACCAAAGCTCAAACCTCATCAGCAGCTTTCATGGCACGGGTTCCAGTGCAAGATATTTGTAAAGCTGCTACTTGGTCATCAGTACACACCTTTATGGGACCTCATAGTGTCCCACTATGCTATAGTGCAGAAATCCCAAGGCGATGCCAGCTTCAGAAGAGCGGTACTACGAACAGTGCAACCATAAACGCTAGCCTACCTCCAAAGGCGTTGCTGGAACTTTGAATGGAATCGATAAAAGCAAGCACTCAAAAAAAAAAAAAAAAAAAAACAAACAAACAAAAAAACCCAGTTGTAGACCTTTATCATACCCCCCTTATTCCTCTTTTTCCTAAAATAAACAGTTCCAGTCTTTAGAGCCTGTCAACACCACCACCAAATTTGGCAGCAGTCAGTGGATGTTGCACAACGCTATACATAATAGTCCTGTAACTTCTGTTGACTTCCTAACTCCCCTTTAGCATAGTGTCTTCACTGCCCTACACTGACAGGAAATGCATTCCTGTGAATACAGCACTGTGCCATTTTGGGGGGTGGTGATGGTGGTTTTATTAAGTCAGTTTATAGATCGAGTGACTGTCTCAACTGACTGCTCAGTCAATCTGGAAAAAATTGACCTGACTGTGGCAACTTTGCTGCGGTCAGTGCAGACATGGCTTACTAATCGCTTCTCATGTGGAACCTGTTCCATATTCCTAATTTTTGTTACCCTCCTCTGTACCTTTTCCAATTCTAATATATCTCTTTTGAGACCAGGAGAACAAAATTGCATGTAGCATTCAATGTGTGAAGTACTATGGATTTTTACTGTGTCAGTATGATATTTTCTGTTTTATAATCTATCTCTTTCTTAATGGTTCATTACATTCTGTTAGCTTTTTTGACTGCTGCTTCACATTGAGCAGTTGTTTCCATGGTACTATCCCGGATGACTCCAAGATCTTGAGTGGTAATAGCTAATTTAGATCCCATTATTTTGTCTGTGTATGTGGGATTAGGTTTTCCAATGTCCATTACTTTGCATTTATCAACACTGAATTTCATCCGCCATTTTGTTTTCCGGTCACCTGGTTTTGTGAGATTATTTTGTATTTAACTATCTTCAGTAATTTAGTATCATGATGACAAGTTCCAAAAGGCTAGCTGTGTTAGTCTAGCTCAGCAAAGCAAACGAGGAGTCTGGTGGCACTTAAATGCAATAATAAATTTGTTAGGCTTTTAAGAGCCATCAGGCACTTCCTTTGTTTTAGTATCATTAGGAAGCTTTGTCACCTCATTGGTTACCCACTTTTTTTTCCAGATCATTTATGAAAATGTTCAACAGCACTGGTCCCAGTACAGATGTCTGGGAGACGCTGCTGTTTCTCCATTATGACAATCAACTGTTTCTTCCTACAGTTTTGTCTTCCTTCAGAGCTAGTACCTATGTGGATTCCACATTTGGTTGTACATGCATGCCATGCGCTGGATTCAGAACTGTTTGAAGTAATCTACATTGACTCACACATATGTTGTGCATCTACCATATTGTGAATCTGAGTTGTTGTGAAGCCATGGAGGTTGATATGCCCTCAGTTCTGTCTTGCCACTACATGGCCAGAATCCTCTTTTCCACCTTACAAAAAAAAAAAGGTTAGTAATTTATAGTGGATTACTAGCCTGGGTAGTTTTAGTATTTTTAATACTTACAAATAGCTACAGGACTTTGTTAATTGGTGCTGCATCTACATTTCCTTCAGGGTGTCCTATCTGTTCCAGGGAACTATGCCCAGACAAGTAGGATTTAAGAACTGTGTTACTTGCCAGTGATCATTTTCAGTAAGCAACAACCATCAATCATCTTTACTGTCTTGGGAAACCCATATTGTAGCCAGCTCCTCTTTCTGCTGTTTTTTCCCAACTTGTACTCATGTGGCACAGGAACTTAGACTATGAAAACAGCTCAGGGATCAGTCTGTGTGTCTGCTTGCTCACCAAGAGGTGGCACTGATAAACCTACCAGCAAGCCCATCCACACCACGGTGAGTGCGTCTCCTGCCAGAACACCACTAGTAGTTCCAGTAGCACTGACCACATCACATCACATGCACAAGAAATACAGCCATGGGCAGAAAAATGGATTCCCCAAGAGGAACCACAACTATATGCAGCATTTCCTCCCTTAGCAGGAAGACCCAGGTGTGAAGTCCTGCACAGATACTGCAACGCTGGTGCATAAAAGATGCTAGGCAAACAAGAGTAAGCACTGAGACAAACTGGTGCCAACTGCTGCATAAGAAGGACCTGGGAGTAATGGTTGATGTCCGGATGACTATGAGCTGCCAATGCGATGTGGCTGTGAAAAAAGCTAATGCGGTCCTAGGATGCATCAGAAGAGGTATTGTCAAGTAGAGACAGGGAACTGTTAGTGCCATTATACAAGGCACTGGTGAGACCCCATTTGGAATATTGTGTGTGGTTCTGGTTCCCCATGTTTAAAAAAGATTAATTAAAATTGGAGCAGGTACAGAGAAGGGCTACAAGGATGGTCCATGGAATGAAAAACCTGCCTTATGAGAGGAGACTCAAGGAGCTTGGCTTGTTTAGCCTAACCAAAAGAAGGTTGAGGGAAGATGCGATTGCTCTCTATAAATACATTTGAGAGATAAATATCAGAGAGGGAGAAGAATTATTTAAGTACGGCACCAATATGGACACAAGAACAAATGGATACAAACAGTTTATCAGGAAATTTAGGCTTGAAATTAGATGCAGGTTTTTAACCATTAGAGGAGTAAAGCTCTGGAATAGCCTTCTAAAGGAAGCTGTGGGAGCAAAAACCTAGCTGACTTCAAAGCTGAGCTTGATAAGTTTATGGAGGGGATGGTATGATGGGATGGCCTACTTCAGAAATTGACTGACTTTTGACCTTTGTCTACTGGTGGTGCATATGCAAGTGGCCTAAGAAGGGAGGGTAGGTGGGGTGGATTCTGAGTTATTACACAGAATTCTTTCATGGGTGACTGGCTGTTGAGACTTGCCCACATGCTCAGGATTTAACTGATCACCATATTTGGGGTCGGGAGGGAATTTTCCCCCAGGGCTGATTGGCTAGGGTTCTGGGGGTTTTCTTTTTCCCCCCCCTTCCTCTGCAGCATGTGGCATGGCTCACTTGCTGGTGAATTTTCTGTATCTTAAGTCCTTAAATCATGATGATTTGAGGACTTAAATAACTCAGTCATAGATTAGAGGCTTATTGCTGGAGTGAGTGGGTGAGGCTTTGTGGCCTGCCTTATGCAGGAGGTCAGATTAGATGATCATACTGGTTCCTTTTGCCCTTAGAGTCTATGCGCCTTCATTTGCTGAAGGGCTCCGAACATACTCTCTGGTCATTGTGTCTATACCTCTGCCCACTATCAAAATCAACTTCCTGTTCAACGTCGATATCCTACAGAACCCTCCTAGCTAACTTAACTCTCATATGAACAGGAGGAACCCTGCCACTGCCAGCATTCTCAGAGGCCCAAATTTTTTGCCACCTCCAGTTCTACCACTTCCACATTTTACAATGTCTATTGAGCCAGCTTTTTTGATTTTTGCATCAGAGCTCTGTGAACCTCATCTCCCGCCTCCTGCAGCCTCCCCAATTACAGTTTAAGTACACTATATCAGTGGTTTTCAAACTATAGGTTGGGACCCAGTACTGTGTTGCAAACCCTCAGATACTAGGTTGAGGTGCCTGCTGCTGCTGCCAACAAAAGACTGGAATGAGTTGCTCAAAGATGTAATTGTTGGGCTGTGGGCATAAGTGATTTTTTTTTTTTTCAACCAGATCCCAAAATAAAAGTTTGAAAACCACTGCACTCTGTCCACTGGATCATCCTTACCCATATATTTGTTATTCTGTCAAAGAATTCTATTAGTTTAAAGGTATGATTTCCCTTTACAAAATCCATATTGATTCTTTCCATCAAATCATGTTCATCTATGTGTCTGATAATTCTGTTCTTAACTAAAATTTCAATTGGTTGCGATAATGAAGTTAAGATCACTGGCCTGTAATTGCTTAGATCACCTCTTTAACTTCTTTTTAAAAATCAGTATCTCATGAACTATCCACCAACCATCTCATACAGAGCCTGATTTAAGACATAGGTTACATGTCACAGTTAGTATTCATGCAATTTCATATTTCAGTTCCTTCAGAACTCTTTGGTGAATACCATATTGTCTCACAATGAGTCCTGGTATCTTACTAGTGTTTAATTTATCAATTTATTGTCAAAAGTCCTCTACTGGACACCTGAGTGTGTGGTAGTTCTTCTGATTTGGCATCTAAAAAGGGTGGCTCAGATGTGGGAATCTCCCTCACATCCTGTTTCAGTTAAGATCAATGCAAAAAATTGCATCATCTTATCTTTCTTGAGTGCACCTTTAGCACTGTGATCATTCAGTTGCTTCACTGAACATCTGGCAGACTTCCTGCTTCTGATATTATTAGAAATTATTTCTGTTAGTTTTTATGTCTTTTGCAAGTCACTTGTCAGATTTCCTGTTTGTCCAGCTTGATTATACTTGCCAGAATTTGTCTTTCTATTTTCCTCACTATTATTTGACTTCCAAGCTGAAAATATCTCATTTTGTCTCTAACCACTGCTTTTATTCTGTTTAGTTATAGCGGCATTTTTGGATCCTTCTGTTGTTTTTATTATTTATTTGGGGCATCCATATAGCTTGAGCCTATATTAGCTTGCAGGCATTTCACTGTTTTGAGCCTTCTCCTTTTTGTGTAATTCCCCTTTTTGAAGTTAAATGCTACTATGGTGGGTTTATTTAGCATTGTCCATCCTAAAAAATGTTAAATTTAATTACATTATGGTCACATCTACACTACAAAAGTTTTTCAGGATAAGGAGCCTTATCCTGAAAAACCTTTTCTTTGTCTGGGGATCCGTTTTGCTTTTTCAAAAAAAAGTGCTCTGGTATATCGAAATACCGGAGCGCTTTTTCAAAAAAGTGAAATCTGCTTTATTTTGGAAAAAAAGGCTTTTTTGAAATAGCTTTTTTGAAAAAGGCCATCACTGGACACGGCAATGGCTTTTTTTGAAAAAGCCTCCCTATCTTTTAAATTGGTTTTCTTTTTTTGAAAAAGAGAGTCTGCTTTATTTTGAGACAGAGTCCTCCCAGACTCCTCCCTTGAAATGACATTGTTTGAAAAAAGTTTTCTTGAAATACTTATTTCAAATTTGTTTTGAATAAAGATTTTTTTTGAAAAAACTTTTTTCAAAAAATGCATTGCAGTGTAGACATGGCCAATGATAGCTATTACTCAGCAGTTCTACATTCACCTCTTAGACCAGATCCTGTGCACCACTTAGTCCTAAATCAAGAATTGCCTCCTCCCTTCTGGGTTTCAAGACTAGCTGCTCAATGTCAGCAGATTAAAGATGTAAAAAAATTGTATCTTTGCATGCCATCCTGAGGTGATATATACCCAGTCAACATAGTGACCACTGAAATCCCCTATTATTATTGGGTTTTCTGTTTTTGTAGGCTCTCTAGTCTCCCTGAGCAATTCATAATCACCAGGATCATCCTGGTCATGTGATTAGTTGTTGATTCCTGTGAGCACAGAATATCTGTCCATGCAGATTCTATGGTACAGTTTGATTCATTTAAGACTTTTACTATCTTTAACGCTATACTTTCTTTCACATATCATGCTACTCCCCTATCAGTGTGACCTACTCTGTCATTCTTGCATATTTTGGACCCTGGTATTACCACATCCCATTGATTTTCATCGTTCCATCAAGTTTATGTTATGCCTATTATCAATAGCCTCACTTAATACCAGGCACTCATGTTTACCCATCTTAGTATGTAAACTCTTTTTGCATTTGTATATAAGCACTTATAAAATTTGTCAGTATTGGTCTGTCTTCACGTGATGTAATTGATCATTTGATTTTTCTCTTCAGTTCCTACCTGTTCATTATCAACTTCTATCCTTTCCTCTTTAAGTATCCACTTTAATCAATCTTCCTCTAAGGGATATGTCTGGCTGAAGTGTGCACTCATCCCCATTATCTGCTTTCCCCCAGCCCTTGGTTCAAATCTCCTCTATGATCTTTTTAAATTTAAATTCCAGGAGTCTCATTATATTTTGGATTAGGTGGAGCAAATATTTCCTATGTAGGTGTCTTCTTTCACAAAAGCTTCTCAGTTCTTAATTCCCTTCTTTGAAAACCATCATCTTATCTGCATATTGAGACCTTGCAGATCTTCTGTCTAATTGGCCGTGTGCATGGAACTGGAAGTATTTAAGAGAATGCTACCATGGAGGTCCTGGACATCATTCTCTTACCTAGCAGCCTAAATGTAGCTGCTGTGTAACTTCTTTCTTACCTTTCCCTGTGTCATTGGTACCACATGTACCATGACTAATGGATCCTCCCCCAACACTGTACATATGTCTGTCTAGATGTCTTATGAAATCAATAACCTTTGAACACGGCAGGTAATTTACTACAAAGTTCTCTCAATCTCCCTTGGGCATGTGATGCAATCATCACATACTCAGCTGTCTGTAGCTTTAATAATTGAGTTCTCAATGACTATAAACTTTTTCATCCTAATGACTGAAGCTCATTTTTAGTGTTTTTCAGTGTGAGAGGATACAGTGACATCATCTGGAACAAGAGTCCAACTGAAGGACTGTTTCCTTCTGCTTCAGCTGGTTGTTCTCCTTCCCTGAGACTTTCATCTTCCTCAGCACCACAAAGGCTGTCCAGCTGGGTCTGAACTGCTCTTCTGTGTCCCTGAAAGTCTGTCTCCTTAGCTCCTCGAGTTTAGCTACTCCAGTCTTTAGAGCCCATATAGGTCTATGAGGACCATGAGCTGCTTGCACTGAATGAACAAGTACCACCTCCCCACAAGGCGGGTAATTATACTTGCTGCATTTAGTTCAATAGACTGGATAGCCCACACTTAGCTGCTGGGCTTTTGCCTACATCATTTTTATCCTTTGTGTGAGGTTCATTTATTTTTTGTTTTGTTTCTTTAGGTGGGAGGTGGAATTGGTTTAAGTTTAAATAATGTTTATGAGGTATATCTAGCTCTTCTGCTTCCATTCTAAAACTCCTGTGCGGAATGCCAGTGTTCACTAACTCTTGTTTAGGAGCTGTCTTTAAGCCTTGAGTTAGCTCAACCCCCTCATCAAGGGATTCGACTGGAGATCAAAGGAAGGCATGCCAGAGCCTTGTTAGGAAGCTCTTGGCCTTGCTTTGCCAATCACTAGGCCCAGCACATAGCCCCTAAGCTGACCACACTAAAAACTTCAGTGAAACAGGCACATGGCAAGCAAACATACAACAATCAACAGACACACAAGAAACTTATCCACTGGTCACTGTGTCACTCTTTCTTCACCTGGAGAACTCCCTGATGTTAGAGTCAGAGCAATCTTTTAGCATCTCATTTCTTACTGTTCATAAAAGTGTGACATTGTACATTAATTGTTTTCACTATATACAAGTGCTTGACTTCATGGGAGTGTTATCATGGACCCACATTCATCATCTCAACCTAAAATCTCACCACCTTGAAGCTCCATGACTGAACCCTTTGGAAATGGAATTTTCTGAGCAGGACAGAGAGCTCCTCTTTGACAATAGGAAACATCCTGCCAGAAGACACAGACCCCAAAGTTGCCAGCTCACTTCACACAGGCTTCCTTAACAGCGTTTTTAGCTCAGGTCCTGATCCAGGACATCTGTAGGGCCACAAAATGATCATCCACCCACACCATCATGACATACTGTGTCATCACTCAACAAGCCAAAGTTGCTAAAATGGTGCTACAATGGTGCATTGATCTCCAGCCCCTCCTCTGATAGGGCTTCTTGGTAGTCACCTACCGGGAATTGACATGAGCAAGTACTCAAAGAAAAGATGATAACTAACCTGCAAAAACTGTTCTTTGAGATCTGTTGCTCATGTCCATTCCTAGATGTTACCCTCCTACCTCGGTGTCAGAGTCAGTGGGCAAAAAGGAACTGAGGAGGTGAGGTGCTCCAGAACCTACTATACCAGACCTGGCCAAACACCAGCTCGTGAGCCGCATGCGGCTCTTCAAAGAAAAAGTGCAGCTCTCTGGCAGAGATCTGCTTCAGGCTGGGGGAGTTAAAATCTCTGGTCTGTCAGGCAGCTCCACAGCCAGCAGCTCAGAGGAGGGGCAGGAGGAGGAGCAGAGCTGGCAGCAGAGAGCTCAGAGGAGGGATGGAGGCTGGGGCGGAGGAAGCAGCGAGCAGCAGCACAGCTCAGAGGAGGGGCAGGGAGGAGGGAGCCAACAGCTCAGAGAAGCACTGTGGGAAGGGGGAGCAGCAGCCCCAGCTCAGAGGAGGGAGGGGGAGGAGCAGCTAGGCAGCTTCGGGAAGCAATGGGGGTTGGGGAGGGGGTCTCAGAACCAAAAGGCACTTCAGGGAATGGAGGTGGTGAGGGAAGGGCCTGAGGGGATCAGGGAGGAGACATGCTGTAAAGGACTTAAAGACTGGCATTATTAGTATTTTCCTTTTCATAGATTTCGGTGTGGATTTTATTTTGCATTGCTTTATTTATTTTGGTGTACTTTGTATTTTTTTATTTTCATTTGCTCTGGATGGTTTGGGTGGGTTTGTTTATTCGTTTCTTTTGTACTTACTTTATACCACGTGCCAAAGCAGCCTTAGTCCTGTCCACAGCACTTTACAAACTTAGGGGCACCTCATGCACGCCCTTTACAAGTATGGTAGTCAGGAAAACAGGTTAAAAAGTCTACCATTGTAGCAGAGGAAGAAGGAATAAGCCAGTGAAAAATCCTACTCCTTCTTGCCAACTCTATAGAAATCTGTAGATGGAGCTCTGGACAGTTAAACAAAGAGATTTGTGGAACTTTAAAGACTAACCCATTTATTTATCACATTTCTCCCATGAAAGATCATGCAGTAAATAAATGGGTTAGTCTTTAAAAGTGCTGCAGGACTCCTTATTTGTTTTGCTGAACTAGACTCAGAGGGTTACCTCTCTGAAGCTCTGGACAGTTGAGGCTTTTCAGAGACCCTGAGGAATTGGGACAAGGGATGAGCTGTTTTCCATAGCATCTGCCCCCTTCAGAATTATTTTATGCAGAATCCTATTCCACAAAACCAAGCTTATTTTGAAAGACAAGTGTTTGGCCATGTATGGAGTAGGAAAGTTTCCCAGGACAGTTGAGTTGTCATGGGAGGCAGTAGCAGTGTTCCTTCTAAGCTGATGATGCAGCTAACCAAGTTATGGATGTACTTGGGGAGCTGATGAGCAGGGGCCAAGCACTGAGTCTGGAAACTGGGAGAGAACTTGCTCAGATGCATCCAAAAGTTGCTAAGCTGCATCATCAGCTTAGAGGGAAACATTGCAGGGAAGGGCAGCATGGTGGGAGACAGCAGGAGAAGTGAGCAACGGTTTTGGGACAGCAGAGAAGCAGTGGCATGGTAAGAGGCCGTTCTGGGGTGCGGGGGGAAGCGTGGCATGATTGGGGAAGCCGTGCAATGTTTGGATTTTCTCATAGGCCCTAATGCAGCTTACTGCTTTGTTAAAATTGTATTTTACAAGTCCTAAACATGAAATGAAATACTAAGAAACAAAAATACAAAGGAGAAAAAGTTTAAAACTGAGTGTAGATCACTTTCAATTTTTAGCACAACTTACTGCTGTGAAGCATTACATTTCACAATGAAATGTGTTAAATCAAAACATTGTGCAGTACTTAGAGATCAGCACCTGTGAGAGCTTTTACCTACTGCATTGACAAGTTACTGCCCAGATTAAAAAAAAAAAAAAAATTGCCACTAGCCTGCAGTGTTCTACATCCAGCGACAGCTAAGTTTTTACTGTATAGGCCTAGTTTTCATGGTGACCTTAAGTAATTATTAGAATCTGACACTAGCAGGATCAGTATTTGCCCTGTTTTTAAGATAAAATTAAAGTGCACAATAAATTTTAAGCTCAGTAATTTTGGTAAAAATATGTGGTTATATGCCTCAGTGTGGCTCTCGAAGGTTTAATAATCGACTTGTGTGACTCTTGAGTTCCATAAGTTTGGCCATCCCTGTCAGACACATGACTGGGCAGAAAAAAACCTTCCAGCAACTGTGCTTACGGTTCACACTCACCTACTTGGAATGGACATAAGCAACACATCTCAAAGGTTCGTAACCATCTTTTCTACTAAGAAAGATGCTTGCAATCTTAGATGTCAGCCAGTCTTATTGTATCACTTGGCCATCCAAGGCCAAACATGTTCACTAAGCTCTCAGTGTGTAGACTGGGGTGACCAAACTGGGACTCTTTACATTTAATGTGTGAGTCATGGAGCCCTCTAAACCCTATCAGACTCACTGGAGAGTTTGGGACTTCAGCACCGTGGCAGGGGTGGAGAGTGGGCCTAGGGCTTTTGCTCTGTGGGGAGCATCTGCCAGGATTTAGGGTTTCTGCTCCATGAGGCTTGCCTGCTGGGGCTTCAGCATTGCAGGGAGTGGATCTTGGGTATTTTGCCTGGTGGGAGGTACCTTCAGGGCTCTGCACTTCAGCAGATATGCCCCATGATTGTGCCAAGTTCTAGAAGGCATATCCCGTGGGGCAGAAGCCCTGAGCTTCATCACAGGGCTGAAGAACTAAGGCTCAGCAGGCAACCCACATTCTCAAACACCTGAAGATTGTTGTACGAGGCTTAGAGAGTCAGTAAGTTTGGCTACCCCTGGTATATACTGTGGCTTTATTAGCATTTTTATATAGTAGTATCAGTATGTAAAATGGATTATATACCATATTCTTTGTACAGTCAGGTATCCTTTATTGTGCTGGGAAGCACAGCTTTCTTCACCACCCCATATAACTCAATGTTAATCCTAGATATGCTATTACTGGAGTCATGAAGCCTTACGTTTTGCACATACGCAGTCCATTATATTCTGGGTGCATAAAATCTTATGAATTGCTATTATCTTGGATCACTAACAGAAGATTTTAGACTAGACTGTCTGCAACAGTCAGTGAATATGAGAGGGTTCTGCACTGAAATGGATGAGAGGCCACAGAGGGTGAATGCTGTGTGAGGATCTCTGCTGAGTAAGGACTGAAATAAACTGAATGAAGCAAGAATTTTCAACTGCAGAGATGACTGGGAATTTGGAGGAGTACAACCAAGAAGCCATAAAAGGACAGAGGACTGCCTGAAATGAGGCAGTCAGCTTCCTAAATCAACTTTAGGAAGCAGTGTGACTAGTAGATGTTTGGTGCTAAGAAGCAAGGACTGGAGAGTTTGAACAAAGAAAATAAGCGGCTTGGCAATCAGCAAAAGAAGAAGGGACAGTGGTCTCAAAAGCTAGACCTGAGCAGTGTGAGAATGGAAAATATGGAAGCTTTTGGAAATAAAACAAACAAGGAGTCTAGTGGCAATTTTAAAGACTAACAAATTTATTTAACACATGAGCTTTCATGGGAGAAAATCCTTCTTTGTCAGGTGCTTAGAGATGAATGGTAGGAAAATAAATGCAGGGAAGTTTGTCGTAGGATCAGGTCAGACTATGCAGTGACTTAGACTCAGTGGAAATCTTCATTGAGAGATGTGAACACAGATGCTTTTTCAGTAGGGTCTTTGGGTGACAGCTATTGCAAGAGGCTTGGAGAAAGGAGGAGGAGGATTCTGTTTCAAGGGTACTTTGCAGTAAGTGAAAATGAGGATTGTAGGATTTTCGAGCAGAAAAATGAGGATTGGAGTTGCTCTATGAAGCCTGCAGAGCTCAATAGAGAGAACGTATGAAAATAGTTAACTGTTCATTGAGAAGTTAGTGGCTCTGGGTGAGGAAACCTGAAGAAGTGAAATGTGAGTAAAAAACCCACTAAACATGAGTGGTGAATGCTGTTTAGGATACGTCTACACTGACAGCAGCAAATGTTCTACCGTCAGATTGATTTTTCTAGTTCGACTGAGCAATCAGTAAAGACATTCGCAGTCAATCTGGAAGTTGATCTAATAAATAATAAGTTGATCTACACCCTCAAGTGACTTAGCGCTGAGCCAATGGCAACACATTTCCTGTTGATGCAGTGCAGTGAAGAGGGCGTCCTAAAGAGAAGTTTCAAAGTTTCTAGGGGTTATACAAGCTACGTAACTCTCATCGATTGCTGCCAAATTTTGCCAGTGGTGCAGACTGGGCCTGAGAAGTTTTATGTAAGACAGGAGGGAAAGCTCTGAGGAGGTGTTGAGAAAACTTTGCTTTGGGGAAAATTGAGTGTTCTTGTTCTATGTCATTTAAGTCTTTGTAAAAGCAGCTATTATTTATTTTCATGGTGTCAGCATAGATGCTCCAATCAGGAGTCAGAGCCCTGGTGTGCTGTGTATATGTACATACTTAAAATGGGCAGTCCCTGCCTCAAAGAGCTTTCACTGTAAATGCTACCTGATCCACAGTAGATGAAATAGACTTGACCATGTCAGAATCAATCAATCAAATCATAAGGCTGGAAGGGACCTCGTGAGATCATCAAGTCCAACCCCCTGGGAATTGAACCCAGGACCTTCTGCATGTTAAGCAGAGGTGCTAGCTACTACACTATTTGCAGGACTCCAAAGGAATTGGTAAATGGTTCTAATGATATGGTCCCTCATTAGAAATAGTTCAACAAGCACAGGAAAAGGTTGCTTGTTGTTAATTACTTTTGTAATGTAGTAGCCCACAGAGCCTTCAGATCATATTCATGGCCCTCGTGCTAGGTGCTGTATGAAAGCACTAATAGACTATCTCTGCTCCAAAGCATTTACTTTCTAATTTAAGAAAAGACAAAATAAGTGGGTGTACAAAGCAATCAGAAGCTTGAGAAAGGAAGAATGAGGTAACAGTGACAGGAACATCTAGTTTGTAGACTAGATATGTGCACAGTCAGATGCTTTTGAGTCATTTAATTATATTAGCTATGCAGCAATCTGTACTGGCCATGCACCTAGCTGGTCTCAGTTAGCAATTTCTCTAAAAATGATGCCTAGATATTATAAATCAGCACCTGGAGTTGATATTTGGACTGGGTATTTTTGTTTACTGCAGGGTAGGTTTCTTGCTGTTCCAGCCTCAGATGGGAGTTTGATTACTTGGCAGTTTGGGCTGTCTTCAAATTTTATTCAATAATAAAGATATACAGGGCAGAGAAGGACAGCTACAACAGTGTAGTCCTGCTAGGGTTAAAGATCCTAAAGCTTTAAAGAGAATGTATAAAAGAAAATTTCTTTCTGAAATAATTTATGGAAATGCTGTGCTCCCTTTGAAGGTTCCATGTCACTGCATGGCACTACGCAATGTTCTCTTTCTTCACCTGTCAGGCAAGGACCACCTCGAAGAGTCTCACTGCTGATTACTAGTTAATTGTCATTAATAAGTGACAACTGACATTATGGGGGCTTAATGCAGAGAGAACAGAAAAGAGCCACAGATATTCTAATGAGCTGACTCCTACGTGCCCTCTATTGTTGTCGAAAATGAGGAGCTGTCGTCATTGTTCAGGAGATGGGCTTCAATTGCTCAGGAAAAATATTCTCTTTTAATTTCTTTATGCATAGATAATTCCTGGTGCACTCTTTCTCTCTCTCTCCCTGACAGACACACACACAGACACACACACACCTTTCCATGAACATGGTGAAAACTTCCACTAATGATGCACAATACGTGTCAAGCCACAGCAAGGCCATTTGCTCTGAACAGTAGCAGTATTTAAATGTAGATATGTGCATACTTGTATATGTATAAAGCAGACCAGTGAAGTAAATTTAAATCCCCAACCATCAGCATTTTTAATTGATCAATAAGAATGGGAAAGAGGAATTAAAATTCTTTTACAAGGAAATCTCCACCAGTCACAATGTGAGAAGCTGAAAGTGGGGAATGAGAACATACGAGCTGATGCTATATTAAGGTTAGCCTCATGCAACACTATTCCTTCAGCTATCCTCAAGAGTTTTGAGATAGCAACAACAGGAATGCACAGGCCACAATTTTCAGAAACAGGTTTGAAAAATTAGGCTCCTAGTTTTAAATCCATATTTAGTCACTTTAAAAAGTGGTATGATTTTCAAAAGTGCTGAGCAACCAGGAGCGTTGTTTGAAGTTGGAGGAGGCTGCATAATGCCCAGTACTTCTGAAGACCAGGACACTTTTTAAAGTGACTAAATACAGATCTATGAGTTTACCTTCACATATATAGTTCTGAAAATCTCAGCCAGCAGAAGGTCTGGCATTTGGGGGGCAAATGATAGCTGGGTGTCAAATTTCTGCTTTCGTTGGCTATGATTTATTTTTATTTGTGTTCCTTGAATTTATATCAAGATATCAGGCTTATGGAATTCCAAACAGGCAGCTGTGTTAGTCTAGTTAAGGAAAAGAAGCAAGAAGTCCTGTGGTGCTTAAAAACTAACAGATTAATTTATCGCGTGAGCTTTTGTAGAAGAAAATCCCATTTTGACAAAGTGGGATTTTGTCCCACAAAAGCTCACACAATAAATAAATCTGTTAGTCTTTAAATGCCACAGATCTCTGCTTCTTGGGCTTATGGAAAATCCAGGCAAGTATGGGCAGGTTAAAGTGAACTCAGTTCTTTAATGAAACATAACAAAATAACAAAAAGGATGAATGTGAAAATTATTTCAGTTCTTGCTATAGTTGACTACTTGAATTCTGTGCACATCAATGTTACAAGCATTAAAAGTGTGTATGCATTAAGTGCTAATAGCCATGGCAAAAATCTTTTGGAGCAGGGATGTGGCCGATAATACTTGATGAAAGCTTTAGGTATAACCAAGGAAACTTGAAGTGTTAATTTTCAAGTGCCAATGCCTCTTCTAACAGTTTTGTCTGCCATTGTTTGTCACCTTCTATCAGATACAGGTGTGAAGTTGATATTTGTCTAAACTTCTTCCAATTATTAAAAATCTTAGCATTTCCATTCCTCAAGAGTAAATAGTGTGGCTTTATTTATCCCTAAACATTGGATTATGCTAGGAATTTTTGGCTGAGAGGTGGTAAAAAATTAAGGAACGGCTGTCTTTGTTTACAGATTTTGTTCATTCAGTATCTCTTACCTTCCTGTCATCAGTGATGCCTATTATTTTAGACCCAAAAAATGCTTCCTTTGCATGCGGATTGAAACTCAAGATATGCAGAACAGAAGAAAAAAAATGAGATGCCTCTTTCATTGTTTGAGAGAAGACATTCCTTCCTTCCTTCCTTCCTTTCTTCATATTTTCTGTCTTACTGCCTTGCAAACAAAGGATATAATGTGGAAAAATGGCCCAAAATGAGGGACACAAAAGAAAAAGCAGTGTCAGAATCCTACCATTTCTCATAACCCTTGGACTTGGAGGGAGTGTTTCGTTGTTGGACACATGACTAGGAGCGGAGTTACTGCTTTGTCTTGAAACTTCCGTGTGAGAAAGGAGCTTGGGAAGGTTGAGGCTAAACAGTTTTGGAAGCACTTGGGAGTCTTTGTGTCTCCACTTATCTGTCAGTCTGGTTTTAAGCCTGGGTATAGTATATGGCCTGCGTTACGTTATGTTATTTGATCTACTTCCCCTGGCAGTGCTTGAAAAATGGGTGTCAGGTGATTCTTTTAGCCCTATCAGCTGGCTGAGACCACTGACCATGTGGTGCTGCTAATCTATCCCTGGAATCTAGCAAAAGTAGATGGAGTTGTTCCTGAATACATCCACTCCTTTATTTCTGAGAGATCCCAGAGAATATTAATGGACAACAGCTCTCTTGCCCTGAGAATTCTCACCCTGTCCTGTTGGGTCCCACAGAGGTCTGTTCTGTTACCACAGCTGGTTAACATGTACATGTGGTCATTTGGAGGATTATAGAAGAAGTACGTACTATGATGCTTTTAGTATGTGAATGACCCAAAACTTTATAGTTGCATCTCTTCTACCTTAGGTGAGGTAGTCTGAGTGACTTACACAACGTCTCACAGAGACACAATGTCTGCAGTCTGTCTGAGGGATTGCTGGGTTAGGATCAATCTAGATAAGACCTTAGTGAAATTACAGGGTTCAGGAAGCAACAAGAAGAAATGGCAATGATTATATCAGCACTGCCGAATTTGGTCTACTATTTGCTGGGTAGGCTTGCAAACAGAGGTCATGTTTGATGGCCAGGTGTTAACTGATAAGGAGATAGTACTAGTTGTAAGGGCAATTTTTGTAATTTGTGCTTGGCAGGAAGGCTGTGGATGTTTCTTTTGGTTATGAAACTCACCACCACCACACCTGCCTTTTCCATGTGGAATTTGGGTTAGTTGGACAGGAATATTCAGAAAATGAGATCTGTACACAATGTGACTTCTTACTAAGCAATGTTTTAGGTAGACAGCACATTACAACTTTAGTTGTTACATGGGCTGGTACCAGCTGTTGTGATTTTATGGCAGTCAAAGCATTCCTTGTGTTAAGGGGAGGGACAATTTCAGTGAGGATCCACTGATTCTGGAATCTACATTTCTCTTTGATCCAACAGAATCCAGATTTGATCACCTTCAAGGCATGCAGAAGGCCTATCTCTTTTTCCCAGGCTTTTCTTGGGATGGCAAGAGATGCAGGTTGACAGAAGTAGGGAAGAATGTATGGGGGACATTTGTATGGTAACAATTGTAAATGTGTTCTTCACTCTTGTTTTCTTCGTATGTATGTGTGCTTAGAGATTGATCAGTACATTTTAGGAATTTTGAATAAATATGTTAAAATTATTATAACCCCCAGTTACTGGTTTCTTCAGAACTTCTTTAAATAACTTACAGTAATTAAAATTACATCAGACTATCTCCAGTTCTGTCCCGCCCCCAGTCTGTTTCTCTCAGATGTCTTTGTGGGATGAGGGTAAAACGAGGTCTATACTGTTTGATAGGGTACAGAGGTGGCCAAACTTATGGAACCTGAGAGCCACACTGAGGCATATAGCCATATTTTACCTACTCCAAAATTACTAAGTTTAAAATTCATTCCACACTTTAATTTTATCATAAAAAGAGGGCAAATATTGATCCTACTAAAGTCAGATTCTAATAATTACTTAATGTTATCATGAGAACTAAGACTATCTATGCAGTAAAATCTTAGCTTCTCCCCACCATCTCCAAACATGCCAGCGCTTCTCCCTGCCCTCTCTGACCCCTCCCTAACCCCAGGGCCTGACGCTGGCTCCCCTGGGGTGACCCACCCCAGGACACCCTTACCTGACTGCTCCGGTAGCTAGGCACAGACAGGCTCCCCCTGAGCATGCTCAGAGCATGCTCAGGGTGGGAGATTTAACATTCCCAGATTGGGGCTGCTTTTCTTTTGCTTTCTTCCACAAGCTGCACTTTTTCATTGAAGAGCCACATATGGCTCCCAAGCCACAGTTTGGCCGTGCCTGGTCTATAATAATGGATGCCTTTTGCAGAAAGTGGTTTGGAATAACCTAGGATAGACAACAAAGCCAAGACTGTAGATAGTGTTATCTCTCTTTGAACATTGTGAATTATTTAAAAGAGAATTCTAGCTCCAGGAAACTGGGGTTACAGAAAATATTAAGCTTCCTGTATGGCTTTAGTCAGGTGGTATGGCTGGGTTTATTCATAGGCATTCAGGAATTGTGAAAATAATCAGCTAAAGGGCAAGTGTGTGTCATTTTCTTTTGTTAGTTCTCATATCATATTTCCAGAGGACTGAGGACTGAGGTTTAGGGCACTTTTCATTTAATTCTTAACTATAAAAAATCTTCTTGATGAATAAGAACATTGCTTCTAAGTAATAGATGTGTCATCAATACAGATTATTATTGGCTCATGAAACTCTCCAGGTACACATATATCATTAATATAAGCAAATATAAGATAGGTAAATCTCATATTTGTTAATAAATAACTAATTCATGAAGCAACATGATGAACTTGCACCACGTGAATTGTTCAGTGTCTACTTGAACAAGCTATAATGTTCTAATTAGTGCTGGAAGCTTAAAAATGCATGCTTCTTTTCTCCCATGCAGTCTTACTGAATGTATACAATACAAGAAACCTGACTGGGACAATCTGTAGGCACTGGTAAAATTTGCTTAATTAGTATAGGCCATGCAGGATTAACCAATGATCCGTAGAGCCTGGCATCTTTCCTCCAGTAATGAGTAATACTTGATGATATAGCAGAAGCAGAATGGGAGGTGGGGGAGGGATCCATATGTGCTATAGATGGACTGAGGGAAAAATTTCCTTCATGACTTTTTGTGCCAATCAGTTTGTCCTGGAAATGATTATTCATATCTTAGCCTTCCTAACTCCAATTTAGAAATGGTTGTTTCTTTAACAACTTTTGCTTTTGGTTTCTGTGTAACAGCAAGCTGACAGTAAGTATTTAAAAATCATATTTGTTTGAGGAAACAGCATTTTCTGTACATGCTTTATATAACAACATTATAAGATGGGGGTAGAATTTCAAAGTGGTACGTGTCTTTATTTCCTTCCCTGCAATAGCTGTTGTTTTGATTACTCTGTGCCTTAGGCTATAATTAGAATCTGTTTTGTATGTGAAAGTATTAAGTCCATAAATATGAAAATAAGCCCATAATTGACCTTTGGACTGAATTTATTTTCATTAGATTCTGCTGGTAGAAAAACCACCAATTTGGAGAGCGTTATTTGTACCTGTATGAAGCTTTACATCTCTGATGGTGTATCATGTATTTGGTAATGTTGGGTGTGCTCTTAAAGCAGCAGTCCCCAAACTTTACCTTGTGCTCCCCTTTACTCTGTCTGCATCCCTTGTCACCCATTCCCCACTGCTTGGGGTTGGGAACAGCACCACAGTTGGGGCAGGAGGTGCAAGGCTGGGGCCAGAGTTGTGGTAGGGGGCTGAGGCTTGGGCCACAGCTGAGTTGGAAGCTAGGGGCAAGGCCATGGCTGGGAGCAGGGCTGCAGTTGGGGCAAAGGCTGAAGTGGAGGCTGGAGTTGTAGCTGGGGAAGGAGCCAGGGACTGTAGCTGGGCACCAGTGCAAAAGGGAGAAAAAGAGATGAAATAGACTGGGGAAAAAATGATGAACATGCCTTTACATAACCCACACCATCAAATTGCAAAAGGTGAGAACAAATTATTCAGAAATGCAAGGAATCATCTTCTGGGGAGACCCCTGAAGGTAGCAGTTGAGCAAATCCTCTTCTGAAGTGAACGTGGCAGGGTACCTACAGCTGAGTGGCCTGAAATTCTCCAAAAGGTGGATTAAAACATTTGGAGAAACTAGGTCCTGCATCCAGGGATTTTGATTTATTTAATTTGATGCTATGGATCTGAGTGTGAGGCCTCAAGATTTTGTATTTTGTTCTTTGAAGTAATCATTTTTCCTCCTCCCTTAATCTGCAGCTCTACTTTAGCTGAATATACACACTGGAATCGCCTGCAGGTCCTGATGTAATAGGAGTGCCATATGTTCTCTTCACACAATGGTAAGGGGAAAAAATTCAGATTGGAAAAAAAAAACAGTTCTCAAAAACTTTATTTCGCAGCTCAGCAGAATTACAGCTGTGGGTACAAACGGAGAAAACAGCTGGAATGTTGCACATGATGCATAGGGCACTGCAGCAGTAGACGTCCTCTACAGAGGCTGCTCAGCTTTATGTGCCATTTAACTGAGACACCTCCCTGCACACTGTAAAACTCCATTAAAGCACACAAGCAGGTGCAGCCATGCCAGTGTTGGACCCTTCAGTACCTCTGGTCTCTGCAGCATCCTCCATTGTCTGCCCTTCAGCTGTTTGCAGCAATCGAACAGTACTGCCAGGGACATGCTGATCAGCTTTCATTCTATGCCATTCTGTAATGATCAAATTACTCAAAACAATGCTAAATGCTGTGCATATATTTTACAAGCAACATCCAGTTGTGCTTTCAGAGCTGTAACAAGACACCTGTTTTCATCACTGTCTTGCTGCATAGACAGAGGTCCCCTAATTATGGGGATGGACCCCAGTGGGGGTACAGTGAAATGTTCATGGGAAGCGTAGTGTGATCCAGGGGTAGGGTGGGAGCACCACATCCAGCCCTGCTCTGCTCCCAGTTGCAGCCCCAGCCCTGTCCTCAGCCTCAGTACCCAGCCATGGTTCTGCTTCCAGACCAGCTCTTGGCCCCAGATCTGGGCACCTTAGCCTGTGCCAGAGGGAATACTGAGATTTTACAAACCATGTTTAGCAAAGGGCTATGAATGTCTCTTTTACTCTTTGCAAGCAAGTTTCTCACAATAGGAGTGTCTGGTGTCTTTCCAGTTGTTTCATTCTTCTTGTGCCCATGATGGTCCTTACCAGTCCTGCTTTGAAATGAGTACCACTCATTCCACTTTTTCTGGGACTATCCTGAGATCTAGAACCCAGCCCCAGCTAACATTCTGTGTAACTAGCACAGTGGGTTTGGATGGATGTGGAAAGAAAAGAAAAGCTAGTTTCCTCTTATCCCTAGAAAGTGTTGTGAACAAGTAATAGATCTATTTCTCAACACCCATCTTCCCTTTGGTTGGGAGAGTCTGGTATGTAGGCTGTAGAGTCAGATCCCATAGAACTTCTCCAGGCCAAAAATCATTTAATAAACTCTGACCACAGATTACTGCATCTCTTCCTGTGAGAAATTAATGTGTTATTTTACAGAGAACATCACCTGCTTTCAAGATGGCTTCATTTCAACCAGAAGCCAACAGGAGAGACAACATCTTGCCATGAATTTGCCATTTACAAGTGAAGCTCTGGGAATGCTAACAACCAACAGGAGCTATGTAATTCTGACCTTTGCCCATGCTGGGCTGTAAAACAAAAGTAGAAAACACACACGATTGATAGATATTGGTAACACCTACTTTGACTGATATCATGCAATGGCCTGGCCAGAATTAAAGTAATCACGTTTTCACTTCAGAGACCTCACAAACTACTGCAGAACATTTAACTTCCTTTTCATAAGCACGTTCACTGAGGAGCTAGCAAAAACAGTTTCCAACCACACCTTGTCAGTACACTGGATCCTTCTCAGTATATGCTCTAGGCCAGGGGTCTGCAGACTGTGGCTCCAGAGCCACATGTGGCTCTCTGGCTGCCTCCTTCCAGCTCCACGCAACCCTGTGGATGGCATGCTCCTGACTGTCCCCACCCCCCCGGAGACCCTGCAGATGGCCTGCACCAGGCTCCCTGCCACCACTGGGGACCCTATGGGGGGGCCCATTGTCAGTTCTAGGCCCCCTCCACCAGGGACCCCTGCAGCAAGACAGCTCCCCCCACCAGGAGACAACACCCACTGCAGCTCTCAAAACGTGGTTGTTGAAGGAATTTTTTAAAATGGCTTTTATATTTTACATTGCCAAACCCTGCACTAGACATTTTTTGAACTGGAGGGATGAGCTACTTCTGGCTCTAGAAAAGGAAAACGCATACATGCTCATGTTGATGGTACAATCAATAGGATATTCATATTGATAGTACAAGTCTCTGCTTTCATTTAAAATAAGCAATACATTTCTAGCCCTCGTGGTTGCAGAGAAAAGCTTGGAAATGTCCCTAGTGCACACTAATGACTCAAACACCAGATCACAAAGTAAAAGAGCCTCCATAGATTCAAAGGTCAGCAATGGAGAATCCACCATAATCCATGGTGAGTTGTTCCAATGGTCAAATACCTTCACTGTCAAAAATCTGTGCCTTATTTCTGGTTTGAATTTATCTAGCTTCAACTTCCAGTCACTGGATTGAGTTATACCTTGTTGAATTGTTGGGCTGGTTTTAACCAAGACTAACACTCCTACACAAGGTCAGAAAATAAAAAGGACCCTTATTCTTAGTCTGGCAGACATAAAGTGAGATTTTCTGGCCTGCATTGCGCAGGAGGTCAGAATACATGATCATACTGGTTCCTTCTGATCTTAGAGTCTGTGAATCTAGTAGAGGACCTGGAGTTGCTAGAACGAACAGTGGCTTCAGTTAAAGGGTTACACTAAGCAACAGGGCATGGCATTCTTCTTTTGTCCATATGCATCTTAAATATTGGGCATTTCTACCTAGGAATCCACTTTCAAGAGAGCCTTTCAGCATACAGCTATTCTGTTATAATCCTGAGTGGTGCTGAAGTCATGCCTACATATGTTAAATGGGTATGGTCCAGTAGGCAGTGCTGGAGAAACATGTTCCACAGTAGAAAGATTTATTCAAATTGAGATACTGAGGACAAATTTGTTTGATATCAGAGAGCAGTAAGAATGTGGAGATGTCAGACTTATTTGTGACAAAGGGAAACTAATGGATTTTTACATCGCATCGTTCAGATAATCCTGAAGCATTTTAGAAAGAAGTGGTAAACCTAAAAATACCTTCCTGAGTTGTTGTTCTCCATTTTCCTGATAGATAAGTGGAGGCACAGAGAAATTAATGGACTGGCCCAGGTAACACAGTGGTACTGGGTAGCAGAACTCAGGAGCTCTGACACCTCATTCTATTCACAGGAAACACTACTTTTCTAGCACTGTGAAAGCAGAATGGTGCTGGGGGGGGGGGGAGGGGGGAGTTTGCATGGCAGTGCTTTTCTGTGCCAGTATTTATTGCTACATGGGGAGTGTTTACAAAAAAGAAGAGCAGGAGCTGAAGTAGTCTACAGATATTCAGCTTTTTACAACACAGGGCACATTTTTAGCGCAGCACACTGAGTGAGAAGAAGTACACACACAACTCCCATTAGCAATAATGTGAATTACGTGTGTGAATTCCCATTCACTGTACTGAAAATTTACCCCTAAGGGTCCACATAAATTTGAGCTGTTGACCATGTGAAATGTTCTTTTATGGGCAATAAGGACACTGAGAGGCAGCTACGTGTTTTCCTAAGCCCTGGCCACATACTAGTATTTGTCTGTATAATTCTTTCATTTTTCTTCCCATATACCACAACAATGCACGTGCTGACTATAGAGTGCATGAAATATCTATGGCAAAAAAATGACTTTAACGAATGCATACTTTGTTACTGAATTTAGGCCTTGGAATTATAATTCCCCATCTGTGTATTTTGATGAGAAACCCTTTACAATGTTATCAAACTAATATATTGTAGCAAATTCTATATCTGCTTACTGTGCGGCATAGAATGTGCACTGTCTGAGAAAGGAACTAACTTCTAGCAGAAATTTCTTTCTCCATTTCTCACAAAGAAACAAACAGCTTTACTTGGCAGGTGGAGTATTCATGCTACTGAATCTTACCTTTTATTAAATTATGTAAATGGAGGGGGATTGCATTCTAGTACACATCTTTGCAAAATTTAATTTCTAGTTTATGCCTAAAAGCTTCAAACCTGGAAAACATTAGCAATTGTCAATAATGTGTGTGTATTGCAGTGTTATCAGGATGTCTTTCAAGTAACTGAAGTGTTAGCAAAAGAGACATATAGCTTATCAACAGACTTGCTGAGCATTTTGAAGTCTGCAGTCATAAACAATGAACATACATATATTTAAAAGAAATTTTGGAGTAATTCATCTTAATTGAAAAAGGATGATTCCTGCTCAGACTCTTTTTGCCTTTTGGAAAAATTCTATCCATATAAATTCTCAGACATTCTCCTGCTAATTCATATTAATATGCCAGAGGAAATGGTTTGCATTCAAAGCAAATGTTCTCACAGATGTAGTCATTTCATTCTCTTTGCTTTCTAGATCTCAGAATCCAGCAGATTTAACCATTTAGCAATCAGATCTGGTAACTATTCCAGGCAACAGAGCTTGGGAGCAAGCACTTGCATCACAGAGAAAGATCTGAACCTATGAATATATCTGAACTCCAAGAAGGAGGAGGCTGGCATATGAAATCCAGCAGAGCCTGCATGAACACCTGTACAACTTGAGAAACAGACATATAAGTTTTCAGCAATATTAACTGTGAGTAGCAGCTCAAGGGGGTGGAGCCTGATTCATTGGAAGATCTTGGAAAAGTGCCATTCTTTTTTCTTTTCAAGTTTGACTCCTGATGTTAATGCTTTATTGCCCCATAGTGTTATTTTTTCACTTGAAATTTCTGCATTTTAGCAGAAGTGTGTGTAAGGAAAGAGGTTCACTGGAGCCACATCTTTTAAATCACACATCAGTCTGTCTGTCTGTCTGAGCTTTCCTACCAGTACAGTGGCTTTCACTGTACCTAATTCCTTTCTTGTATTCCTAGGGGCTTTTGTTCTATTTTATCTTTTCTCAGAAGGGAATTCCTGTCTACTGTATTAATCCTTATGAATCCAGTACATGTTCTGTGAAATATTCTAAACAACACATTTGCAAACACTCACCTAGAATCTGCTGTAAGTAGGATCAGTCTTTGTGGAACCGAGTTTTGGAAAAGCATAATTTCTTTTTCTTTCTTTCCAGAATAACAAGCAACTAAATGCTACATTCTGCAACAATGTAGTTAATATATACTTTCATTCTGTATAAACCCTTTTGCTTGAAAATTAAAGTTTAATTGAAAAGTAGGTCTCTGAAGAAATCCCCAACTGCAGTGTCTGCTCAATTACAGCAGAATAACAGTTGCAGTGGAAAGCTTTTAATGTATAGCTGCAGTACATGTTATACATGGAATCCATTTCAGATTTAACAGCATTCAAGGTTGTGACTATATTTCAGTACTTAAAAACAGCAGATTTTATGCATTTAACATCAATTCATGTGCTGTAGATTTCACTGTACCTAAGTATAAATGTAAGCATATGACTTTCTGTTATTCATACTGAATTAACTGTGAACAAAGTGTTTGCATCAACTATTCATACAGTGACTGCTTTTGCTGTCTGTCTCTAGGTGGCAACTGAGTGGCTCTCTGCTTTATTTGATTGGCTTTTAGGTAGCAGGCTTTACAGACCTTCAGCCACAAAAAGAAAGAGCTGGGGTTGGTAGCTGCATAGAGTCACTGACAAAAGCCATGTTACTCCTCACATCAATGCACTGCAGGCAGTTTCAGCTGTGATCTCTTGAGCAAATTGAAACTAACATGCTGAGAGCTGTCTCTTCCTAGTCACACTCTGTCATATGTGTGGGTTGTTTTTGTGGTCACAAATTTTTGAGAGTTGTAGAAAAGCAAGCATATTAGGATGGTACCTGTTAACAATGCTGAATTGTATGATGTGTCTGGTAAATTTCATTCCCCCAATAATTTTAAAATTTTATATGAAACATTGCTCTGGGTTTGAATTTGAACTATGAGGTCTGAGGCTATGCCACAAGCAGTAGATTAAAGCAAATCATTTAGTGGCACTTAAGTTAAGAATTGTATGTGGTGGGGAAGTCCTTATAGATAGATACATACATACATTCTTCCATTCTGTTCAAGATAATTTTAGTTTTGTTTTGCACATATTTCTTTAAGGCATCTGAATCTATTGTGGCTGCCTTAAAATGAATGTAAAAACAATTTAAAACATTTAGTTAATTCAGCACCTATACATATGCAACTATTTTCCCACCCAGTGTCCTCAAAAATTTCTAAGAGCTTTTAATATGTCTATTTAGAGAATACCATCACATCAGCTCAAAAGGAGCTGTTACAACATCAATGTTGATTTATAGCATTGGTTATAAGTTATGATCAAATGCAGGCTTTAAAGAAAGATATAAAAACAGGAACTGGAAGGAGGAGAAGAAGCTCCTAGAAACAGTACAGCAATGTTATAAGAATACTAGTAGGTGTGAAGAATCATGGAGAGGATTCAAAAACAAGGTGAAGTCTGGAACAATGAAGAAATCAGTGGGGTAAGAAGACCAGCAGCTATGAAAGCAGAGGTGAATCTGTCCATGAAGAATTTTGGATGCCAAAAGACCATTTTTCAGAGCTATCCATTGTCTTTCTAAGAATTCAGTCACCATAGTATGTAGGTATGCAGGCACTCATTTGATTCATAGATGGCTAGGAAGCCAGTGAAGGTGATGGAGGATAGCAGTATAGTCTACTTCCTGTTCTAATTCATAGAATATTTGGGCTGGCAGGGACCTCATGAGGTCATCTAGTCCAACACCTGGCTAAAAGCAGGACTATTCCCACTAAATCATCCCAGCCAGGGTTTTATTCAACCGGGTCTTAAAGGTTTCCAAAGATGGAGATTCTGCCACCTCCCTAGGTACCCCCTTCCTGTGCTTCACCACCCTCCTAGTGAGAGAGGTTTTCCTAAAGTCTAGTATAGACCTCCCCAGGTGCAGCTTGAAACCATTACTCCTTGTTCTGTCCTCTGTCACCACTGAGAATAGTCTCCCTCTCTCCTCTTTGGAGCACCCTTTCAAGTAGTTGAAGCTTACTTTCAAATCCCCCCTTAGTCTTCTCTTCTGCAGACTAAATAAGCCAAGTTCCTTCAGTGTCTCCTCATAAGTCAAATTCCCCAACCCCCTTATCATTTTTGTTGCCCTCCACTGGACTCTAATTTGTTCACATCCTTTCTGTAGTGGGGAGCCCAAAATGGGACACAATATTCCAGATGAGGCCTCACCAATGCCAAAAAGACGGGAATAATCACATTCCTAAGTCTGCTAGCAACACTCCTACTGATGCAGCCCAATATGCCATTGGCCTTTTTGGGAACAAGACCACACTATTGACTCATATACAGCTTCCCATCCACCATAACCCCCAGGTCTTTTTCTACAGCGCTGTTGCTTAGCTGATTGGTCCCCAGCCTGTAGCAGTGCATGGGGTTTTCCGTCCTAAGTGCAAGACTTTGCACTTGTCCTTGTTGAACCTCATGAGTTTTCTTTTGGCGCAATGCTTCAATTTGTCTAGGTCCCCTTAAATCCTATCCCTACCCTCTAGCATATCTACCATTCCCCTCAACTTGGTGTCATCTGCAAACTTACTGAGCGTGCATCATCCAGATCATTAATGGAGATGTTGAACAGAACCAGTCTCAGAACTGACCCCTGGGGCACTCCACTTGTTACTAGTTGCCAACTGGACATTAACATTTATCCCTGCCTGCTGAACCCTATGATCTAGTCAGCTTTCTATCCACCTTACAGTCCATTCATACTTTCCTAACTTGCTGACAAGAATGCTGTGGGAAACCACATCAAAAGCTTAGCTAAAGTCAAGATATATCATGTTGATGGCTATTCCCACATCCACAAAGCCAGTCATCTCATCATAGAAGGCAAACGGATTGGTCAGGCATGATTTGCCCTTGGTGAATCCAGGCCGACGGTTTCTGGTCACCCTGTTTTTCCTCCAGGTGTTTCACACTGGATTCTTTGAGGACCTGCTCCATGATTTTTCCAGGGATTGAGGTGAGGCTGATTGGTCTGTAGCTCCCTGGATCCTCCTTTTCCACCTTTTTAAAGATAGATACTATATTTGGCTTTTTCCAATCATCTGGGACCTCCTCCTATCACCAGGAGTTTAAGATAATGGCCAGCGGCTCTGCAATTACATCAGCCAACTCCTTCAGCACCCTAAGATGCAGTTCATTCAGCCCCATGTGCACGTCCAACTTCTTTAAGTAGTCCCTAACCTGACCTTCCATCATCGAGGTCTGTCCTTCTTCCCTCATTGTGTTGCCCAGTGCAGTAGCCTGGGAGCTGTCCCTGCCCAAGAAGACTGAGGTAAATTACTTGATTGGAAGAATGAGGATGGTCCTTTTGGTTTATTTCCAAAGGGATAGCCGTGTTAGTCTAGTCCAGCAAAAAAAACCAAGGAGTCGTGTGGCACTTTAAGATTAACAGATTTATTTTTCGCATGAGCTTTTGTAGGAGAAAATCCCTTGTTTCTTTTGGTTTAGGCACTGGAGTTGGAGTCGGTGTGTGTGTGTGTGTGTGTGTGTGTGTGTGTGTGTGTGTGTGTGTG
>ML682005.1:36629103-36738578 GCA_007922195.1 Podocnemis expansa
GTGTGTGTGTGTGTGTGTGTGTGTGTGTGTGTGTGTGTGTGTGTGTGCGTGCGTTCTCCCCTGCACCCTTCAGTTTTGCCACGTAGTTACTTTGGGCAAATGACTCCATTTCAGTCAACTTACTTTCCTCATCTATAAAATGAGTGTAGCAATACTTGTCTAAAGGAAACAAGGAGTTCTGTGGCACTTAAAGACTAATAAATTTATTTATTGCATGAGCTTTCATGGGAGAAAATCCCACTTTGTCAGATGCTTTGTTCACTGGCTTTATTAAAAATATTGCTTACTGTTATTGTTTTTTTGTTTTAAATGGTGATGACCATATTTTACATGACTGAAAATCAAATGTATATGAAGGAGCTAATGAATGGCTTTGAAGATTGATAGCATGGCAGGGGAAGAGTGAATAGCCCGTCTGTCAGCAAAACAGATTTTTTTTTCTAGGGACCTCACCTCCCTTATCATGCTGCAAAACATCTTGCTTTTCTTTCTGCAAGGAAGATGGACATGAAATCTTATCTTTGCAAACAAATAAGCAATTTTGGTTTTAATATTTTTAATGGCACCTTAGTAAAGGCAAAGTTGGGTATGTTCAGAACAAAAATCAAAACACACTGTACTGTATGACAATGAAGGTCTCTTGCCCATTACTGGATGAACACTGAAACGCTCCAAACCGAGTGCATTGCTTCTTTGGCACACACCAGGAACTGGAGAACTCCTTAGATGCTCAAATCCTTTGTCATGAAGAAGCAATCCCTCTCTGGAGTTTCAGATACTCCCAAAATAAATTCTACTGTTGCTGATCTGGCTGTTGTCTTTTTTTCCCTTGATACTAGCAGTCAATTTCTGCAAAACAGCAATGTCTTTTAATTGTCTTATCCACTGATTAATCCTTGGTGTAGGTTTCCAGCACAAAGCAATCTGTGACAGACTGCTTGGTGTAATAACTGCAGCAGCCTGAGTTTGTACTGAATGCAATTTTTACTATAATTCTTTGTCACTTATTAATATCTTAGAGGCCTGATCCGGACCCCTTTGAAGCTGATGACAAAACTCTAATTGAACTCATCAGCAGAAGATGATGGATCCAGAGGTCTTTGTTTGATAAACAACTAAACACCATGGTGCTGAGATTATTGGAAGACTACAAATAGCATTATAGATCCAGTTGTGTTGCTGATTTCTTACCCATAATTTACTTGTTCTTAAAAACATAACTGCCTCTTTACAATACAACTTCATAATAAGCATATACCTTTAAACACTATCCTATGTCTGGTTCCCTAGTCAAATATCACAGACACTGCTATTACCAAAATACTGCAGACACTACACAAATTCCAACTGGGGTGCAGAAAGCTCTGGAAGATCTAGCTTCCAGTTCCAGCTGCTACTACCCCAGCAACAGAATCATTGAGCTCCGAGCAGAACCACTGGTGGTATTGTCTAGCTGTATGAAATTTGGCAGTTTGGGATAGCAGAGTTTTTGTGCAAAATGACTGGGTCAGATTTTCCTCCATGGGCACAGGAACCTGCAGTTCATACTCCACTATGCCTACATGGGTAGCTATGCCAGAGAAGGATTCACCTTGAGGGAAGACAGGCTACCACAAAGCCCAGTCCTTTAATAGTTCTGCCAAAGAGAACAAAATGCAAATTCACTGGATGCCTCCTGTGAGCTTTACTGAATCAGTGTGTATATAGATCTGCCTGGTCTCTTGCTCTCTCATAGATCAGGCATGAGAATTGTACATTGGCTTTTGGTCTCTTATTGGAATGATAGATGCAGGCAGCTTGTTGTCAGGTGGCTAACCAGTTTTTTTTTCTCATGTGGCTTTGCACCCCTGAATTTTACCTTGAGTTGTAGGTTTTTCCAAGTATGAGCATCAACAAAACTCAGTTGAGATTGAACAAAATATCTGTCATCTTTGGTGACCTTTGACTGAAACTGCTGCTCTCTTTTGCCACACATACAGGCTTCTGCTAATGTTGGATTGCCAGCAGAACAGTATGTGTTGGTATTTACACAATATTGAGATACATGGGGCAGTTCCACCTTCGTGGTTCTAGTGACTCAGGCTATCTGTAGATTTAAGCAGATAGCTGCATCAGTTATGGTTGGGTCATGTTTCCAAGCTTTTTTCCTCAACCATGAGGGTTAGAAACGTACTGGGGTTTCTAAATGAAAGCTGAGATTGTGATGCAATCAAATGATTCCAGGAGCCAGGCTTTAGACATAGGCCCATAGTATCTGTGTCTCAATCCTGCTCTGCCCTGGCTTAGGCCTTTATTCCTGCAGCTTTTGACTGAGTAGAGTTTCACACTTGCTTTGCACTCTTTATACGCTGGTGTAAAGTTTTACCTGCTCTTATAATGAGTACTTGAGGTGCAAGGCAGTACAGAGTTAAACACATCATTCTCAAGAATTAATATTCTACTAATTATTGAACAATTTTCCATTTCACCTTTATGTCTTGACGTGAGGTCTTTTACTAAAGAGCTGTTACCTCAACATTTAGGAGTATGGAGTCCATTCTTTCACAGACAGTGTGCAGTTTCCACTGGCATCAGTGGCGTTTGCCCTTTTAAATCTCCTGCATCCATTTTTTCCTGCAATCCTTTCTGTGCAAACAGGAACGATACTGCAATTTTAGAGAGCTCTGAAGCCTTGAAAGCTATCTTCTTGTTTTGCCTTGATTTTAGTGCACCACCATCTTACCTATCCAGCTAAATTTCCCAGTACAACTTGAATTTAAATATTATAATAAATTTGTTTTAGAAACTCTTACTGCTCCCTTGTGCCTTCTGTAGGGAAACACTCTGGGTTGTTTTTTTTTTCTTTCCCTGGGAGATGGAGATTTCTTTGTGCTTGGGGTGACTGATTGAATTTTACCTGAGCTAAATTATATTTGCACATTCTAGTAATTGCAAAGGGCCACACAGAGAAACAAAACATTGACTGCCGTTGTACTGGGATTTCCCAGATGTATAATTTCAAATTGATATGAAAAAAAGCCTTGCAATGCATTAATAATGGCAGAAAATGTAACTCACTTGGTGAAGGGTGAACAGAGGGCTTTTTTTCTTAGCTACAAAACAAGCTATAGACCTCAGGTGACTAGCATTTATTGTTAGAATGGGTTTTCTATTGCAACCCTTCTGAAACACAAAATAAAGATTTATACTGACCAACTCTCCTTGTTGCTTGCCATAGAGCTAGATCATACTTGGGAAACACTCTTTTCTCTGATGAGGTTTGTGAAGTAGTAGGTTTTTGTCTGATTGAAAGGAAGTTGTCCAGGATTCAGTGCTGGCGCAGTTACCTACAGTAAATTTATCAGTTCATTGCTGGAAATATTGTGGCACTAACAAGGAAATCTTTGCAAAACTGCACAAGTTTTAAAAAATTGTCACCAGGAAACAAAAAAAGATCCTAACAGAACCACTTGCAACCATCTGTACTAGATGCATGATTATTAATAGAGCATAATGATATGCTTCTTAGGACACCACATGATCTCTAAGGGCCAGTTCCTCCATTCTCCAAGCAAGGTAGAGTGAGGCCTTTGTTACATGTTTAACACATACCTAATTTAAGCATTTGAGCAATCCTATTGATTTTGTTGGAGCCACTTGCATGCTTAAAGTTATGCATATACTTACACATAAATACTTTGTTGAAACTGGTTAGGGAAAGGAGATACATAGCTGAATAGAATTGCAAACAGATGGACACAAAATATTACGATGCTAATCTGAGAGAGACTCTGTCTGATGTCCTGATGTGTTGCAGTATTTTCCTCATGATGTAGTCAATATGTGTTAATGTTTTCATATAGTTACACAATTGCACAGAGCCATCACTGCAGTGCAGTGTCTTGATGTTCTACCACACAATATTTCATAACTGACTGAAACTCCAGTCAAAGACTTGGGATCCTCTGATGCTGTGAATTGTCATAGTTCCTTGATTTACAGCAGCTGAGGATCTGTCTGGGATCTCTCCAGATCTCCAAAGCTGAGTACCATTTATTCAGGAGGACTTTCGGACTACTATGACCCTGTGATCATAACAGGTAACCCTTTATTCTCAAAAGAGGAAGGTACATATTAATTTGTTAACCATAACATTTTTCTGTTCTGTTTTGCCCTTTCAAATTTTCTCATGTAATGACACCAGCTGCAATATCAAGTGTGCACTGTTGTTATTATTATTATTATTGTGTAACGCTAGGAAAGACTGTAACTAGGAGTCACATCCCTGTCTATGCTTTATAAGTGCTTGTGTTTTACCACTTCAAACTCTGGAAGTACACAGCTCAACTATCTCTGCCTTCATGCTTTTGCAAATTTTAATGCATTATTAATAATTTTCTAACACATTTCTTCAAACTCTTTAGGAGAATTTTTTTTTCCAGACAGTGCTGCCTTTGATAAGAGTCCTAGTCACCATGTGCACAATTTCCAAGCAACTATGCAACCTGAGTTTTTAATTTGCATCTCCTGTTTAAATACAGGAGGGACTTTCTGAGAATAATGTTCTTCATTATCTGATTGCTTTTGTGAATGGTTTCCTGCAGTACAGGTGTGCTTATCATATCATAGATATTAGAGATGGGAGACCTATTAAGTAATCTAGTCCACCTCTGCCAACCATTGATCATTTTATTTGTAGAACACACTTGTGTGCTGCTGTATCCAGTTTCATAATTCAAAGAAGAAATAAAAAGTGGTGGAACAACAACCCCTGACACAAAACGTAAATTAAAAAAGTCACTAGGAAAAGATGTTTCCAGAGTTACTACACAGTGTGATCTGGGCTCAGTATTAGCCTGTAGTCTGTTGTCAATGAAAGGTTGCAGTAGCGGGGTTGGAGCCTTTCCCAGCACTGCTGAGCATTTAACCCGTGAAACAGAAGATGTCATGGGATTAAGGAAGGAATGGGTCTTTCCTTGTCAGCTCCGTATGATAGAAGAGTAGGTCAATTAAACAGTCTTGGAAAAGATCTGGAAACTATTAGCCTTAATCTCTACTCAGATGTTGTTAACAGGTAAATAGTGACCTGCTGATAAAGGGGATCCAGAGAGAAAGAGTAGGTTGAAATTTTTTAAATAATAAAAATATTGTCAAAAATAGTATTTTAATGAAACTTCAGAGCTTCAAAAAAATCTCCATTTCTTCTAAATTTCATTTTTTATGAAAATCTGAAAAGAAAAGAATCTGCATAACTTTCAATATATTCCAAGATAGGGAAAAATCCTATTTTCTCTCACTTCTATAACTTTTTCACCCTTCTTTCCCCTAGCAATAGGCAGAAAAAAAGTGTAGGTGAGGAAGGGGAACAGAAAGCAGAAGGAAAACCACTTTGTCACTTTTTTCCAGCTAAAAAAGGTGGGAAAATCAAGCAAAGTTAATTTTATTTTCACTGAAATGAAGCAAAATTGTTCAATGATTTTGTTTGAGGAAACAGATGAAAATTTTCAAACAAAATGGGAAAAAAGCTTTTTCTCCATTATTATATATATATTTGGACTAGCTCTACTGAGAAGCTTGATCAGACTGGGGGGAATGGAGGGAGCTTCATGTCCTGCCCTGGTGATGGACTGGGACTAAACATTGACTGTCATGAAATTGGGATATCTGGTTACTCTACTTCTCAGCAGTCTAAAGCATGAATCCATGTGTGGTAGCACAGAGCTGTACAAAAGACAGCTGAGTATCATTGCCTTGTTTCTTCAACTAAATATGTTCTCGAACTTTTCCTGCTTCTCCAGTCAAATCTTTGCAGCCCAGGATGCAGTGTGGACCCGTCAGTCACCAGTAACTGGCATAGTCCCCAGTTCACATTGTCCTAGAGGTAGCTCAACAGGCCACCTCCAAACTTTGTGCCTTCTTCCTTTTTTCTGCCTGCATAGCACAGGAGCAACCCTTTCAACTGGAAATGCTGGTTTTCCTTTTCTAAATACATGGCTCCCTTTCCCTCAGTTCCTGGCATGTCTTCACCATGCAAACAACCTCATAATGGCCAAAGTGTGGGCTTATTGTTAGAGAATTAGTAGTTGGGATTTTAGTCAGCCAGGGATTTTGGATGAGGGAACCTTTCTGGCGGGGGAGTAGTCTGAAGAGAGATGCTGAACAAGGAGCAGTGGAGATGACCAGGTAATTGCCAGTGGAAGGGGTCAGTATGGTGGCACATTTGGATTGTTGTGGCAGACTAGAGCTAGGCAGCAAAGGGATCAGTAGTTTGTGGGTTCAGGGTGTTTTCTGAGAAGACCAAAGAGGAATGAAAAATGGAAGATGAGTAGAGCCATTCTTTGTGGTTTAGAAGTCAAAGGGGAAAGTTATATTGCTCTTCTCTACCACTGAGGAATTTGGTCATTGTTATATGGGATACTATATTCCCAGACAGATGCATTCAATATGTAAATTGATGGTCAACTGACACCTCTAATTTCTCATGTCAATCCAAGAGGAGATGCTGCTTCCAAAGATAAAGGATTAAAGAGAAAAGGAAAATTTGAGGGACCTGGAAAATAGAAGAAAGTGATGTCAACTGAGAAAAGCTAGCTACCGAATCTATGTGAAAGCAAGGCTACTTAGCAGCAGCAGCTACAGCAAGAACACATTTTAAACTTATATTTACTTTTCAGTGTTTTAATTACTAAGATGTTGGTAACTACATGCAGAATTGGATCTTGCTTTCTTTTGTACTCTGAACACTCATATCTTGACCACAGGACCATAAAATTATCAAAGAAACTATTATTGGCTGTAATTTCCTTAATAATACTGTAGCAACTCTTGATTGACCACACATCTATATTTAATAAGAAAAACAAATCAAATACACAGTTCAGTCACTCCAGTTGTAACTGTACATTGTACCAGAATAGAAAAACTTACTGGGAAAATTTGGAAGCAAGCAAGTATTGTATATCTTGGCAAATGGAATAGATGTTTCATGTCCATGACTCTGAGAAACATATGTGTTGTCACAAGAAGCCAGAATCTTTATCTCATTTGGGTCATTACTGAATTATTTCAAATGCTGCTGTGTGTGTGTTCAGTATGGTAGAATATGGGATGGTTCCCTGGTTTTGGTGGATTTTAAATGTAATATAGAAGCGTATTTACCAGAGCATCAACCCCCCTCACCACCATTGACCCATGAAATGCTAAGGAATAATAATTCAGCTTAAAACTGTACTGTCTTTTTCCATGGGGATCTGAAGCTTTTTAAGTACAGTCTCTAAAGATAGCCATGGCCATTGGGGAAGACACTTTCATGAACTTAAAAATGTATAGAACATCAGAAGTGGCACGTGGCTTCTGCAGAGATGGCCTGGCCTCTCATATATTACCGCAGAATCTGGAGGGCCTCAGGGAAGCCTCAACTGGGAAGTCAGCCTGAAGCAGCAACCATGCAGTAAAACACCATGAGGAAATCCTTCAGAGCTGTTCTGTCTCCCTGTCCTCTGCTGGCGGAGTAGGCTATGAGGCCCCTCATTATTTCATTCTGTAACTTTTTTACCTTGTTGTTTAAGTCTGTAACTATATTAACTTAAAGTATATGGGAGGAACTTATATGAAAGAAATTAAGTAATAATAAATGCAAAATGAAGATGTGTAGTTTGAGAAGCCATTCATCTCTCTATGGTTTGAGCACTGAAAATATTTCTTCTTGTGTTTTGTGACTCAGGTGATCTCAAAACATTGACCACATTTATTCACAGAATGTAAAACCAAAACCCACTAGCAGTTTTGATAACACATGGAAGGGACAAATATTGCGATTTTTATTAAAAAGTACTGTAAAATGTGGTCCAGCAGATCTTAAAGTTAATCTCTAAGACTTAACAGGAACATAATTTTGCTGAACTTCAGCATGCCTGAGGGGTGGAATCCATGAATATGTCTTTCAATCAGCAGGTATTATGCTATAGAGATGGTAGTTTCATTCCTGTCCTGATCTTATCTGTACCTTCAGAGAGCTTCAGTTAGAAAATATGATTGGTGGTAAGGCTGTTTTCATAAAGCCAAAAAGAACTCGGGTACTATAAAGTTTCTTAAATTTGTGTTATATAGCATGTGAAGTGCAAAGGCAAATATATTTGTTATGCATATGCTCAGTATATAGAACAAACAATAGCAAATGCTATGGTTACAGTTAAAAATGGATTTCCGTTATAACTTTTCCTTCTCTTCAGCTTCACTATAAATGATTTCTAAGGGGACAGTTCATAGAGAATGTAAGGAGTGACTTCAGTAATAAGTGTTTTGCTAATAGGTATTGAGTTTGAGTAACTCATTGCTTCAATCTATTTCCATCTCTATTTTTATTAAATGTGGAGCACAGTTTCTTACTGATGGTGTCTTATTGAAGCTAGTTATCTAAAAGCAGCATAATAATAGTGAGTAGCAGTGACAGCAAAGAGGAAAGCATAGTAGAAGCAATACACTGGAGAAAATTTAGCTATTGGGTGAGGGAAGGGTAACGTTATTGTATTGTGCATTTTGGTTCTTTCTTGTGAAGCTGGCACTGGTTGCATTTCTGTGGAATCTACATTTCCAAGTTTCATTAGCTCAGTTCCATGGGTGTTCTAAAATTTCTAGTCTGTGATCATTTCCCTTGTTTTCTGGTGGAAGTAGCAAACTATCCATATGGAAAATCTCACTGCTAGATCTTGTTCAGGACAGCACTTTAGCATGTGCTTAAGTCCCAGGGCTCAAGCACTTGCTTGTAAGCACAATTTTAAGTGCTTTCCTTCATTGGGAACCTCAGTGAAGAGCTGTAGTTGGTGTTTGATATCCAATATGAAAAAAAGGGATGTAAATGCCAAAAGAAGGAATTTGTCCCTTACCTCAAGGTATTTTCAAATTTTACAGAATGATGGCAGTAATTTGGAAGGGAAAAAATCCAGTATATAAAGGTCAGTTGTTGGAGTCTTGAACTGCAAATTTTTTAAAGTGCTTAGCTGACTGAAGACATGTTGAAAAAGGACTGAACATCTTGCATATTCCTTTGAAAAATGGTTTTCTTATGGCAGCCACATGCAAAACATAAAAATATAATTAAAAGGAATGTAATTGTATTGTGTTTTGCTTGCAATCTAGAATAAACTACTTCCCCACCCAACCTGAAACTATGTATATAATGAGTGAGAGTGTATGTGTATGTGTGTTTCGGAGATTCTCGTGTTTGCACCTTTCCTCTTGTTGTTTAGATACTTAATAGGCTATCTGTCCTACTAGGACCAGAATCATTGGATAAACAATGGTATTTCTAATCATTAAGTCAATATTGTTGTATCAAGATTTCAACATTGATGAAACCGTTAAAATACCGTGTTACGAAACCAATGAGAATTCAGTATTTGAGGATTCAGTTCACTACATCTTCCAGTCACTTCAAGAGAGTGTAATAAAAAAAGTGTAATCAATGAATTGGGATTTCATCAACAAGATTTAACCTTGATCACCATCAGTAGCAGCGTTATGGTGTTACAGAGCACATACTGACCTCTCATTATGTCTCAGTTAGAAAGAGCTTTGCTGAATCAACATTTACTGGTCAGGGACTTGTTCTATCATCAAAGATAATGTTGTTTTTACCAATACTAAATTCCCAGTGAGTTTGCATCTTCTCTTTGTCTCTGCCATTCAGAACAGTCTACATTTCTTGTTAATTTATAAACTCTGCCGTGAAATCAAATGAGACTCCCGTAGGGCCTTCTTTTTATTGTAAACATGCTAATGCTTAGTGAAAACACTGAGGTATTCTAGTTACTTAACCCAGCAGGAAAAATAATAGTTTCAGGGACATGATGGCAATTCAGATGTAGTACCTGTTCAAACTGTACCCGACATAACTAGTTATGATATATAATTTGGGGGAAAACTGTATTAAAGAAATTTTCTGAGTATATGAAGACTGAAATTTCTGTTAAATTTCCCCTTAAATGGTATCTTTAGTTAGGCAGATGTGTAAAATATATATGGTTGAAGTGTTCTTCTTGTGAAAAACAATAACACACTAAAAGTTGAGATTTTATTTAATCTTTTGGATTGTGAACAACAGCATTGCCTCCTCTGAGTGTCTCTTTAAGAAACTCAAAAAACCAAACAATGGAAGAAAAATTGGTTGAAATGGTATGAAAAGTTTTGCTTAGCTCCTTATCAGAAGAATCTATTGCTTCACTTTATTCAGTAAAGGATTTCTTTTTTATATGTTATCATGGTGGAACGGAATGACAGCTTCTTGTTTAGAAAATCAACAAAAAGCCAAAAAGCTGGATTAATTACACTGAATATATAAATTCCAATAGAAGTAAAGTCTGTTTCTTGATATGGGACATTGCTTTTTACTGTTTTTATGATGTTGCAGAAGTTAAGAGGTTATAACATGCATTAAAATTGAGCGCCAAGTTTCCTGAGTCAGAGGGCTGGACTTGGCCATGTTTTACCTGCAATGACTTCGGATAACGTATGTGTACCTAGTGCATGTGCACCAGTTAGTTTACAGTGGACACGTCTCTTCTCACTTCATGAATCAGTGACACAATTTTTTTTTTTTTTGAGATAGTGTGGTGGGGCAAAAAAACAATCGTTCTGCTGGGCGAAGGCTTAAACAAAATGAGAACACGATAACTGACAGACTATTTAAAGTCTATGAAAAGTTAACAACCTTCTCTCAATAATTATATATTTGTTAAAAAAATAATAAAGAAGATACTGGGTCAAAACTTAAAGGCATTTAGGCTAATGTGATCACTCAGAGGTTGTAGATATCAGAAAAAGTAGGTCATATATAGCTTTGAAGCTTTATAATGTGTGTTTCATTCAGCATGTCTATTCAAATAATTTTTTTCTCTGTGAAATAAGCAAGTCACTTCTAGCAAAGCATCACCTCTGTCAATGTTTCACTAAGATAGTTTCCTCTCCTACTGAAAACTTGAGGGTTTAAAATTTCCCAACTCTTGTGTAATGCTCCTTTATTTAATTTTCTAATTGGAGGCATAATACTCCAGTTCTCATTCTGTCTTTAGTCAGTGAAGGTAAAGGGATTTCACTTCAGTTTTCTAACTTGTTTTGAGTGCACAAAGCTGCTCCTGATTTACCGTGGCATGAGTGAGATTAGCAACAAGACTTTATGAAAGACTCACAGGATTAGACCTGGTTTGTAGAGCTACTAACTTATAGTTCCTTGTGATCTTCTATGTCCATCTAATTGGCAGAGGCTAAAAAATATTGTTTGTGTGGGCTAAGGGAAGTAATTAGTGTAAGAGGATGGGGAAATTAAAAAGGTATATTTGACAACATGGAATATTTTCCTCTAATTTCTAATTTGAAACTCCTGTCCCCATTTCTTTGCTTCTGCTTTCATGAGAAATCCAAATTTACTTGAGGCATTAACATGACAAATTGGCTAATGGCTTATGTTATATTATAAATAAGGAGCATTGTTTGCTTGTCAAGCAGCTTCTTAATTACCAGCAGTCTACAGGGTATCAAGGCAAGAGATCATCAGATCAAATTTCATGTTTATTTCACCGTCGATGTCTTCCCTGTTGCTCCTAGGGACTGGCACATCTGAGGCAGGCAGCTATGTAACATTGCTCTTTGAGCTTTAGTTCATCCCTGCCCACATTCTGGTTTGATCACATCACATATTTATAACTTTATCTTGTTTGTAGGCATATTTTCAATAGTGCCTCTTATGGCAGCTCTAAATAATAATGTTGACTATTTTTGTTCCTGGTAACCATGTGTACGTGGTTGGCATGTGTGCATGCACCATCCACAGGTTGGCCCAACTTCAAGTTTTATAAAGTTAAAATAACGCTTTTCTCTGTGATAAATGCCTTCAGGTTTCTCTTGGCTCACATTTGGCCTTTCAGTTAGGCTGTTTCTTTCCAAAGTTGAAACACTTTGGTCATGGAAAGTGTAAAATGTTTCTAACTGATTTTAATGAATAAAAGATTTGCAAATAAAATAAAGATGGAAATGTCCTTCCCAAGAGGAATCCTGCTTGAATTTGCTAAAATGCTCCCAGTAGAAATTTTTAAAGTTTTACCTTTTCCCTGTCTAGTAATAATACTGTTGTTATGACTATTTCTATGAAATGTGAACTAGCTGATGGTACAATATGAGTAACAAGATCACAGAACCTTTGATACTGTAGAATTGGATCAGTTGGCATGTCATGACATACATATTCATAACTTAGCAGGCCTTGTAGTTGATGTATGCATAAGGGACTGATAAGAAAAAATTGATTTATGATGATCTCAAAAACGTGGTCTCCAAAGATGTATTCTGCAGCATTGAGACCTATAGTTTAGGCTCTATTAATTTTACAGTGCTGTCTGGAATTATCCATCTGTTTAAAGGTTAACTGTCTTCACACTTATGAAATGGGTATTTCTGTTTTGGTTCCTGCTTTGTTCATGCCCCTGATTTATAAAATATATAATACATAACCACATAAAAGATTTTAAATCATCTCCAGCATGCAACATCATCTTGTCCTGAACTTTTCATTGCCACATTTTTTATATTATTTTGGTTGCACAAAAGATTTGGAAAAAATTCTTAAACCACAAAGTTTGTGTTGTGCAATGCAAACACAAACACGCCCACCTGCCTAGACGAACATATCCCACAAATCCATTACCACAGACACAGAACACAAACTATAGCACATAGTTGCCCCCCACACACTGTCTATGGGAGTTAGAACTGAGAAAAAAACTTGGTGAGGTCTGAGGAGTTTGGCTTGTTTTGTATATGTTCTTTATTTTGATTGAATAGATATTTTCATATCACAAGTGTGAGAGAGTGGGATCTTGGTTCTGCCTTCTATTTTTTTTTCATCTCAGGTGAGCTGCTGTGGGATAAGTCAAAATTTGCTGGAGCAAAAAGCATGGAAGTTGTGATTTAGAGGGGACATTTTGAATCAGAATACTGGGGGATTTTCTCCCACAAAAGCTCATGCTAAATAAATAATTTTTTTAGTTCTTAAGGCTATGTCTATACTACAAAATTAGTCTGGACTAAGCAAGCCTAGGCAGGTCTAATTTGAACCCTGTTTCCACTAGGCTTTGCTTAGTTCGAACTAAAAAATTTTTAGCAAAGCTTAGTTCAAACCAGTTAATTCAAATGGTTAGTTCGAACTAAATGCTTACTCCAACTTATTTAGAACTTTAGTTCAAACTAGCATGATGTAGTCATGCTAGTTCAAATTATATAAGTTTGACCTAGTGGTTAGTTTGAGCTAAACACATTGTTTGAGTTTGAACTAAAAAAAAAAAATGTTTAGTTTGAACTAAAAATTTAGCTCAAACTAACAAGCCATGCTTAGTTCGAACTAAGTTTGTACTTACTTCGGACTCAGTAAGTCTGAGCTAAAGTTTTTGATGTAGACATAGCCTAAAAGTGCCACAAGACTCCTTGTTTGTTTTGCTGAACTGAACTAACATGGCCACTCCTTTTTGGAAGTTCCCAGGATGGGAAAACTGCACCATTCCTTGCTCAAGATTGAGTCTGAAGTCACAATACCACACTGAATACACCCATTGTCTTCAATGGATTGACTCCTCTATATGCTAGGGGGAGGTGATAGGTTCTGTGGTGTGCATTGTGCAAGAGGTCAGACTAGATGATCACACTGATCTGTTTTGATCTTAAAATCTATGAATCTAGTCATGGGGAGTAAATATTGAGAATATGGCACTCTTCTGCCAGTATGAAATGTTACTTAACCTTCCGTTTTTAAACATGCAGTTATTCATGATTATTCCCTTTCTTCTTCTAAACTCCCTTGTGAAACTGCTCTCCACTGTTGGTCAATTATTTTCATCATTAGTATGTGATAGTTCTGAGAAATCAATTCAGATGCTTAAAAAATATCCCATGGATTACTAGCTGCATTTGGTACAATTTGTTTTGAAACCAGAGGGTTTCTTAGTTGTTTATTTTTATACTTCTGGTTACCTTTAACATCTGCATCCATTAGTCTAATGGGTTTTCTTATGAGTTTATCAGATCAGTTGTTCATGGGAAACTAGAAACGAGATTAAAATATTACAGGGCACTCACTAGTATAGGAAAGTTATTACATTAAATATGTTTTTGGAAAATTTTTGGAAATAATTCAGCCTTTAGTATACAATTATGCAACAAGAGTTCGATGCAATATTTCTAACTTGTGTTTCATAGGTTGAATGTGTTATCAGATATCTTACTTGAAGATCAGTGAGAATTTTTTCTCCTACTTGTTCAGTAAAATTAATTCCTTAACAAACCCAACTTTAAAGATGCTTCTCAAGTCATAATTGTTCTGGCCATAACCACAACATGGTTTCCTAAGCTTTATCAGGGACTCCCTACAAAAGGCACAGATGATATATTCAGACATTCCCTGCTGGTTTTTGAATGAATATGAGGTCAGGCTTACCATTTGGGTTTTCTTTCTTGCTGGATCATTTTAGTTTAAGATTCAGCAGAAGCAAAGCATCTTTTGATTGTTATGTATAAAACAAATAGTTTTGCTTTAGACCAGATTTCTGTGAAAGCTTTTTCATAAGAAAGAAAAAAATATTTCTTAAAATTTATTCTATTTCAGTTTGAGAAACTGTGCACTATTGGTATTCACACAAACCAATGTAAAAAAGGTCCTACTAAAACACATAAAAGGAACCAATTGCTCTTTTTGAATGGTTTAAAAATGCCCAAGAATTAAGACATTTGAATAGAAAAACTGAGGAGTGCTGAGCAACCAGTTTTCATTGGTTCATATTGGGAGGTTCCGTGATTGTTGTCTCCCTACAATGGGAGATTTTGTGTAAGGACAGGCTTATTCAGAGGAGGCTTTAGGCAATTGGGAGCCCTAGGTGAAGGCCCTTTTATGGAGCCCCCGATAGGCCCCCACTGCTGCCCCAGTCCCCCTTGCAGCCCTAACCACCCCACCACAGTCCCAACTGCCATGGGGGGCTGGAGGGGCTGCAGACCACCAGGGCCAGAAGCCGTGTCGCCTGCCTGCCCACTCGGCCTCTCCGCAGTGGGGCGGAGCAGCGCTGCCCGCCTCCCTAGAGGGAGAGAGCACAGCAGCCAGCGCAGAGCTGCAGCTTTCAGTGGCGGGGCCCTGGAGCGGCCCACTCCAAGGAGTTCAGGCTGCTTTGCCCCCGGCCACCCCAGGCCTCTTCCTCAGGCCTTGGATCAGGTCCGTTCAGGCCTGAAGTGGCTGGGGGAGAAGTGTCCCGAACTCTTCAGGACAGGCCACTCCAGGGCCCCACCCTTCAAGCTGCAGCTCTGCGCCGGCCACTCTCCCGTCTCCCCCCTGGAGACACGTGGCCAGCTGGGGGTTGGCAGGGAACCCTGTTTCGCCCCCACTACAGTGAGCCGGGCGGGTAGGTGGGTAGGGCAGCTTCTGGCCCTGGCAGTCTGCGGCCCTCCCACTCCCCCACCATCCCATGAGAGCAAGGTTGGGTGAAGCAGATAACTCCTACAGGACCCCTTACTGCTTGGGGCCCTAGGTGACTGCCTGCTTCATTTACCCCAAAAGCTGCCTTTGGGCTTATTCCAGGGGCATCGCTCGTGCTGGGCACATGGGACCAGTGCCCTGAATCCCGGCGCCAGTGCCCCAGCTCCCGCGGGGCCCCGCCTCACTTGGTCTCTGGCCTGATGGGGCCAGAGATCTGGGGCCCAGCCACCTGTGGTCGCCATGGCCGCTCCCGTCCCTGTCCCCAGCCGGGGATCCCGGGCCCAGCTGTCCGTGGCTGCGGCTGCAGCTCTTGGCCCCAGCCAGGGATCCGGGGCCCACCTGCCCATCGTCCCATCCCCAGCCGAGGATCCCAGGCCCAGCCGCCCGTGGCCGCGGCTGCCGGTCTTGGCTTGTCCCCGGCCAGGGATCCGGGGCCCAGCCGCCTGCAGCTGCTTCTGGCCCTGTTCCTGGCTGGAGGCATGGCCGGCAGGCAGAGGGACGGGGCATGGGCTGGTGCCTTGGGTCCTTCCCTGGGGCAGCCATGCTCCTGGCTTATTCCGAAATAAATACTGAATCAACACCTCACAATCTGGCCCACTAACTTCAGTTGGAATTTACATAGATGTCAGCACTAGATCCAGTTCAAAAATGGTGTTTCTTTTCCGAGGGAAAATTTTGACTTTTTGTTGAAAAAATAAAATTAGAGAATTTTAAGTTGAAGACTGCAGTTTTTAGTTTTTGTCTTTTTGCTTATTGATGAAAAGTCAGAATCTTGTATGGGAATAAAATCATTTAATTAAAACCATGAATGCCATTGAAAAACAGTTTTTGACCAGAACTTATCTGAACATTTGATGATCAGGATCCCAGAGAAGACAAAGCATAGCAAGTGAAATAGACACAATTGGTTAAAAGTAGAAAAGGAAAAGAACAGTTTTCATGTTTGCATTTTGTAAGGGGCAGTCATGTTAGTGTAGTTCAGCAAAAACAAACAAGGAGTCCTGTGGCACTTAAAGACTAATACATTTATTTGTCTCGTGTGCTTTAGTGGGAGAAAATCCCACTTCATCAGACGCTTTGAAGATGGGGAAACTTAAGTAATTTTAAGTAAGTAAGTAAATAAGTTTCCCCATCTCCAAAGTGTCTGACAAAGTGGGATTTTCTCCCATGAAAGCTCATGAGATAAATAAAGGTGTTTAGCCTTTAAGTGCCACAGTATTCTTTCTCTCTCTTTTCTTTAATTTAGATAGACATTCATTCCATATAATGGGGAAATTATTAAATTGGAGATTAAATCAGTGATATGTTGTGTCCTTCACACTGGACCTGAATGAGCTAATGTGGGCCTGAGGGGCCAATTAATATATAAAGCTGCTCCTGGCAGGGGAACCAGAGTTAATGATCATGCAGGTCAACTGAACGGGAACAGGCTGGTGAGTGTGCAGGGAAGAAGCTTGCAGCAAAATGGGTCTGCAAGGTGAAAGCCTACAGTCACTTCAGGGGAGTGGAGAGGTAGCAAGGAGGAAACCTGGGGGAAAGAGTAAGCTTTGGTATCCTAACTAGACATGGATAAGGCTTGGAAGACAAGCTGGGAAGCAGGGCAAGGGAGCACTCCTGAGCGCTGGCCCTGACAGAAGGGCAGGACTGGGTGAGGAATTTGAAAAGGGAGGTGAGCCCTGAAGAAAAAAAAGGGATGAGGGTAGAAAAGTTGAACTATGTGGGGGAAAAGCCCAGATTAAAGGAGAAAGGAACAACCAAGAGATTTGCAGGAAGGAGCTTGTACTCTGAGATTGCTCCTGAAGGGAGAAGGCAGCTGGGGAGGAGACTCTCAACACAGGCTTGGGAAAAGAGAGGCTCCAGGGAAGAAGTCTCAAAGGTCAACAGCTTAGGAGAAAAGGGACGTACAGGCCATAGGACTGAGCCATGGAAAAGTTGATGAGAGGCAGACCACCAGCAGGAGGTGCTAGAGATGAGGGCTTCTGCAGCATTGTATCCTGACACGGGGAGAATATGAGTGGTGAGTATACTTACTTACAGGAATGTAACCTGCCCATATTGCTAATTTTAATAAATATTATGGTCATGCCAGGAGGCTCCAGTGTGTCTTGCGATGCTATGAAGATACTAAAAAGACCATTTCTGCCTTGAAGGGCTTATGATCTAAAGAAATCAAGCTGTGTATTCCTCCTTAGGATTAGCAGAAGCATGCTAATGGACGATGAGACGGTCTGGCAAAATAGCAAAGTCTTTACATATTTCCTTGATGGTAGCCAGTCTTTAGACAGAGGTAGCAACAACAGAGATGACTTTCCTATTTGCTAACTGTGCACATTTTACCTAGGATGTAGTGGGTATGTTGATCTTAACAAGGAGCAACATCCTTGAACAAACACCTAAGGACAACCTACACCTGCAAACTTGTTCTTATCAAGAATTGTCTCCTGCCTCCATACATATCTCTTGTAATGTAATTTAACTATATAGCTGAGATAGACCCTGTCATGTTAATGACATATGAGATGGATTAGATTGCAGAATCTCAGCAGAAATCATTTTTCCCCCAAAGATGACATCATTGGGAAAATAGGACAAAGCACTCTCTTAACTTTTTATGCTGCCAAGTTCCAAAGAGGTAGCCATGTTAGTCTAGTGCCACAGGACTCTGGTTGTTTTTCTTAACTTTTTAGTGCTTAATAAAAGTGAAATCTTCAGGTTGATATGGAAATTTAGTCATAAAGCGGAAGTTGTGGAAGCTTACTGGGGCAAATTAAATTCACTTGGGCATAGTATTATGGCCATGGAGTCACTGAGGCCAACCCTTTCTCCTTTCAAAGTCTATGGCAAATCTCCTGTTAACTTCAATGAAAGTCTAGTACCATTATGTTCAGTTAGTTATAGAGTCTGTTAGATTACTAAAAGAGATTACTTGTACCCAGCACTAATTAATATGCTGAGTTAGAACTCAGGATGATCAAGTTACTATTATCTGTGAAACAGCTGATTCAGAGAAGGACAACTTAGTTGTTTTACCTTAAAATCTACCACTGATGGAAGTGAAAGATGGAAGTGCAATCAAAGCTTTGTACTCAGAGAAGAAAAGGGCAGTTGGAAACTGTCACCTTTATGGGAAGGATGGGGGTTAAACACAGGCAAATGCACTTGAAGAATATTGCTATTTTTCAATATTATGATTGCTTACCTGCTAATATTTAGTGATAGAATCCTTCAAAGTTAAGATGTTTATCAGGATGAGGCTGAAAGACATATCTAATGTAGCTAGAGCCTACACCATTAAGGGCTTTAAAGACCAACAGAACTAACTTAAAAGCAATCTTCTGCTTTACAAGCAGTGCATATAAAGAAGTAGTGCTAAGGTAATATGATCAGTGTTGCTCAAATCAGTGAGCAGCTAAAAAGCCACAAGCACCTGAGAAGGCTAGATAGGAAGATATTACAAAAACTTGTATTTCATGGGTATGAATGCAGGAGTTGTGAAGCTGTCATGTGATAAATACAGGTGCAAAATGTGCAACTGAAAAGAAAAACTCTTTATTCAATCGCTTTCCCTGGGCATGGCAGAGTTGAAAGGGATGTAAAGCTCTTCTACTGCTGAACAAATCCTCTCAATAAATGGGGAGCCAGACACAAAGGAATGGGGAAGAATCATGAAAATATGTCCCTGTGCCCTTCAGCTAGACTTCCCAAAGTTGAAGCTAAGGAATATTTGGCACATCCAGCTGTCATTCTCATCTGAACATTTGACAGCAAAGAACACTGTGCGTGGTTTTGTCTGTCAGTACTGTATTTTGTTAGGGTCTGTGATGAGGCATATCTGGGCCTCGTGGCTCACTACAGGAGGCCCTGCATTTGTGCTGTGTCTTGTCCCAGGAAGCAGTGAAGTGACAGGAAAGAAGCAGCAGCAAAGGTGGGTCCTCCAGGCTTGACCAGAAAGGCCTCATGGAAGCCGTCAGGTAGAACTCAGCAGTTTCAGATAAAAGGGGCTGTGTGCATTAGCTATTGAGTTCTTGGCTGAGACCAAAGGAGTGAAGAATGGTGCTCCTCTTTGGCCTAAAGATGGAGAAGGGCCTAAAGATGGAGAAGAACCTGTAGATGCAGACTCTGAAATAGGGCTGGAGATAGAAGGAGCCTGGTAGCAAGAGGCCAAGTGAAATTGCAGTGACAGACTGGGGTAGGCAATACATAACTGCTGTGTATAGGGTCCCCTGGGCTAAAACCCAGAGTAGTGGGTATACCTGGCCACAGGTAAAGTGGCATAAATCTTGAAAAGGAGACAGGGGTTACCTGGGAACCTGAACAAAAGACTGAGTCTAAGGGGCTCAGAGCCAGAGCTGAAGATCTGAGTGAGGATAAAAAGACTGACTCTCTAATACCCGGGAAGTGGTTCATTTGGACTTCATGACTTGACCAGCTGGACAAACTATTGAACACCCTGTCAAAGGTGTCTGGCAAACTACTGGGAGCACCAGGAATTTGAAAAGGTCCACAGTACTGCAAACAGCCACAAGAAGTTACAAGAGGTAAGTGTGCTCATTACAGGGTCAGATTATGTGACTCTAGGTATTTATTGGGCTTATTGTGGTTGTAAAACGCCACCACCTTTCAGGAACACCTGGAGTCTTTAGACCTGGCAGTGGGGAACAGGGCTAGTGTGACAACTTTAAGAACGGCTGCCCTTCTCTGCGTATTTTGGGGAGTTTGGTGTATGCTGTATATGTATAGTCATTGCATCTGCTGAATTGGTGGTGCCCAGACCCTTGCATGAGTTCAAATTGCAGGGAGCATTATTCAAACCTGCAGCAATGTCCACCGTAGACCTCATTATACAACATACCATGTACCTTGAACTTCTTTCTTGTACCTAAATGCATTAGCAAATACAGTGGCCTGACTGAAAGTCCGTATCAGGCAGTGGTCCCTTAGTTGGGGAGCAAAAACTGAGTAGAGAGGCAGAAGAGGTAGAAAAGTTCTTCAACACATGGATCCCTTGAAAAGGTCTCTGCCTTGCTCAGGAGTGTGTGGCTCCAGAGCTGCATGTGGCTCTTTAGCTGCCACCCTTGTGGCTCTGACCCTCCCCCCTGCCAATGGGGAACCCTGGGGGGGGGTTCCAGCTCTCCCCACACAGAAGCTACACCATTGTGGCTCTCAAAAAACTTGGTTATTGAAGGAATTTTTTTAAAATGGCTCTTAGCTTGTGGGTTGCCAACCCTAGGTCTAGCTAGATTAGAGTTACCAGATAAACAAAGCATGGAAAGGAGGACAGGAAAATACAAAAAGAAGGACATTGAAGGGCATGTAGAAAATACAGTATTAATATAACTGTCTTTACCATATTATGTCATGGAAAATGGGTAATGATTTAATAAATGCAGCATTAAAACTGTGCAATGTCATGTGTTAAATTATTTTAAAATAAAAAACATTATCAAAATTTTTTTAAACCAAAACCTGGATTTTTTTCATTAAATGGAAGTTTCTCATGACCCTTTCATTAATGTTCATGAGACTAAAAAAAACTAAATTTGCATATATAATCTTGAAAAGCACCTAAAAAAGTAAAAAAAAAAAAAAAAAAAAAAAAAAAGTTAACTCACCTCTCATTTTTCATTTTCCACAGCAGCCCATTTTACAATTTAAAATAAAAAGGTCCTAAATTGTTTCTATCCAGTTCAAATGTGCTCCTTTATTTGTTTTACTTAATTGATCCCTGTTAGTAATTTTATTTATGGTATACTTTATTTGCCTTTGTTTTATTAGTGTCCCTATATTTTTTTTTTAGCAATTTAGCCCTCTCGTAGCAAGCAACAGGCCAAAATTAAAGTGCCTAATATAGGTCTCAAACCCACACCCATGGGACTGAGAAGCTCTGGCTCCACCAGCTGAACTAACCAGACTGCTATTGAAAGGAAGGAGTCAGCCAAACCCACACACAGGGATCAGTTAGGGAATTGCTTTTCCTGACCTCTTACTGAGGACTGGTTTGTGAAGAGCTGTAATTGGGCCATGTGTGCATCTGACCACCTCTGAGTTCACTGCTCCAATACCCAGCCACTGGGGGAAGATCCCTCTGCTGGGCTCAGGAACTTGGTTGTTACAACTTTTTTTTTTTTTTTTAAACATTCTACTCATCATTAGTAAACAGCTGAACAAAATCACCTACTTTTAAAATGCCTGCCGGATGGATGACATGAAGGTAAAAAGATGGACATGTCCTCCTTTTGCCAGAGGTCTGGTAAACCTAAGTTAGACTGAAAACAGGGAGGTCCTGCAGAGGGGACTTGGGCCTTTGCAGATGAGCAGAAATAGCTGATTCCCTAGAAAGTGCAGAGACAAAGACAAATAATCTGAAGAAAACTAGATATTATATTCTGGGGTGGCCAAACTGTGGCTTGGGAGTCCATGTGGTTCTTGTACAGTTAGTTCCAAAGGGGTAGCTGTTTTAGTCTAGTTCAGCAAAACAAGCAAGGAGTCCTGTGGCACTTGAAGACTAACAAATTTATTTATCACATGAGCTTTTGTGGGAGAAAATCCCACTTTGTCAGACGCTTTGAAGGTGAGGAGCTTACAAAATGGGAGTTAAGTAAATGCAGGAGAGTGTAAGTCATGGGATCAGGTCATATTATAACAGCAAATCAAAGCAGTAGTTAAGATTCAAACACTGAGAAATGGCACACAGAGGAAGGTGAAGTCAAATCAGCAGTTGTTATGGGAGAAGAATCCATAGTCACAATTTAATCCTGTTTTCACACAATGGAGTTTGCGTATCAATTCCAGTTCTGCTGTTTCTCTTTGAAGTCTTTTGCTGAACTAGAAGTCTTTTCAACTTCAAAGAGAAACAGCAGAACTAGAACTGATATGCAGATTCAACTGTGTGAAAGGATTAAATCATGATTATGGATTCTTCTTGCTTTCCAACAGGTGATTTGACCTCACTTTCCTCTATGTGCTGTTTCTCAGCATTTGAATCTTAACTACTGCTTTGATTTGCTGTTACACTATGACCCAATCCCATGATTTACACTTCCCTGCATTTATTTTCATCCCATTCTGTAAGTTTCCCTACCTTCAAAGCATCTGACGAAGTGGGATTTTCTTCCACAAAAGCTCAAGTGTTAGTCTTTAAGTGCCACAGGACTCCTTGCTTTCTTTACAGGTAGTGTGGCTCACAGAGCCCTCTATACCCCTCCCCCCATTGTTCATCTACAAGACATGGGGCGGGGGGGAGTTCAGGGCTTCAGCCCAGCTAGGAGCTTCTGCTCTGCAGGAGGCAACTGTCAGGGCTCAGAGTTTTCACCTGCTGGGATTTCAGCATTGCATGGATGGGGGTCTTGGAGCTTCTGCCTCATGGGAGACACCTGCCAAGACTCAGGGCTTCAGCAGATGTGCCCCGTCGGGCAGCTGCCCCAAGCCCTGGTAGAATCATTCTGGACGGCAGAAGCCCCACACCCTATGTATGCAGCTCAGAGAGTCAGTAAATTTACACCCCTCCCCCCACACCTCACCTATATTTTGATCCTGGAAAAAAATGTATCATAATCAGCATAGGAAGTTCAGAGGATAAAATCAGCAAGTGACAAATAGAGGTGTAAACTGAACATTAGTTACAAGCATTGAACTGCTATCCTTACTGGAAGAACAAAGCAGTGATCCTTCACTTTTGAGAGGCCTTGCCTGTATTTATAGTCAGTGGGATATAAACCCAGAATGGCAACAGGCTAAAGTGGTATCAATCCTTGCATAGAACAACTATTACAGTATCAGTAGAGCTCTGCAAATCTGCAGATATCCGCTTATATTCACAGACTATTTTTGCAGATCATGGATGGATGCAGATCCAAATTTTGTATCAAGAGCCCTGCAAATCTATGGATGTCTGCTTTATATTTGCAGATGCTTTTTGTGGTTCATCTGCAGAGCCAAATTTTGCAAGCACACAGGGCTCTAAGTATCAGCCTATGTGAAATCTACAGAACTAAGACAGCCCATCACCAAATACAGACCCAGTGACCATAAACTAGACATGGAATTTGGGAGGCACAAACACAGGCAATGCAGCTAATGCGCTAGGAGAGAAAGTGAGACAGCCGCGTTTTGCTCCAATATCTGTAATACCAGGAAAGGCAAGAAATAGATTTCCTCAAATTATTAGAAACTGTAAAAGACATCTTATCAAAGACTGATAAGGAAAAACTGTGCCTGACCATACAATGTGACCATATTTCACAAAGGAAAATGGGCTTCAATGGAGCTTACCTGAGCTATCTCTGCCCTCTCTACTGCATAAGGAGCTTGCCCTGAGCCACTCCTCAGAGGCTCCCTTTCAGAAGACTGGCCAGGGCTGCCCACCATCACTGCTCTCCTGAGCACCGCCAAGCAGGACTGGCATTGCTGCTCACCCCCCACTTCACATCCTGCAAACATTCCTCCATGTCCCACTTTTTTGGCCAAACTCGGCATTTGTCCTGTCTGCTCTTGCTAAACAAATGGGATGTATGGTCAGTTTTGCCAAAAAAGTGGGGATGTAGGGGAAAATGTGTAAAAAGAAGACAGTCCTGGCTACAATGGGACATACAGTCACCCTGTCGTGGATGGATGGGGCGAGAGTGCAGGGGGTGGGGGGGATTCTACATATATACCTGGTCATTCCAAGTCAGGTACAGAGAGTAATGACAAATGGATACTGGGGCAAAGAAAACCTGAACAGACCATGCAAAACTATCCAGGATGAATCTTGCCTTCCTCTGACAGATACATGAGGGTTTCCTCTTTTCTTTATACTTTGACCATATTTATATAGTATTGCTTGGCCAAATGACATCCCATTCGTCTGAGGCTTTATTAGCATAAACATTACCTAACAGCTATGGTGACCCAGAATGTTTAATACAAAACAAACAAGGAATCTGGTGGCACTTTTAAAGACTAACAAATTTATTTAGTGCATGAACTTTAAAAGTGCCACCAGACTCCTTGTTTGTTTTGCTGGACTAGACTAACACAGCTACCCCCTTTGGAACTTGGTAATAATACAAAAGAGTCTCCCTTCCACTTGTGCATCTGGGCTTAAAGTTATCATGCAGTGTTTGGTGAATATCAATTGGGATGAACTTAACGTCAAGCATGTACTTAAATGCTTTGCTGGATTGATATGTTGGAGCTGAAATTCTTTGATGTTTTATGCACAGTCAAACATGAGAATTTACAATAATGGTATGTGTGAAAAGGAATGTGATCTTTGGTTAAGGAAACATTAGAGAGGTATTGAGGTGGTAGAAGGAACTTTACCACAGATAAGATCTGCAGCTGACTGGTGGTCATCATTATCAGGAGCTCAAATACTAGAGATACTGTAGGAGATTAAAAAAAAAACCAAGGAGTCGTGTGGCACTTAAAGACTAACAGATTTATTTTTCGCATGAGCTTTTGTGGGAGAAAATCCCACTTCGTCAGATGCTTCGAAGATGGGTGAACTTACTATAGGAGATGCTGACTTGCTCATATTTCTCTTTAAAATCCCACCCCACCTAGGCGAGAATCATTTCATCATGTAGAACACTAGTGGAGAACCTCCCCAAAAACTGGACAACTTGGTGGGTGTGTTTTCCATGAAGTGCTAGGTGGAAAAATAAAAAAGACAAATGCCTGGGGACTTTTTGTTACTGAGATTAATTTTCACATTCTTACAGCTCCTTACACCAGCTGCATCCTGATGTGAAAGATTCAAAGTCATTCAATGGTGGTATTGAGCAGGGAAAAAAGGACGTTTATTGCTTCTGAATTACTATTTCTCCTGCTTTGTACTTATTAGTTTTCACTTGTACTAGTTTTTATTTAGTGTTTAAAACTCACTTAATTAATTTTTTGTTTTGAAAGTGTGACAGACACTCATGAGATAGATAATGGATTGATAAACAACACTTGAGGGGACCCTAGAGTGCTCATCATTTGCTAGGTAGGGTATGTTAAACATAATCCTGGTAAGATCAAGCCCTCCAGGACAAAAATTGAAAGAGGCATTTAATTGGAACACTTAGCAATCACAAAACCAAGACAGAGGTTAAATTGTTTTGAGCAAGAGAAATTAATACATTAAAGGTTACATTTCCAACTGTGAGGCTGCAGAGCCAGGCTCTTATGCAGTGTCAGAATTACATAAGGCAGAAGAAATGGCTCTGAAATGATTGTGGAATCATTAACAAAAGCCAAGGCAGAGTAAGACATTTCCCAGCAGGAGGGTGTGAAGAAGAATAAAGACATGGAGAGAGCTCATTAAGAATGAATTGCAGACCATAAACATTTGAAACCACTAAGTGTGGAGTTCTATCTGTTATCTAATGACTCAGAAATTATAAAACTAGCAATGACTTTCAGAAAAGGAGTTGACTTTGCAGGAGGTTGTTTGCCATTATGAAAAAAGGTAATTTTTTTTCTAGTTGGGGTGAAAATATAAAAATCCTTCATCTTTGTAAATCAGCACAATTTAAGCAACTTCAGCTATACCCCTGAGAGTTTTCCTTCTGTATAATTACACATTGTCTCAGATTTAGAAACACGGATGTTGAAATGGAAGAACTGCATAAAGAATGAAGGAAGAGACAAGGGATTCTTTCCTTATTGTCTGTCTGCAGATGATTAACCTCTTCATCTTGAAACATCTAGCCAATGCTGAGACTTCTACCTTGTGGGAATTTCTAAAATGGACATGTTTCATTTGATTGTCAAGACAGATTTTTACATGAAAAACATATGAGCCAAAGAATTTACATGAGTGAAATGCATTGACCAAAATGCATACATCTATGAAGCACCAACAGTTTGTTGAAAAAAGCCATATTCTCTTGGGTCCCTAGGAGTTAACATTCCAAATTAGATGTGCATTGTGCAACTGCCACACCAGACTGCCAGGAAATGGTCTAGTACCACATGGGTACAGATTTTACGACTATTGTATTGGATTTGTATTCAAAATTGTGATAGAAGTATGTTTAAGGGTAATAAGGGAGGGTTCTGAAAGAAGAAAAGGAGTCCAACTGGTACAAAAGCAAAGGGAAGGAGGGCCAAGTTTAGGGGGTGGCATAGAAGTCCCAAATGTGAAGGCATAAGAAGGAATTAAAAATTAAACAGCATGGGTGGTGGCTGATGACTGGGTAGGGGACTAGCAAAAACTGAAAGCAAAAGTGTTGACATAGATGGCATAGATGAGGTGAGGATAAGCAGTCTGAATATGATATAGACAGACTGTAGATCCATACGAGCTCTGATGTAAGACTCTGCTCAGTTTTCCTTCCAAACTATTCCTGCCCTCTACCTCCAGATGGCATTTATTCAGAGTCCACAAAGTTTCAGGTGTGGATACACAAAAATATTCCATAGTTGCCACACATGCATGAATAATAATCCTTGGCACAGATATATTTCAGCACCATGCTGAACTGATCATACTTGAATCAGCTTTTCTATGGGGCCCTGCTATTCTGGAAGGCAGCAAGATCCATTGACTAGGATGCTCACTACACTGGGGATCAGGAGATTTACATTCTATTCTTAGTTCTGCTACTGACTTGCAGAGTGACTTGTATCAAGTTATTTCAATTAACTCCTTCTCAGGTTCCCGGAGGACAATGATTGAAAAATGTGATACAATTCTGACCTCTTCTTTTTGGTTAAAATTCAAAATTTTTATGACAAATGTAATCAGACCTGAAAATTTTCAATCTGTTCTGATACTTAACTACCTTTGCCTGGAGATTTACACTTGAAAAACTCTGCACAAGATCCAAGTATGATTAATGTGTACTTCCCTGATATATACGTTTTAATTTGTAAAGTGTTATATTTAAAACCAATAATGTGTATAGTTATAATTTACCACACAATGGGGATAACTACTTTTGACCTACCTTCAGCCAATTGCATCTCTACTGCTGGTACAAAATTCTTCAGCTGTAGAGAATACACTAAAACACAGTTTTCCCATTTCATGAGTCTGGTTTATAAAATTTGTGGCCTTCTATTTTGTGCCTGAATATATTTTCTGTGTTGAATGAATCACAGTTGTAAATGGTAGTAGTCAGGTATCTAACTACCAGACTGAGCTGACAAATAGCTTGATTCCAAAAGTCATGCATTTGTGCATACATTTAATAGTGCATGTAACCCACAGCTAGATGTGGGTGCAAAATTATAAGTCAAGCCTGTATAACATGTTGTGTATCTACTAAAATTTCAAATACTGGATGTGCAGCACATGACCAGTTCTAGCATTTTGGCTACCCTAGACCACTTGCTCCTTCCAGTCCTGCAACCATTCCCATGATAAATTGTCACCAAACATTTTTCTGCCCCTTTTTTATTGCTGCCTTAGGCAGTTCCAGATCTAGCTGAACTACAGAGACAGATCCACTTCCAGGAAAAAATAATCACAAGTGAAGAAATTCAATTATAGTTAATATATTAGCAAATTTTATGGGCCAAATTCATTCCCCTCTGAAGTAGGTTTGTCTCCCATTGGCTATGTCCACATTACAGGTTTCAGTTGACTTAAAGCCCCTTAAGTCAACTTAAACAAAGCCCTGTCCACATTTGGAGTATTTTAAGTCAACTTAAGGGCTTCTTTAAGTTAACTTAATAACTGCTGCCCTTAGAGTTGACTTTAAGGGTTAAGTCAACTTTATTAAGTCAGCTTAACACAATGTGGACATTCAAGTTGACTTAACAAAGTCGACTTCATGCAGTGGGGCCATGTAAGTTGACTTTGTAAAGTAGACTTAAGCCAGGGGGACCCATTTGGAGTTGACTTAATAAAGGCGACTTTAAATGGGTTCCCTGGCTTAAGTCTACTTTATAAAGTCGACTTAATGCAGTGTGGACTCACTAAGTCAACTTAATAAGGTCTACTTAAAGTCAACTTTAAGTAGACTTTATTAAGTCAACCTAATAAAGATGACTTAGTTTTTGTAGTGTAGACATAGCTATTGGTAGTAGTGGAGGTTGCAGGGTAGAATGTGGTCCCTCAAATGGCTGGAATACACCTAATAAATGATTTCATATGTAAAATGAAAACTACAGGTATACAGTAGTTCCTTCCCTGAATTTTCCTTAAGCACTAAGTGCCACATGGTACTATTCAACTACTTACATGATGGAAGGATACAGACTTAGGTCGTTAAATTCAGCATGACATTCAGACTTCAGAGGAAAGATCATCTGAGCAGATGAAGCAAATGGTTTCAGACTGACCAGACTCTCCTTCCTCTTCCCTTTAAGTCCCCAAAACAGTGGCTATGAAATTTCTTTAAGAAATAATCAAGACTGAATACAGGGCTGGCTCAAGGGGTTGTGGTACCCTAACCCAACTTTTCTTTTGCGCCCCCATTGCCAACTCTGCGCCTCAAGCATGCTCGTGGAGGCAGGAGGGGTGGGGCGGGGTTGGTGGTGACGTGGCTGTGGACAAAGTCACACAACCCCAAGCAGAGGGCCTGGCCTGGCCCAGCCATATTGTCCTGGTGAGCACAGGGAACTGCAACCTGTTCCCAAGCCAAACTTTCAATTTTTGGTCTCAGCACCCTTAAGCTTTGGCACCCCAAGCTGGCGCCACACTGGCTTACCCTTTAAGCTGGCCCTAATTGAATGGCCACAACATGCAAGCCAAAATGACAATTGAATGCAAAATATTGCATAGAAGCTCATCAGCCATTTCCCCACTGCTGCTGTTTCAATCTCTAGATATGGCAGGAAGAGGGCTTATTGTGTTGCACATTTGTTGCAGAGTGTGAAGCATGCTTCCCAAGGTCTTTGCTGAAATACCACGTACTCTATGTGCTTAGCTGAAATCAAGGGGACAGCTAGATGAATATAGGTGAAATCCTTCTACCACTAGCCTATTAACAAAGCATCTGTGGTAGCCTACACAGTAAAAGGAGCAGATGCTGCAGCACATACAAATACCAGTGACCACATTTCACCATGAGGGGATTGTTGTGAAGTTGAATATGTGTAACTTCCTAGCAGTTAGAGCAATATAAAGGTAACTCAGAATAAGCATACATGATTGTAGTCAGCTTCTAGCAGAGAATATTAGTTAAGGTCGCAAAATGCAGGTTAGAGAGAAACATCTGTAATGAGAAAGGTAAATCGGTGGGGGGGGGGGGGAGGGGGAAGCAGTGTTGCCTATATAAAAGCCAGTCACTGAATAAACAAATGATATGCCAAGGCTAAATGATTCATTGCCCTGAAGAAATATATTGAATAGGCCAAACTGGAGAGGAAAAAAGAAAAACCATATTTCAAAGATGGTATAGAACCAGATCCCGAAAGGTACAGCTTCTTAGAAAATATCCCTTTGAAACAAATGGCTGCCTAATCGATGTCACAGACAAAACAAAATTACAATAATAAAATAAAACCAAAATAAAGAGTGGGGCAAGAGGATGAACCAAGTAAAGAAATAATCAAGAGAAAGAGAAAACATACAGTGTAATATTTCATTTGCTGATCTACCACAATGAAACATATATTAATCCTCATTCATATGGGAATATCCTCTCAGAATTTACTTGTGGCTTTGATTCTCTTGACTAGTTAGATCTGAGGTCTTCTGGAAGACCTGGACAATTTTAAAAACAGAAATGTGAAGAAAAATTCACTGCAGAACCCCCATCACCTCCTCCTAAAAAAAAACCAAAAAACTCACACTTTGCATATTACATACATTTGTGTGTGTATAATAAAATAAATATGTCTGAATGTATTCTTACAGCCAGAGATCATATGGACATACTTATATACATTCACACACAATATACACTACGTAGTTAAGTACAAGGGAAAGAAAAGATTTTCTTTGAAGACCAAAAGTCAGACCCGAGGTAACGAAAGTAAAGCGTAATTTACCCTGTAGTTAAAAACCAAAGGAATCTTTTTACTCGGGGCTGCTGGATCTATTCATGCCATTCGAGAAGAATATAAAAGAGATGCTTTGGGATTTTGAAGTAAAAATTCACAACAGTATGTCTTTACTTTTTTTTTTTCCCCTTCAACCAAGACATCTTTTGCTGGAGTCCTTTATCTAGAGCTTTGTATACATATTTTTAATCCTATACAAAAATGATAGGATGTCAAGAAGGATCTATAATAACACCATTTTTTTATTTCACTTCAAAGACTTGGCAATTTCTGATCCATGTGACATTCACACTCCTTCAGGGTCAAACAACATCTTGCAGCCTTCATAAAATGATTAAATATTTTAAACAGCTCCTGCTTATACCTCCATCGCCCCTCGAGACTGATACTGTTATCGTTTTTGTCAAAGCCAGTTTCCATCCGCATTTGTCATTCCTGCTTGCATTTATGAGTTATCAATCGCCATGTCAAAATGCAAAATAACTGATGTTCTTTGGGCGGTATTGGATGGTCTATCTGGGGCTTTTAATCAATGCTGATTTTTATTTTCCATACCCATACATAAATCTTTACCATTCTGGGCCACATATAATGCGTTTGTACAAAACGCAGTGACAGAAGCAGTAGTTATATTATCAAACATTATACCTCGGGGCTAACTGAGTATCAAGGGCTTTCAAAAGGGAACATTGGGAATTACTGTGGAGGAGAGATGACTGCAGTAGAGAATATAAGGGATTGGTTGTTGCCATTTATAAATCAACATCATGCAAGCTAATCCTTCTCACTTAAATGCAGTCCAAATACTTTTCCTGATAGTACTGAGTTTCAGAGTATTTTTTTAAAGCTAACACAATGCACACAAACAATGGTTATATGCATTTTCTTATTTCTTGAGCTTTTCCCTAAGGATGTATATAGAAGCTGTGATACCATTCTGCCTTCCCACTGCCCAAGGTCTACAAGTCAGTAAATATTCTCTGGTTAATCATAGCTGAATTATTAGTGTATTCCTCCACCCCAAATTTTGGCCTGAGCTGCTATAATAAAAAAGAATATTTCATTCACTAAAAGGATATCTGTTTCATTTATCAAGGGAAGATTACAGCCAGCTATAGAAATGGTTCATAATCTGTGCCAAGTCAGTTTTAAGGGCTGGATCTGTGATATTTAGGGCCAGATTTTCAAAGATGTTTAACACCCACTGTGCTGGACTCTTTTGAAAAAAAATAATCACTGTTGACTGTGCTGAGAGCAATCTGGGGATCCTTTGAAATAATGTCTTAGTGGACAGTCACGCAACACAAAATTAACCCGATAACCTGACTTCTGGATAACTGAAATGCCCATCTAGCTGAAAATTGTTCACATTGTTATTTATTATTATTGATGTTGACAAGCCAAAACCGGAGCCTGTGCATAGCCTGAATTACTTTGGCTTTGTGAGAGTCAAGGGCAAGGAGCTTCTTCTGTTATTGGACCCTGATTCAGGGAAGCACTTAAGGAGGCATGCTGTAAGGCTAACCCTCCACAGGACAGCACTTTAAGGATGTGCTGATTGCTTTTCAAATTGGCGTCAGGTGTAGAGTTAGCAGAGCAGTGATTCAGTGGCTTTATTGCAACTGGAGCAGTAAATGTATTAAAAAAAAAAACCCCAACAAACCCCAAATTCTGCATCTGAGATGTGGAGGACAGGGCAAAGCTGCTTGCCATCTAATATGTACTTGCATGACCTGTTACATGCTTTCATTCATCAGTTGAAGCAGCTTTGTATTAGTCACTGATGTTTGTCTTAGCCTAGCAGTTCTTATATGAGCTGGTCTGATCTCTTGTAGGAAGGAGAGAAAGTGCCTGGGAATCTAATTAAGATTCATCTGCCATCAAAGGGATGGATCCCAAAGTCAGATAATTTTAAACAAAGCCAAAACTACTATTTGACACCTGTGTTTATTAGAGTTTACCAGATAAAGGAGATGTGTGATTGTGGAAAGGGAGAGTTTCAGCATAATTTAAGTATGGAAACTTAGCATTCTTGTGATATTTTTTCCTCCAGCTTTCAATGTTGTGATGACTAGACTGAATTACAGAGAAGTTCTAAAAGATCATAGATTATAAAGGATATGGTCAGTAATTTTTTCTTTTCTTCTTTTGCTTTCTGCCATATAATCAAAACCATTATTAAATTACTTTCTGGACAATCCACTTTTTTTGCAGTTTTTCTTCTATTGTGTTTGGCCTTTAACACAGAGTAAATTAAAACATGTTCACGAGCCTCTTTTACAAAACAAAGTAAAGACATTCACTCTAGGTGCCTCCAGAAGGAAAGTTGCTCAAACTTCCTTTACAGGTAGGAGCTTTATTCTGTATTAAAAGATGCATGTATGGGAACGCTTGACCTGAAGTTCTAGTGTAAGGGGGTCATTTTTTTTTAAATGTTTTAACAATCCGGAGTGTTTGCATTACTGCAAAATAACCTTGGCTATCCATTATCATTATCTGCTGAGATCCTAATAGCAAAGTGTAATGAAGATGTGGGATTAAAGCAATGCGATGACAAATCTGTGCTAACATCCCACAATCTATGTAGAACCCACGGATGCTTTTCCAAACTCTGAAACAATTAAGTCTGTCTGTGTAGACCATCATTGCAAAAGGCAGAGGCACAGAAGCAAGAAGCAACTGCTACTTCACAGGTATTCAGAGGCATACTTGAATATTTAAGGAAAAAAACTAGTAACAGCCTCCAAAGTATTATAATTGTTAGTTGTGTCCTTCTTTATGGGCACTAGTGCAAGCTAATTGGCCTTCTCTTCTTTATGTGACCCCATCTTTTGCTTAGGATACATAACTCACAGAGCAAGCAGTTATCTCTCAGAATACTGGTAGCAGCGGCATTGTAGGACTTGCAGTGTTAGGGGCTATCACTTAATTAGTTCTGCAGGATTCATAGCTGAAACAGTGAAATAAAAGGTTGACAACTGCAAACTTGTATTTACACTGTGCTTTGTAGTCATAAAAATATCTGCAAGTGCTTTGTAGGGAAAAAATGCATGAATGTAAACAAAAGTGCACTTTCTGAGAGCTGGCTAATAATTAATACTACTGCACATTAAATAAAAGAACTGTGGACACTTAGGTGTATTAATCAACAGAAAAGGTTATGTTTTCTGTAAGCATTAAAAGGACACTTTATTAATCCCAATCCTGCAGGTCTCACTAAGACAAACTCCCACTGAAAAGAGCCTAGCAAAACCCAGTTTTCTCTGAGCAAGTTTTAGGTCCTGATTCAGGAAAGTAATTAAACAAATATCCAACTTTTGAGCCCATCCCAATTAATTAATGCACTTAGACCTCAGTTCAGCAGAGTACTTAAGCACATGCTTAAGTTTAGGTGCGTGAATGGTTCTCTTGTGCTTACCTGCTTTGCTGAATTGGGGTCTTGATGAACACTTATGTGAGTGATTTATGTATTGCTTGCTGGGTAATAAGGTGAGAGGACTCCATGCCTGTAAAGAAACTAAATTGGCTCTCTTTTAAAAGAAATGTTTACAGAGATTCTGCAGCTAGTATTGCAGCCAGTTGCACACTAACTGATTGACTTGTGCTGCTCTCAAACAAATCCTGAAAATGGTGTTTCTCCTTCCAACTTCCATGTGTGGTTTTAGACATGACCGTGCTGAATGTCAGATCAAACTTAGCAGGTTCCAATATTTCAGTACAAAGAGTAAATTTAAAAAGTTTTATAATAGCAATCTCCACAGCTGGTGTTGGGGAATGAATAAAGGAAGAACAGCAATTAAGAGTTCAAACTAATGGATATGAATCATTTAGAGCCCTGTTCTGTTCTTAGACACTTACACATTCCACTGACTGAAATTCCCTCTGTCTTCACCTGGAGTTGCATATACACATCTGAAAGCACAAATTGACTTTTAAATCTTTCTTCTACCTGGGTAAACAGCAGTGGGAAAGAAATGCCCCAATTTCTGCTTAAAGTTTATAACAAAAGTCCAGACTGGGAGTGGGATCAGGACCAAAATCTTATCATAGTATTGTTACAGCCAGAGGTGAAATCTAGTCAGTAAATTAACAGAAGTCTAAATATCAGAGCTTTTGATCTCAGCTTAGTTCTTCAGAAAATTTAAAAACCAGCTTCAGTGAAGCTGTCAATTATCAAATTTCACATGGAGTTAAATTATGGTTTTAACAGTCAAATACTTTTGTTTGTGCCACCATCACTTTCCTCTTCCTTCTCTTGCTGTGTTCTCTAGAATGTTTTATAGCAAATGATTAGCTGAGCTAGTTTCTTGAACTATCTATCTTGTTTCTAGATAAGTGAACTTCAGCTATGAGGGAACCAGGATTGAAGCCTGTGTCACCACAGTTCTCCACTGCTGGGCCCCAATTTACTCTGCTTTGCTGTGTGAACCCCAACTCCTCGGTCAACTCACACCCAGCCTCTTACATGTAATCATCAGGGGCATCGGTGGTGCTGGGCACCTCAAGGCACGTGCCCCGAGTCCCAGCATCAGTGCCCCGGATCTCCAGCCCAGTTGGGCTGGGGATCCAGGGCCCAGCCGTCCTCCCATGGCCGCGGCGGCCCTGTCCCTGGCCGGGGATCCGGGGCCCGGCTGGTCCCGCCCCCTGGCCAGGGATAGGGCCAGGCGGCGGCAGGCGTCTAGGCCACGGCCAGACCGGGCCAGAAGTGGCCACAGGAGGCTGGGCCCTGCACAGCCGCGGCTGCAGGCAGCCAGGCCCCCAGATCCCCAGCTGGGGACGGGGTGGCCGCAGCTGCGGACAGCCAGGCCCTGGATCCCTAGCCAGGGATCCAGGGCTCAGCCGGCCGCCCACGGTGGCCCCATCCCCAGCCGGGGATTGGGGGCCTGGCCGCCTGTGGCCATGTCCACGATGGCATGGGCCCAGCCTCCTGCGGCTGCTTCTGGCCCAGCCCTGCCGCAGCCTAGCCGCCCACGGAGGCGCGGCCCTGCCTGGCCCTATCCCTAGCCAGGGGGCGGGACCTGCCAGCTGGGGGAGGGGTCTTGGCCAGTGCCCCGGGTCCCTCCCCGCCCCAGTGACGCCCCTGGTAATCAGTCCCTCATTTAGTGGAGGAGCACTCTGGAGAGCCATTCATGGGATAGATCCCCCCAAAACATGACAACACCCAGATGCAGCCCTGTGAATTGCCATCTTGCAGAGTTCAGTGTTGCACACTATACCCTCCAAGCTCATTTACACTTGACACTTGTCCATCAGTTTATCAAAGAAGTTGATATGCACCAACTGTCACTTCAGATGAGGTCTCTGCACCCACACAATCCATATGCAATGCTTTAGGTAAATAAACATAAGTTTACTGACAAGAATAAGATTAAGTGAGTGTAAATCAGAATAACATAAATCAAAATCTTAAGTCAAGGAGTTAGTTATAATCAAATACAACATAACGCTTCTTCTAAACTCAGATTACTGTTCCAGTCGGTATACTCAGTTTCCCTCACAGGCCAGGTGAGATACAATCTGAAGTCAGATTCCTCCCCTCCTTATGGGTAAAGGACTTTCCTTGGGAGCCTGATTACAGGGGAGAGCACTTAGACAAATGTGTCACTTTCTTTTAACAAGTTATCTCAACACCCCCTGGGGTCAGGTAATCATTCATGTCTGGCAATGTGTGTGATTCTTTCCACTAGAGCCCAAGTGCTTACAAATACTTAGGTCAGTCCATTGTTCCTTTATGCATGTTTCTGCTGGGTATGGGAATATAGCTTTGTGTTTGTTTGCGTCCATTCAAGCCATATGAGACAGAATTGGGGATGTGACATGGCAGGGTTTCATATTTGCACATATATATAATATTGCAGAAAGCATGCTTCCATAACAGTGATGCTCAGTATATTATGAACATTCCAAAACCACATTATACAACATTTTTGGCATCAGACAATACGTAGTTATGCTGTCAGGGAGAACATGAATGCTACACAGATCATTCTACAAGGGTGTAGTGTACTTAGGGTACACTAGGTCTCCATGTCCCTTGTGAGTGAAAATGGGCTTGCTCACAACTGGTGGTGTGAATTGACCGACAATAGGGGTAAACACAAGAGGTTGTCGTTTGCATTCAATATTTTTATTTTTGGGTAACATAACTGACCCTGTCCTGATTCCAGTAATCAAACAGAAGTGTACTGCTACCATTAGAGTCATATTGATACCTTTATGCACTTATTGGTAGCATCTTACTGCTTATGTAGTCTCACTGAAATCAATAGGACTGTTCATATAGTAAAGTGCTATTCAGTGTGAGTAGGGGTATCAGAGATTTCGATGGGTTCTTGGTACAGATTTTCTGTAACTGTTCAACCTAAATGGTTATTCGTTATGCTAATTTCAGCATTGTGAGTATTAGAAGTTCTCCAGAGATGGAAATAAGTTTTCTTGTTTTTGCTGATGAACTAGGATCATTGGAGTGTTGGACATTCGCAGCGCATTTAATTTGGTAATTGTATCACTTTCATAGGTCTCTTTGGTGAGCGGATTGTTCTGACCACTGGCACATAATCATGTTATTTGGTTTCTAACCACTCTCCTTTATTTTCCATTTTCTGTAGGAGAATTCACTTTCAAATAACTTTCCTTAGTTTTGATCTTTAAAGAAAATAGTGCCTTGCATTCTGTGAGGAACAGAATTATTTTTTTCTAGGATTTTGTGTAGTGAATTCCCAACAGCATAAGAGTCCAAAGGCTCCTGGAGCTAGTTGTGAAATGTAGCTAAAGATGATCTTGTTGAGCACCTTTATACATTTCTTTGGGATTTCTCCATCAATTGTGAATTGACAGGAGTTACCCAAGACTTTGCTTCAATAGTTTTTAAGGGTGAATCAGAGTTTGCCATAGTAAAAAAAAAAAAAAAAAAAAAATCACAGAGCTTCTCCCTTCTCTCTTTCTCTGGTCAAACCCTGCAACAATCCAAAATCTTTTAGGGAAATATTTTCAAAAGACACTTAACCCATTTGCTACAAACTGAACCAGGATTATGCACATCACAGCTTTGGACATTCATTTGTATATTTGAAATATCTTATTTATTTATGCAAACATCCTTTGATACTAGTTAGGTAGTTAAGGCACACACCAGTGCAAATTCTGGTTGTTGCCAAACCGATGTGTAAAAATACACTTATCTTTGCCGTACACAGACTTCCAGCCACAATAAATAATCTGAACTACAAGTTCTGATCTTTAGCAAATTTGATTTTAATTTTTTTCCTCACTATCACCATTCCTAAAAGCAGGAAAATGTTGATTGCTTGACAAGCTTTTCAGAAAAAAATGGGATTTCATAAGAATATATATTGCTCATACTGCTGACTCAAATAGTAATAAATACAACTCTACTTCTCATGCATTAGAAGCAGAGGAAATCTGAAAGCAGAATGAGTGAGAGGCTTACCAGTTTGAGTTGCGGTAAGAAATCTTATTACTAAAGGATGAACAATTTGCAATTTAGCTAAAATGTGTGTGGATAGCCACCTAAAAGGGCAAAGATTTCTATTTATCAGAAAAGCGTCTCCAACTTGTGTCATGAAGCAGTACTTAAATATCAAGAGTGGACTCGAGTGTCTGCTCTTGTAACAGAGTGTACAACAGTGATTTCCATTTTAAAGTTCCTGACAAATGTGGAAAGGAACATTTTAATGATATGGGTGTGCAAACCCCATTGGTTTCAGACCTTGTCATTTTAGCAATAGAAAATCTTTGTGTTCAAGCCACTGAGTTTGCTTTCAAAAGATGGGGAAACTGAGGGACAGCGAAGTGAAGTGATGCATGCCCAAGGTAACACAATTAGTCAATGAGCAAGTGAAGGCTAGAACCCAGGCCTGCTGATACCCTTTTCCATGCTGTAACTACCAGCATACACTGTCTCCTAACTTCCTTCAAATCAATTGCAGCTGTTTAGATTGGACAAACATGAAAATGACAAGTGAAGTTGCTGTAGCGAAGAAGGTAGAAAACAAAAGCACTCTTCTACAATGTGATAGGGAAGAAAACAGAACTCACAGAGAATGCACTGCGGCAAAAGTTATGGTTCCTTATTACTGCCCAAGAGCATTTGGATGTTCCTGTATTTCGTTATGGAATAGAGGGATTGTAAGTGGCAACAGTAAATCAGAGGATGGAAAATGAGCAAGCCACCAACTTCCCATAACATGTCTATTGGTGGGTTCAGGAAAGGCAGAGTAATGTTAACTCGCTACCCCCAAGAAGACTTTGAGCAGCTGTTTTCTTTTCTTTTTTTTTTTTTCTTTTTTGCATTGGATGGATGCTATGCTTGCAAAGTAAATCAGATAGACGTATATGTGCACTTGAAAATCAAAGCTATTTTCTGTAATGAGAGACATGACACTGGAAGGTGGATTCACCTCTGTCCTTCATCAGTTAATTTCTCCTACAAGACCCAGCTCTAAGTAATAACATCAGAAATGGTCTTGGATAGCTTTAAAATATCTATCTACATTTAACTACAATATCTTCTTGTGGCAAAGAATAATTCTGAGGGAGAGACAGAGTTGAGGGCTGACATCTTACAAGTTCCGCACTTTGTGGACCGCTACAGTACAAGTGGAATCTTCAGCCTCCCCCCAAAAGGCAAATGGTAACATCCCTAAAAGATTAATTCTATGCATGTCAGGATGAAGTTTGGAAAGATTGTCTGGGTCTATGCCCATAAGGCTTAAAAAAAACCAGCAGTAGCACCTTAGAATTAATCCACCACTTCTTAAGCAGCCAACTGAAAGAAAAGTGAGCAGCCTGGGATGCTCAAGTCCATGAGCAAATGTGCTACAGCATTCCAAATGAGCTGGAACAGCTGGGAGTCAGACTAATGTAGAAGAGCCCTAGTCATATCCTGTGATCCCAACAGTATGTGATGTTCTCTGGTCATCAAGAGGAAAGAGCCAAGTGGGCACAAATTAGAATTGAATCAAATCATAGGGTTGGAAGGGACCTCATGAGATCATCAAGTCCAACCCCCTGGGACTTGAACCCAGGACCTTTGCACAGCAACAATTTTTAATACTGCCCAAGTGCTTTTTCCATGGAAACAATTGTGACTAGAGTCTCAGTTCTAGAATGCTTAACCTTATTCTGGCTCTTTTAAGTTCCTTCAGTCAGTGGTAACATAAAAGAAGAGAGAGTGAGACATCCATTTAACTATCATATTTATATATCAGCCAGACTTCTGCATTCCCAGAATTGAGGAAGAGGTAGATCTTATTTTTAATACTATTAAAATTAAGAATTTAGTAGCTTTGTCAAGTCACCATCTTTCACCTTTGAAAAGAGACTAAGCAGTCTTGGGCCTCAGAGTGATAGGAACAAAGAGTATTTAAAAAAATACTGTTATGACAAGTAACTATAAACCACAAACGAATACAGAAGCCTGCTATTTAATGTAGTGTATGCTGGTGTTTAAGCAGGTCTATATCTGTCAAACAAGCTTCTTCTCTGAGACTGGCACAGATTGTTCTGCATTCGGTTTCCAGAATCAGCAAATTACATTGGCAGAACAAAGCTGTCATATCTGGTAGTATTTTGTTACATCCATTATTGCACTTAAGTTTAGACATCTTTTAGCAAAATCAGGTCCCACTTAAAGAATGCCCTATTTTGCAACATTAAATGAAATGACAGGCTGCTTTAAAAGAAAAGTTCATTAGTAAGCAATGAGTTGGTGGAAAAACTTCACTGCTGCTTCAGATATGAAGAATGAAGACAAGAATGCTGTAATCTTTTAAGAGTGGGCCAAGAACATGCATCAGGAATGTATTTGACTACACGAGGGTACTAAGTAGTTTCAATGATCTATATAGAAAAGAATCAAGGACGTTGCAATTGCTTAAGAAGGGCTTACTCTGAGCTCGGCTGAGGGGAGAGGAAGGTGCATATCTCATCTTTCAGTAGTGATACCTAATGCTTCTTATAACGGACCAGTATCTTATCTCTGAAGGGAGGTCTGTTCAGCTCACTAAGCCCAAGGACAGTGGTGAAGAAATGAGATCCACTGTAGTAGACGGTGACATCCTGACACAGGGGGCCTCATATAACAGACCAGGTATGAGACCTGAGCTATGAAGTAGCAGTTAAGGCCTGCTGTTATAAAGGAAAGTTAGCCAACAGGGGGCTGTGAATACTGGCAGACTTCTAGGCTATGTCCACACTTAAGAATGCTAGTTCAAACTAAGTTAGTTTGAATTAATTAATTTCCAAAGGGATAGCTGTGTTAGTCTAGTCCAGCAAAAAAAACCCAAGGAGTCGTGTGGCACTTAAAAACTAACAGATTTATTTTTCGCATGAGCTTTTGTGGGAGAAAATCCCACTTCATCAGATGCTTTGAAGATCTTCTCCCACGAAAGCTCATGTGAAAAAGAAAGCTGTTAGTTTTTAAGTGCCACACAACTCCTTGGTGGTGGGTTTTTTTTTCTGACTTCATTAGCGCAAACTAATTTTGATTAATTCAAACTAACTTAGTTCGTACTAGTATGTCCACACTAGAAGCCTAAATCAAACTAGCATGTTCATGCGCAGGACTTCCTAGTTCAGTTTAAGAGGGAGGGACCATGGGAAGTGTGGCAACATGGCCCCCAAGAAGGGCCATTCCTCCACCCAATCCCATAAAAAGAGGAAGGCACTTCCTCCCAGGGTGTCATGCACCCTGGGACGGAGAAGTTCGAACCACATTTAATTTGAACTAATGGTTAGTTGAAAGAAATGTGTCAACATTGGGCTAGTTCCAATTAAAGGCAGGTTTTACTATTTCAAAACAAACTTTCCTTAGTTCAAACTGATGAAAGCTGGTGTGGACATGCACTAATTTAGTTTGAATTAATCTTCCTTAATTTGAACTAAATTCTCAGTGTAGACATAGTCATAGAAACTAGCAAACACACATTTCAAAAAACGCTAGGCACGAGCACGTTCCTAGCAGAAGGAAGTGATAGCAGAATTTTTTAGTACCAGGAATGGCATGAGCTTACTACTAAAAGATCGCAAGGACACACTGACCACTTTTAAAGATAAGATAATGAAACAGCTAGAGCTTTTTTGATGGAACCCTCTTGTACAAGGCAAATACATCAGAAGGTGGCAAAAGCATGTTAGGTGGGCAATTCGCCACTTGTTTGTAGTAGTGTATAAAAGAGGGTTTCAGAGGACCATCGTTGTCTGGATGAGTGAGAAATGGAAAGTTCTGCTGTTCCCTGAGCCAGTCCATTGTCACAGCACACATGTATTGAGTGTACCTATAGTGTACATAGGACACTCTTTACCATGCTTCAGTGCCAGTAAATGTGGCCTGTTGTCCTTGCTACTGAAATGAATTTCTGTTTTTTGGGGGCAATTTAACCGTGGTTTCTGTATCGGCTATCTGTACAAAGCTGGGATAGCTTACAGGCTGAAAATATACACACACAGCCAACAACAGGTAATATGTACAAAGGGAATGTTAGTTGAGGGTAGAATCTAGACTTCTGTTTTTTTATGGAGAAATCCATAATGATACAAAGAAAAGGTGGAACTCTGAAAAACATTTTTGGTGGTGATGATGAGCTTTTTTCACTCACCAATTTTTGTTCTATAGCAATCCCCAAGTTATATAAGGATTCAAGAAATAGACCTTCTTTTCAACACCCTGCCCCATTTCTTCATTCAGTTTTTATTCTGTGGACTTCTACTTGAAGGTGCCCCAGCCCAGTAATGGAGGAATTATTCCCGCAGGAAGGGGGAGTAGTAGATCACACCTGTTTACTGTGTAACTTGTGTATTGCATTGGGGTGGTGATAAATCACCATTGCATGTAGTATGACTGTGTAGGTTTGTATCTTAAATGTGTGGTGTGTCACCAAGTGGGGTTGTATCAAAGGGCTTAGGGACGACCAAGTGAATATGGAGTTGTATCGCTCAGGTGTGTAGACTATGACAGCATAACTTAGCGGAGTTAAGAAGAAATCATACCAAGGAAGAAGGATGGCCAAAAACAGCTACATACTTCTATCCCAAACACCAATAACACTTTTTCCCTTCACACACACCCACTTCGGTACTGACACAGGCTTTCAAGTTCACCTTAAAACTAATTAAACAGTATTCAATTTTTTGTCACATTTGGCTTTTTTTAACATCTTTGAGGGAATAAGCATTCTTTGAAAAGTTACTGGATGCTCAAAAAGGTTCAGTTCAATCCTCCTTTATTCTCTGCATCTTAAATAGCACAAAGAAATGCTGTGATATTATGGACCCATAATTACAGGGTCTGGGGGACAACCTGTCTCTTCTGGCATTCTGAATTCACTTCAGCTGCAATAATACAGACAATAAAAGTACTTACTGGCCAACCCTATCATTTTAATGAAATCTACACTTCAGAGTCTGTAGTGAAAAAGTGAGACTTAGGAGAGCTTATAAGCACAATAGTTTTCCCCTCAAAAGTTTATTGTGGCAGTGGTGATGTTGCTTTAAACTGAATTTAGCTTGGGTATCTAACTATTTATTGTGTTACATGGTTGAATTATAGCCAATTAAGCCTGGTAGGAAAGATCATTTGAAAAGTTTTAGATCTAGTGTATTTGCAAAAATCAGAATGTGTGTGTCTGTGAGTGACTGAGTGAGAGAGAGGGGAGTTTTTATTTTTTTTTCCCCCAGAAAGTGAATAATGTCATCGTTGATTTAATTAGCAAATTCTAGATGTGCTGACAAAGGAAATTTTCTTGGGAGATGCACTGTGTTGTGTCACTGGCCTAAATGGATAGGCTGAGCTGAGTTCCTGGTAATAACAGATGAACAACACAACTCGCAAAACCTCAAACAGTGCATAAATCAATTTGCTGGGAATTAACCACTTGCTTCAAAATTAGGGGTTACTTGACAGGATTTCAGTGATTAGGTTGTCAGGAACCTGTATTTCTAGCTGGGATTTATCTATCATTGATATAAGTACATCCCCTTGCAGGCAACAGACTTGAGTATGGGTAGCAATTCAGAGCAACCAAGCTACATAAAGCATGGTTTTACTTTTTATGAGCACCGGACAGCATTTGGAGATGGACAAAGGAGGCTTGAAAAGGACAATTATCAGGAAGAAAATGTGCTGGCTTTGTGAACTGCTAATAATGCTCAGGATATTAGTAAGAAAACTGTGAATGAGGGGAAGAGTTTTAGAATACTTGCACATCACATGGCTCTTCTGTGCAATAAGAAGCTTAACAGTTTGTTAAATGAGATGCCTAAAAATGTTCAATTATACAGAGAAATTAATGAAGAGCAGTAAGCCACTTGGAGGTCATTTCATCTCATGAAAGTTGAACGTTCATGTAATATATGCAGCCAGGACTACCAATTCTATGATTAAACTTGTATTCCCATATACTTCATGCAGATGGGTGTTACTGAATGCATAACAGACATCTGTGAGGTTAGACACAGATTTAGAGGTTAGATGCTATGGCAGAAACAATAAAAAGGATTATAGAACCATAAGGCAAAATCCTGAGCGTACCATTCAGGTACCATTCAGTACCACTTCAGATTTTGCCCAGAGATGGGTTATCTAATACTTGGTAGGCCTATTTCCTATGCAATTCCCACTATATTATACCTAGCCTGTTCATACATATCACTCTCTAACTTCTCCCTTGGTAATCTTGTCATTGTCCAGTCTCTTTTATTGTTAATGGTATTTTCGGATGTTCTTCCAATCAGTTTTCCAAGCTGATCATCTAAGTGGTTGAGTCCTCAAACAGTTCAAGTGATAGAAATCCAGTCCATACATTTATAACCCAAACCTTCTTTTCAACACCATAATCTTAAACACCTTTCCTCTCTTTTTTTCTCTCCTTTGAATCTCACTATCAGTAGATGTCCCCAAAATATCACCCATTCATTTTTCTTCAGTTTCAGAAGGATGCAGCATTCTGAATTCAGGGACAAATTCTCTGCTGTTGTGAAATGCTGCAGCTCCGTTCAAGTCAACAATGTAAACATGTACTTCCTTGAAGGCAATGGAGCTGCACTAATTAACAGCACCAGAGACTTTGGTTCTTTATTCTTTGTGGATCTTAATCTGTCTTGTTTCTAGACACACTGTCCATTTCAGTTTGATAGCAATGAACAACTGCTCTCGTGTAAGAGCTCATTCATCCTCCGTATACCTTCACAGGTTCTCCCAACCTTTTATCCTTGCTTTACTTTCAGTACACTTAGTCAACTCTTTGCCTTCCCCCAATAAGACCTGGCACTTCCAACTCTTGCTGTTTTGCTGCTTAGTACTTTCCTCATGCAGGTGCATTATATCTCACTTTCATCCCCTGTTGTTCTTTTTTTCATCCATAGTCTTTTCCTCTAGTCTAGATTTGATTCCATCTTACCCTTTTTTCTCCTTCTATTTGAAACAATTCAGGAACTTTATTTTCTTTGTGTTCTTTGCTCCATCTCTTTGATTGTCTTCAAACTTCCAATTACCTTAGCATTTTCTGGGCCCTGATTATTGGACATTCCTTGATCTCTTACTTTTGTATCTTCCTTTACAATATCAATTTTTTGGTTCAGTTCTGCCCACCTGTTTTGAAAATATTTACCTCACTGGTTTAGCTTTACTTCTTCATTTCCCTCAGAATCTGTCATCCTGAAACAGAGCTCCCACACAAAGCTTGTTATGTACATCCTTTGCCAGACCTTTAAGCCTGCAAACATACACAGAGATCACTAGCCTGCACCTTATTTTCAACCGCTGGCCTCTTAAGCTTCCATAAGCTACCAGAGAAGAAACTTATGAATGTGATCAATGGTGTCTATTCTCTCATTAGTGATTCCACTTGACACTGATGGAAACTATGCACCCAAATCCCTCCAATTTCAATGGAGAAAGTAGACTCATAAACATGAACTCTCAAGATCTGAATCTCTCGGATCATTCTAACTTGTCAGAAACCCAAGCCTACACTGGAATTGTTCCCTACATTTTCCCTTCTCTTTGAAGCCAAAATCTTTTCTAAAGTCTTAAATGCTTCTTCACAGAGGCTGCAGAAATCTACCCATAGAGAGACTGAACTGGCAGCAGTGAAAGCATGAACACCACCTTTTGGGAAAGTCATTCCATATGATCAGGGTCACAAAATCACAACCTTAAAATCATCACAAGAATGCATAGATCCTGTACCATTTTCTGTCTTCATTATGATCTATGTCACGAGAACAAGTTGTCCCTGAATCTCAATATTTGAGGTGCTGTCTTCTTTTCATCAAAAATCCCTGCTCTTGTGACAAAAGATGGTAAGTAAAAAGAACAAAAATGGCCCCAAATGAAGTCATTCTCATGACAAAGACTATAATGAGAACAGAAAATGGCACAATCAATTCATTCTCATGACAACCTGAAGATTGTAATGAGGACACAAAAAACAGTCTGAAATTTATCAATTCTTGTGACAACCTTGAGACAGTAATGAAAGCAGCAAATGGTATGAAATTGGTCCACTCTCGTGATAGACATTGAAACAAAACCAGAAAACATCCCCACGTTTATCCATCCTTTTGACAACCCTGAGAGTGGAACAAGAACAGAAAAGGTTAGGAAAATTAACCCATTCCTGTCACAAACAATCTGAGCATAATCACCAATTGTCCTTTTAAAGGAAAACAAGCAAGCAGAATTTGAGGAATAGCTTTGTACTAAACAGTGAGTAATTTAAGTTTTAGTATTTATTTCCAAATATCTTGTATCTAGTGTAGCTACAAATTCAATACAGGCTTATCTGTCTTGAAAATCAGGAAAATGTTTAATGGCTACATGTGTAGGAGTTAGGTATACCGTATTGGCTGAGAGATCGAATTGAATGTTTTTATTTATTTTACTTAAATGTTTTGTTTGTATTGCTGCTGTCTGGGGCCTGTAGGCACAATGTCTGAATCCTGCCAATGTGCTAGATACTGTACAAACAGCATACATGGAAAGTCTTTACCTCACAGAGTTTACCATCTATGACTAAAACATTATTCCCCTCCTACACATTCATGTGGGTGCATGTTTATGCAGACATCATATATGAAAAGTTCATTTTCATATTCATTTGCATAAAAACTAGGAAAAGGTACATGCCCATGGACCTAGGTTTCATCCTTTCATGCTTGCAGCTAGAACCCCAAGCCAGTAATTAAGCATTAAATATCAGGAATCAGTGTGTGAGACAGAATAAAATGAGAAGGAGTATAGAGAAACCAGGAAGGCAAGTGAAGATTGGAAAGAATGGGGAAAAGGAAAAACTGGTTGATGTAATTGGGTACTAGAAGGGAGAGAGTTTGGTCCCTTCTGACCTTAGAGTCTATAAGTATTGGGGAAGCAGAAAGAAAAATGGAAGCAAAAAGACAATAAAAAAGTGAAAGGAAACAGAAAGAAAAAGAGGTAAAAGTGTTGTGCTAAAATATAAATGTGTAGGGTGGGTGGGATGCAAGATGTAAAAGAAGAAAGGAGTGAATAAAGAAATCTGAAAAGGATGTGAAACGTATGCAACTCCAAGTAATGCAGAAAGCGGAGTAAAGACCCATGCACTGAACTGAGAATGTGCAACACAGAGAATGCAATGAAAAGCAGCTTCATTGTTTTCCTGAAAGCCACATGATACCAGTGGCATTATCTCACCTGACCTAAAAGCCTGATTTTGAGAGAAGACCTCTTCTTTTGCCAATGCAGTTGTGTTGCCACAATTAATGGCAGGTTTGAGTTGTGCCTGCAAATGGTATGTTCTAGTGACCTAGCTCCCTCATGGCATCTGCAAATCAGTACCTAGAAGGCTAACTGCTATCATTTGCACCTACAGTGAAAGTTGCTAGAGATAATGATAGGTGCAGAATGGAACCCCAGAAACTCAGAGGTGGAGTTGACATGCATTTAAAAATGTATTGCACAGTCTTTGGCTAGCACCCTTCTACCCTTCTGATTGTATATGACCTTTGTTTCTGTGAACTTGTGTTTTTCAACTACACATGCAAAATATAAGAAAGATCAGAGGAAAGAGACAATCATTTTGAAGTCCCCTGCTACAATAGTCAGCATCTCCCAAAGTGAACAGGCTAGCCTTTCAAAAATGTAAATACTTAACCTCAGTCAAGTAGGATCAAAGAGCAATGCACTCGCTTGCTGGACAAGGTCCAAAGAGGGAGAAAGGGTCAGCATGTGCATATGGGAAATATCCTGAGGCCTTCTCCTGAGCTTCCAGTACTTTTTCTATGCACTCTTCTGATTTACAATCTATTGGCACCTGAACACCTCTTTTAGGAGTTCTTTCACAATGTGTTACAGTATGAACTTAGTCTTCATTTAAAAATAAATCCAAACACCCTCTCTAATGGGGTATGTCTCTTTAAAAAATATCAGTTGTTACAGTCATTGTTGCCCCACTGCCAGCTTCATGCCTTCAACTAATGTGCTTCTCCAGGAACAGTCTTTAAATGAGAAGTTACGGCTGCTTTTCTGATTGAAACAAACTAGTGTTGATTGCTGATCAGCCATCTGTAAAGGAGGGCATCTCAGGAAGGATATGAGCTAATGAAAAAATGGACCTGATTTGAAAGTGTGATGTGCTTCATGCCACAGGCCAGTCTGAGTGGCATGAGATTATATCGGTGCAAGTGAGAGGTAGATTGAGAATAAGTAACTTCTGTCTTAAAGATTAAATGGCAAATTTGCTATTAAATGTGAAAGACATAAAATGGAATTAACGCTTTGAGGGTGTTAGCTGTGGTTACATACACTCTGCAAATGGCACTTCCAGCCTGTCACTTGCATTGTCAAATGGCACATTCCTCTCATTGCAGCTCAATTAATACTCATTCAGAAGTATCAATTAAAGAAATGAAAAATGAAGTGGTGACCCTTAACAGGCGCCTACACATCACCCACTTCAGAGGCACATTTCATGTGGTATTACTTCTCCAAATGACCTTTGGAACTGGTAAAATATTATTGATGAAATCATTAAGTTTCTCAGTAACCAATTGATAATTCTTATCTAGGTTGCTTGGCATTGGTAACATTACCATTCTAGTAACTAAGAGACAAAACACTGGGATGGAAATATGTAGCTTTTGCTAGGTGATCCTGCATGTTATGTTATACATTTCCAAAAACTTTAATAGCGCAGTCAAATAGGCAGGGATGACAATAGAAAAAGAAATTCACTTTTTAATTTCCGAAGGGGCAGCCGTGTTAATCTCGTTCACTTAAACAAGGAGTCCTGCGGCACTTAAAAACTACCAGATTTATTTACTGCATGAGCTTTCATGGGAGAAAATCCCACTTCATCAGATGTTTTAAAAGTGGGGGAACTTATAGAATGGGAGGAAATAAATGCAGGGGAGTGTAAATCATGGGAACAGGTCACACTGTAACAGCAAATCAAAACAGTTGTAAAGATTCAAACACTGGGGAACAGCATACAGAGGAAGATGAGGTCAAATCACTTGTTGTAATGAGAAAAAAATCTAATATCCTTGTTAAATCCTGAGTCAATGCAACCAAATTTGCAAATAAATTCAATCTCAGCAGCTTCTCTTTGAAGCCTTGATCTAGTATTCATCTGTCTGAGCAAAGCAATTAGCAAATCATTAATGGAGTGATCGTGAAGATTGAAATGCTGATCTACTGGTTTTAGAGTGTTGTGATTTCTGATGTCAGATTTGCTCCCGTATACTCTTTTGTGCAGAGACTGTTCTGTTTGCCCAATAGAGGGTCATTTCTGGCACAAATCACATGAGTGGAAGAGCAGGTGAATGAGCCTTTGATGGAGGAGCAGGTTTGATTAGGTCCTGTAATAATCTCTTTTTTGCAGATATGTGTGCAAAGTTGGTGGCGGGGTTTGGTGTAGGGATATGTGCCTGCTTTAATAGTTCTGTACTACAGAATGTACTACAGTACAAATTAGGGATGGACACATAAACACCACCCTATACTGAAAAGCTACTGATTGGTATAGTTGCCTACATCCCTCCACCTTTCATCCAAAACACATCACACGATCCATTGTCTACAGCCAAGCCCTAAGATATAACTGCATTTGCTCTAATTTCTCAGATAGAGAGAGAGACCTTCAGGATCTTTATCAAGTATTCTTGAAACTACAGTACCCAGCTGCAGAAGTGAAGAAACAGATTGACAGAGCCAGGCAGGTACCCTGAAGTCATCTACTACAGGAGAAATGCAAGAAAGAAAACAACAGAAATGCCTCTAGTCATTGCTTACAACCAGGGCTGGCTCAAGGGGCTGTGGTGCCAGCTTTTGTTTTGGCATTTCCCCCTCTGCTTGGCTCTGGCCAGCTTGCCCTGTCCCAGGGGTGGAGAACAGCCAGCCCAGGAGCTGGACTCTGCTCTCTTGCCCAGGGGCGTTGCCGGCTGGGGGAGGAACCCAGGGCATGGGCCCAGGCCCCCCCCCGGCCCGCAGCCCTGCCACCAGCCTGCAGACCACACCCCCTAGCTGGGGACTGGGACAGGTGCTGCTGCGCTGCCACGGGCGGCCAGGCCCCAGATCCCTGGTGGGGGACGGGGCCGCCGCGGCCACCGGTGGCTGGGCCCTGGATCTTTGGCCCGATTGGGCCAGAGATCCGGGGCACTGGCGCTGGGGTTTGGGGCACGTGCCCTGGAGTGCCCAGTGCCAGCAACGCCCCTGCTCCTGCCCCTCCTTTAGGCCAGTTGTTCCCCACCCTGGGAGCAGTGGAGTGGGCTCATATTGTGGGGATAGGCTCTGCTGTCCTGCCCCGCCTCTGGACTAGCCCTCCCTGCCACCAGGGAGAAACAGCTGGCCCAGGGGAGGGGTGAGAGAGTGCAGTCTGGCTCCAGGCTGGCCTGCTCCTCCCCTGGGCTGGCTGTTCCCTGTCCTGGGTGAAGATGAGCCAGCAGAGAGCAGGGGCTTAGAGGTGCCGAAGTGGTGCCAGTGCCCCTAAGTTTCAGCACCCCAAGCCAGTTCCTCACTGGCTGATAGGTAGAGCCAGTCTGGCCTACAGCCCCCACCTCAGACCTCTGAAGCACATCCTGAGGAATCTACAGCCTATTCTACAAGATGATCCCTCACTCTCTCAAGCCTTGGGAGACAGACTGCTCCTCACTTACAGACAGCCCCTCAACCTTCAACAGATACTTGCCAGCAACTACAGACCTAACAACAGAACCATTCAAGCAGTCTTTAAGTGCCACAAGACTCCAAGCAGGCACATATCCCTGCAACAAAACCTGCTGCCAACTTTGCCCACATATCTGCACAAAAGACACTATTACAGGACCTAATCAAAACAGCTCCTCCATCAAAGGCTCATTCATTTGCTAATCCATCAGTGTGATTTATGCCATCATGTGCCAGAAATGCTCTGACACCTTATACATTGGACAAACAGAATAGTCTCTGCACAAAAGAATATATGGGCACAAATCTGACAACAGAAATCACAAGGAGTCGTGTGGCACTTAAAGACTAAGGGTATGTCCAGACGTCTCTTATTTTGAAGTAACACTGGTTATTTTGAAATAAAAAGATTAGGTCCACATGACGTTTTCTTATTTCGAAATGACAGGCTCTGTCATTTTGAAATAAGAACTGTCATTTTGAAACAGCTTAAACCCTGTTCATTTCGAAACGGCTGTTATTTCAAAATGGTTATTTCAAACTAACGCCATTTGGACATGTTGTTTCAAAACAACACCATTGTTTCGAAACAACTGTTTCTAAACAACATGTCCAAATGGCCTTATTTCGACATAACCATTTCAAAATAACAGCCGTTTCCACAGCTGGCTTTCCCTTAATTTGAATTAATTAAATTATTTCAAAATAAGGACTTTATTTCAAAATAACTCATTTCAAAATAACTTATTTTGAAATAACGATGTACGTGTGGACATAGCCTAACAGATTTATTTTTTGCATGAGCTTTCGTGGGAGAAAATCCCACTTTGTCAGATGCTTCGAAGATGGGTGAACTTACAGAATGGAATGAAAATAAATGGAATAAAAATAAATTCATTCCATTCTGTAAGTTCACCCATCTTCGAAGCATCTGACAAAGTGGGATTTTCTCCCACGAAAGCTCATGCAAAAAATAAATCTGTTAGTCTTTAAGTGACACATGACTCCTTGTGTTTTTTACGGGACTAGACTAACACGGCTACCCCTTTGGAAATTAGAAATCACAACACTCTAAAACTAGTGGGTTAGCATTTCAATCTTCATGATCACTCCATTAATGATTTGCTAATTGCTATGCTCAGACAGATGAATACTAGATCAAGGCTTCAAAGAGAAGCTGCTGAGATTGAATTTATTTGCAAATTTGGTTGTATTGACTCAGGATTTAACAAGGATATTAGATTTTTTTCTCATTACAACAAGTGATTTGACCCCATCTTCCTCTGCATGCTGTTCCCCAGTGTTTGAATCTTTACAACTGTTTTGATTTGCTGTTACAGTGTGACCTGTTCCCATGATTTACACTCCCCTGCATTTATTTCCTCCCATTCTGTAAATTCCCCCATCTTCAAAGCATCTGACAAAGTGGGATTTTCTCCCATGAAAGCTCATGCAAAAAATGAATTTGTTAGTCTTTAAGTGCCGTAGGACTCCTTGTTTGTTTCACTTTTTAATGTTGCTGCTGTGCATGCTGTATTTATGCTGTGCTTCATTGTGTTATGTCTCATCACTGCAGTGCATCCCACTGTATGCTGGAGGCATATAATGTGCTGAAATGAGATATAAAGGAAGATTGAGTTGAAATAAACAATTTGGATCAAAATCTGAATTTTAAACCCCCCATCTGAATTTTTTTATTGGGGGGGGGAATGGTGAGGAGGAGAGAAAAGGAGTGTTGGATCAGGATTTTAGTTTGGTTGATAATAGAGGATCCAGACACAGAATCCAAATCAGATATTGATCTAAATTTAAAGACCCCAAAACTCAGGGTTTTTAAGATCCAGAGATTAAGATGTCAAATCTATTCTTTCCGGACAAAAGTGATCAAACATAGAGCAACTAGTATAATAAAATACATTACTTTGAATTGCACTTTTACCAACAGATCAAATTCTGTTTTAAAACTTCATCTGATTCAAATCCCATTTACAGTCAACACCTAATGTGAATCACTTTCACTGTATAACCAAACCGTTAGTCACCTGGTTTATTTCATTATTTATTTCACCAGAAACCCTTCAGATAATGTGGATTTTGTTGCATATGCTTTTACCAGTTCCCTATCTTGTTTTGCAATTTAGATCCATAGTTGTATAATGTTTAATTTTGCAGGAGAACTTTGAATATAAAAATGTAATTTAATTGATGAGTTTAGTCCACTCAGGAGTGAGAGATTTGTAGCACTAGCTTGATCATATAGTGCTGGCAGGATTTCCCACTTGACACTAGCATAGTGTTAACTTGAACTCATTTTCATTTTTGCTTCAAGATAGAGTTGATAGGTCTCCAGTGTTAAAAGGCCAGTGCACAAATGCTGAATCTTATCCTCTTATATCTACTATCATCAGTCCCAAGAAACATCATTTCAAACTGAATGCCCCTACTATTGTGTATGGCATTGTAGTAGCTGCTCTGGTCCCATGATATTAGAGACACAAGTTGAATACGGTAACATCTCAGCTCAGTAAAAGAGATGGTCTCAACCACCTTGTTCCCAATACTGGTAGGCTGAGCTTTTCAATGTTAATTAAGGAATTTGGACTGTCAAGTTCCATTATTAATGTATTTATTATCATAGCACCTAGCAGCTCTAGTCATGGCTCAGGACCCCATTGTGCTCATGGTTTATAAACACAGAACAAAAAGTTAGTCTCTTCCCCCAAAGAGTTTACAATCTAAGTAAAATTATTGGGAGCTGGGTATCCAAATCAATTAGCTATCTTTGAAAATCTCATCCACAATGTTTATCTAAGGGTGGCTAAGAATATACTTACCAGTTTGGCAGATACCTCACTAGAAATGAGTTGCTCAGATACTATGATGAACTGGGCCCAATTACTACATAGATGAATAGACGAAAACACTGTGGATGAACTGTATACTAACTAAACAATAGACATTACAGCCAGCATAGGGGGTGATGACTGGTATAACAGCTCTTTCTATGTAACAGCTAGACTCTGTCACTCTTTTGCATGCTAATTAGTACCTTACTAAATGAGTACGTCCATTGCTGTCAAGAATGTGTTGCTATAAGGCTATCTTCACACACAGGGGACTATTTCGATATAAGTTGTTTTGATACAAGTTGTAGCGAAATAACACCTTATTTTGAAATAAGTTAATTCGAATTAACAGTTTGTTAATTCAAATTAAGGAAAAAAGCAGGAATCAAAATAACATGTTCAGACAACAGTTATTTCGAAACGAGTGCCCATTGTTTCGAAACAACATGTTCAGATGGCATTGTTCAAAACAATTGTTTCGAAACAACGTTGTTTTGTCCCCACATGGGGTTTAAGTTGTTTCGATACAACGCCGTTGTTTCGAAACAACGGTGCATCGTGTGAACATGGCCTTTCTTATTTTGAAACAACCACTGTTGTTTCGAAATAAGACTGCTGTGTGAACACACCCTAATGGTCAATGGTGATACTTGCTGAGTAAGGTATGGTACTAAACTTTGAGTATCATGTGGCAGAATCTGACTGTGAATAAAGGCTGTCAGCAGAACAATCCAGTTAAGATATGAATAGCATATTATATCCTTCATTTCATGCCTGATTGCATGCATACATTATACAAGTCTTTAATTACATGGTTGCAGACCAAATTTTCCATAGGACCCCTGCCTCATTTAGTGCTTAGGTGGATTTTGCTCTTGGGATGAATCAAGGTTGGGTAGTAAAGTAGGCTGCTATAGGATTCCCTGCCTCATTTGTTGCAGCAGCTGAAACGTGTATGTGAGCAAAAACCACAGGAAGAGATGGAGGGTTTCATCCTTAAGACAGGTCAATGTTGCCCTGGAGAACTGGATTCTATCCCTGCATCTGCCACAGAGTTCCTATGGCTATGTCTCCACTGGAGGCTTATAAAGTCAACTTAACAAATTGTGGCCACTAAAGTCAACTTTATAAAGTCTCCTTAAGCTAGCAGAGTCATTTAAGTTAACTTTATAAAGTCATCTTAAGCCAGGGGACCCATTTAAATTTGACTTTATTAAGTCAACTTTAAATGCGTCTCCTGGCTTAAGTTGACTTACATAAATGGGTACTTTCTAAGTTGACTTAATAAAGTGGACTTTAATTCGATCTTATTAAGTCGATTTAAGAAAGCCCTCTAGTGTAGACATAGCCTATGGGATGCTGGGCGAGTCACTTAAACCAAACATTTCACAGGGTGCCTTGGTGTGTTCCTCATGTTTCTGGGTGCCCAGAGTGTGACACCTGTTATCTGATTTTTCAGTAGCACCAGGCAGTTAAGATTAATGGGAGCTCTTCTGTAAACATAGCAAGTGCTCTAAAAATGCCAAATTCTCAGGATAGAGGCTTTAGTCTTCTCAAACTGAGTACCAAAAATTAGTTGATATGTCTGACAGTTTTGGCTTTAATTTCTGTGCCTTAGTTCCCCATACAAAAAATAAGGAAAATGATATCAGTTCATCTCTCAGTGGTATTTTGAAGATAAATTCATTCTGGTTTGTAAAGAAATAGAATACTGTCACAAAAGTACTACAGAAAAGTGCATATGGAAATAAATAATTCTGTATACAGTGCAGAGTTTTGATAGAGTTCAGTAAACATTGCATGGGGCTAGCCACTGAAAAGTGAGGATAAGAAATCTTAAATAGCTACCTCTTTAGTCAGCACCACCCAGCCTGTAAAGTGAATGAGACAGCACTCCTGTGGAAAAATAGCATATCATCTTGTAATTAAAAATATTATATCACATGTGCACAAAGGGGCCAAACTGAGATTTCAGGGACATACTTAATTCTGACATTTCCTAACTTCTGAGTGCTTTGTTTGGCAACCTTAATGTTTTTTTTAATATATATTTTTATGTAATACTAAATGTTATATATGTAGGTGTTAACACGAGAGATTGAGGGACCATCCTATTTATTTCAAAGCGTGATGTATTGTGTGCAATGACTATATTATATATACTAATAGGTGGGCAAATTTTGGAGATAGTCCATGAACGGAAAACTGATTATTTATGGAGGAGGCAAAGAAGAATATCTTCTAGACAAGTTAAATGTTCTTACTCAATCATATTCTTGTTCCTGGGAGTACCATTGTAGACATCAGTATAGCTGCTGCTATTGGCTATTACTGGGGTGAAGCAAAGATGGATAGGTGGATAGATAGGTAGCACTGCATTACACATATTTCCTGTAGTGCCCCCTCTAAGGAAGAAAGCGTAAAAGAATGTGAAGGTGAAACTTAAAATGTGTATGAATGTTCCTTTCATCTGAGAGAGGACAACTAACGAACCAGCCGGAACACAGTATTTTCTTTTCAGGTGTTCCATCAGGCTTATAATGACACGTCTTGCAATAGAAGAGTCACAGTGAAGACTCTTGCTTAACTGTCGTCATCACTTACCATTTGCAGAATGGAAGGTTTTCTGATCCTGTGTCCATGCACATGACTCACTCTCCATGGCTTACAGGAAATAATGGTGGCTCTTAAACAGCACAATCTCCTAATCAGAGCACTGTGTACTATGTGACATGTGTGATCCAAAAGAGGTGGCAGGTTCCGCACCCCTTTCCCCCACCCCTATCATTTTCATTTTAGGGCCAAAGCTGCACAGGATATTGCTGCTATGGCAAATTAAAGAATTATGCAGTGATGTTAACTGAATATGAAATCCTTCAGTAGCTGTTAGTTTTGGTGAAATCCTTCTAAAAATGATTCACAAAGTGAAATCTATAATGAATTTTGTGTGTTTGTTTGCACCTGAGGAATACTACTCCTGTGAGTCTCAGTTCATGAAAGGAGGCAGTTTGGTGTCTCTGACCAGTTGGGAATATGCAGAGGCATGAACAGACCACACGGAGGATTAAAAGGGGAGCTGGTTAAGTTTCACAGCTCCCAGGCTGCATGTTCATATGGCATTTTGTTCCTGTGCATTGACAGTCGCTTTTCCCTGCTGCACAGTTTATAAGCTATGCTTGGGTGGTACTTTGCTGCAGGAGGGCTTGAGAAATTACTGAGGGAGGTGATTCCCGTGGGCAATCCATCCCTCCCACAAAAGTGGTTCTGCCTTCATAACTCCAAGAGATGGAAGGACAAGTTGCTCTTGCTTTGCTGATGTTCTGAACTTCAGAATATTTCACCTTGCTTTTCCTACTGTCCTTTGAGGAGCAGCAAAAGCACAGGAACAGGCTCAAGAAACTCACAGGGGACTTTCCACGTTTCAGGAAACCACAGAAAAGGGAGGAGGAAGGCAAAATGGTGGCTGATAGTGCCTTAAATCAGGGCACTAAGACTTGATACTGGAATACGTAAATCTGATTTTTACTGATAGTGTTGCAGACATGAATGACACACAGCATTCCTGAAGCCCAGTACGGTGTTCACTAGGATGGATTACCTGGTGTCAGTCTCCTCTTAGTGTGTTCTGAAGTCCAGATGAGGGACATGGAGGGATCTGATTAGGGCTGAGATCTGAAACTCTAAATTTTGGGTTCTATTCACAGCTGTCACAGACTTTTCCTTGTGACCTTTGTCAAATCTCTTTATTTCCCCACTCTACTTTATTTTACTTAATCAAATTTACTTTACTATGCTACTTTCTTTTTAACCTCAATTGTAAAATGATAATTTCCTATTGTTGCCAGTGTTCTAATTCCAGAACAACGGGTCATAAATGGAAGAATCAGTTTAGGGAACATTAAGGCAGTTTTGTCTTATTCATATGGATGAATTATTAAAGGCAGTAATAAAAAATGAGTAGGTGAATAAGTTTGAGGGAGATGCACAAATTTGTAATAAAAAGACACAGACGATCAAGAGTACATCTGTACTGTACGGTCCTTTGGCAGCTGTGTAGTTTCATACAATGTGCCCATCCCTAGCACAGCTATAAAAAGCAGCATAGAGGCTGAAGCTCTGCTTAGGCAAGTAAAGACATGCTCAACCCTTCAGGTCCCTACCCTATACAGTTCTCTACATGCCTAAGCAGTGTCTCCCCTGTCTACTGTTTGTTGGAGCATTTCTCCACCTCAGGAAAAGGCTCTGGTATTGAGAAAAAGGATCTGGCAGCTCCCCATTGCTGGACCCTTTCACTGATCTGCAGCTACACAGCATGGTGTTAATGCAGCATACATTTTAATGCAGCATTTTACCTTACATGCCACTGTCAGTGATGTACAGTGTAGTCACAGGCTAGATTCTTTGGATTTCCCAAGTCAAGTTGGGGCTTGGTGTGGTTTTATTTTCTTACTGCGGTTATGTTAATAAATCAGATGAATGCCAGTCCTAACTTCCATCAGTCTGTAATTGCTTTTTAATTATCATACAGTGCCTAGATATCATTATGATAGGCATCTTATAATTACCTAAAATGGATGGATTGATGGATAGAGGATGATCCTAACCTTGGACCTCCTGCAGCTAGAGTGAGATGCCAACATTAGGCATGAAGCCAGTTGACCCATACTAGAACACAATGTGCAAGAATGTATGTGAACTTCGGTGACCTTCCTCTGCTATGATTATATACCACCTTTGACCAATATTAGAATGGGGTGAGTAACTTAAAAACAAACAAAAAAAATCTCAATGTTGCTTGAATAAAACTTTGATTTTTGTTTTGTCTGTGTTTGTTCTCCTTTTCTGTTTTGTTTTTCATGAATAGTCTAGTGAACGAGTTGCCTTGTACAAATTTTCATGGAAAAAACAAATTTTTGCAACTCTTTGGGAATATTATTAGAAAACAAACTTTAAAGTAATAAATGTGAGACTCCTTAGCAGCAGCCTGTAGTTAAGCATAGCCCTTAGGCTATCAGTGAGTAGAAACAATACCATGTGATATGTCCAGTCAGAAGTCACCCAAACTGCTTGTGAAGATGCGTCAGAACAAGAAATAGCAGAAATTGTTCATTATTTTCTCAGATTCTCATTATTCAGAATGATCCACAATGAACTTCACATGCACAACTTTCATAGAGGAAAAATGGTAGCTAAAATTAATCAAATTCTTTGTTACAAATTATTTGCTCTGCTCTGGGTGTTCGTATAGCAGAATCTGGAGCCTGACACTAACAGAATAATTAAAATATTAAAATGGCTCAATTTTAATCCTTGATCACAGATCTAAATTTCTTTGAAGAAATGTCATGTTTACTCATGGTTCATAATATAGAAATGCCATTGTTGGGAGGACTGTTTTCACTGCCTCACACATCAAGGTTTGCAGGCAAACTATTACACTTTCTTTTTAACTTCATAGGTATTTGTTTCTTAAAAGAAGTGAGGCCTGTGTTTTGAAAACTGGGATCACCTCTTATCGAAATCAGAGCCCTCATGTATGTACCACTTAATATGTTGCCTAATCTCCAGCTCTCCCCCTTGCACTTAGAAGCTGGTATATAAATTTTGTTGCAGCTGGAGATTATTTATGACAATGTCTTAAAGTATGCTTGTGTTGTAGTGTATTTTGTAAAAGAAATAACACCCAAATAAGAGGAGCTTGCACTTCTACAATCCGCTATTAACTCCCAGTTGATAAGTGATCCCAGTTTTGCTGATTAGATAAATGAGATTTAAGGCACGTCTACACTACAAACATTTGCTACCACAACGTATGTCAGTATAAAGCCACCACATATAGCATGTCACTTGTGCATGTACATATCCAGCTCCTTGTGCATACTTCCCAGGTGTGCTTGTATCTCAGTATGCAGCTCACCATTGTTCCCATGCAAGCTTTGTGGGAAGTTTTGTCAATGTATGGTGGGGCAGAAATGAGTTGCTCTGAGGTGACTGTGACTGTGGGATCAAGTTCCAATCATGCAACTTTCTCCACACCAAAATGCCATCTCTATCTCATAATTTTACTGCCTGTTTTTAAAATCCCTGAAACCTGCATGAGACTTGTTGCACACCAGTTCTGTGCCGTAGTCATGAGCATTGTAAGCACAGGCTATATGATCCTTTGGTATTTGCAGAACCTCAAGAAGAGCTATGGGGAACATGACTATTTCCGGGAGACATAGCAAGAACCAGTTCCAGGTTGTGATTGCATTCACAAAGCAGTTGCCAATGGTGGATCATGGCTCCTCGGCCCAAGAAAAGAGCAACAATTGGTGGGATTGCATCCTAATGTGGGTTTGGAACTATCATCAGTGGCTGCAGAACTTTCAGAGGCACAAAGCCACATTCCTGGATTGGTGTACAGAACTTGCCCCATCACAGGAACACCAAATTCAGAGCTGCACTGATAGCGGAGAAGTGAGCAGAAATTGCTTGGTGGAAGGTTGCTAAATTGTTACCAGTCAATGGGGAATCATTTGGCAACTGTTGTCACATAATAGTGCAAAGCCTTTAACCATCTCCTGCAATGCAGGACTGTGACCTCCAGCAATGTGCAAGACCAAATAGAGGCTTAGCAGCAATTGGATGCCCAAACTGTGATAGATTGATAGATAGCACAGATATCCGAATCTTGGCACCAAGCCACCTTGCTACATAGTACCCTAACAGAAAGGGCTATTTTCCCATGATTATGCAAATACTGGTGGATCACTGAGAATACTTCATCAATATCAAGGTGGGCTGTTCAGGGAAGGTACCTGATGCTCGCATCTTTAAGGACACAGGACTGTTTAGAAAGCAACAAGGGGGAACTGTCTTTCTCAACCAGCAGATTTCCACTGGTGATGTTGGACATGCCCATAGTGATTCTAGGAGTTGCTGCTGTCATCTCAAAATCACCCTTGCCCATATGTTGGTAGCCTGTTCACTGAACTAAAGTTGTCACCAAACAGAGTAGGAAAGTGTCCTGCTGTGAAGGAAGAAGGAAGACTGCCATCCCTGGAAAACCTTCAAGAGAGGACTGCAGATCTTCCATGAAAGTTTCATTGAGCTCTTTCAGAAGGATTCAAGAGACATTCTCATGTACATAAACCAACTTCTCCTCATCCTCCCACATCCTTGCCTAATTCTACAGGAAAATAAAAAACAGATAACTGTACCTCTATTTGGTATGCAACTCCCTCTTCTAGTACAAGTAAACTAATGGAAAGTTGATAGCGGTGTCCTGCTAAGTTGGAGGCAACATCATTGTAATGGGAAATAAATTTACAAACTTATCGCATCAAGATAACCTGTGCTCAACTCCCAGGACTGACTGGACTGTGGCGGAGTCTCAGACAGGTTCTGGCTTACAATATAGCTGGATCCCCTGAGCACATGTCCCTCATCCCTGTCATTCAGGGAAGGGGTTGAGGAGGAGGTATCACATAGTGGGGAGCAGGGTGGTTTTCACTGATTTGACTCTGTTGTGTAGACCAGGCCTCCATGTGGTTCTACTGTATTGCCATGTACATAAAGTCATATTCTGATTGGAATTACACTGGCATTATTGTACTGAAGTCATTGATGTTACTTCTGATTAAGCTGTGTGTAACTGAGGTCAGGATAACGAAGGGATTCAAATGGACCATGTCACCACATTTAGGAGCAATTAGCCTTCCAACAGAAGTAGTGGGGGCAAACAACCCATCCAGTTTCAAGACAGAGCTCAATAAGTTTATGAACAGAATGGTATGGCATGGGGGCCTGCACTAGCCAGGGGCTGGATGTGCAGACCCAAGACATCTCTCCCATTTATGTTGTTATAATTAGCTCCAGGAATGGGATTTATTTATTTATTTATTTATTTATGTGGTAAAATATCAGTAAAAGTGTTCCCTGCAGATTGAGAGATGTGGTTGTTCCCCTCTATTTGGCACTGGTGAGGCCGCATCTGAAACACTGTGTCCAGTTTTGGGCTCCCCATTATAAAAAGGATATGGGCAAATTGGAAAAAGTACAGTGGAGGGCAAAAAAAAAAGATCAAGGGGCTACAGCACAAGACCCTACAAAGAGAGACTGAAGGAACTAGGCTTATTTAGCCTGCAGAAGAGAAGACTGAGGGGGGATTTGATAGCAACCTTCCACTACTTGAAGGGGTGCTCCAAGGAGGACGGAGCTTAGCTGTTCTCAGTAGTAACAGGGGACAGAACAAAGAGCAATGGTTTCAAGTTGCAGCTGGGGAGGTTGAGGTTGGATATTAAGAAAAACTTTCTTACTAGGCGGGTGGTGAAGCATTGGAATGGGCTATCTAGGGAAGTAGTGGAATCTCCATCTTTGGAGATATTTAAGACTCAGTGGCTGTGTTCACACAGCACTCTTATTTCAAAACAACAGAGGTTGTTTCGAAATAAGAAATACCCTGTTCACACGATGCACGGTTGTTTTGAAACAATGGCACCTGTTGTTTCGAAACAACAGCGTTGTTTCAAAACAACTTAAACCCCATGTGGGGATGAAACAATGCTGTCCAAACGTTTTGTTTCAAAACAACAGTGACTTGTTTTGAAATAACTGTTGCCTGAAACTGCTATTTCGCTTTGAGCTTTTTTCCTTAATTTGAATTAACAAACTGTTAATTCGAATTAAGTTATTTCGAAATAAGGCATTATTTCAATACAAGTTGTTTTGATACAACTTGTATCGAAATAATGCCTGTGTGTGAATACAGCCAGTTAGACAAAACCCTGGCTGGGATGATTTAGTGAGAGTGGTCCTACTTTTTTTGGCAGGGGTTTGGAATAGATGACCTCATGAAGTCCCTTCTAAACCTATGGTTCTATGATTTCCTTCCTCCCCACATGAATCTCCCAGTGATCCGTGAACATTAATTTAAAACTTTGATTCCAGATCAATATTTGAAACTTTAAAAACACTGACCACCAGTGCAAGGACATGAACTAAGACACTGAACAGGAAGAATTACAATCAAAAGAAAACGTTCATTCTCTTAATATCAGGAAAAAGTGAGCAGCAGGTGTTTGCACACCAGCACATCTGTGCAGACAATGCTCATTTTAAATCCAGATTAAATATACAGTTTTCAAGCTTGACCTTTATGAGTAATTAAAGATTTCTCCTTTATGGCTTTTGTAGATAAGCTAAGATAGTAAAGTGCAGAAAATCTTTAATGGCAAATAAGGAAAAATTCATGTTTCTCATATGCATTTTTGGTTGTTGCCAAATTGGACATTGCCTTAGTCTCCAATTCAATGTTCCCTCTAAGCTGTGCTGGCGCACTGCAGCGCAGCCCACCACAGCCACCAGTGCAGAGAAGGCTGCCGGCAGCGCATGGCCAGCAGCCAGAGACCCTACACAGAGCTCCTCTGGGGCTGGGAGTTTTCAAAACTCCTGCCCAGAGAAGCTCTAACGGAGCATGCCCAGAAAATCTGAGCATGCTCTGTAGAGCTTCTCTGGCCCCAGGAGCTGTGGCTGGGCTGTGCGGCTCCAGCCACAAGCTAAGTTTGTGGGGGCTGCTGGCAGCGGGGAGCGGGCTTGTGGGGGGGCCGCCAGGAGTTGGGGGGGCAGCTGGGAGTGGGCCCGCAGGGGTCGGGGGGGCTGGCGGGGGCTGAGAGCCGGGGGGCAGCTGGGAGCAGGCCTGCGGGGGGGGGGCAGCGCAGTGAACAACATGAGTTGCTCAGCTGCCAGCGCCTCTTAGAGGGAACATTGGTCTCCATCATATTTTATGCCAATTGTAAATTTGTGTTATAGAAGATACACAGACATGCAAGTCCTATGAGAATATGGGTCCTACCTAATGTTATATAGGGAGTAGGGAGGCATAGGCGTTCTCTCACGCAAGCTTCTGGCAAGAAATGGTCAAGCAGGCAAAGAAGAAAACTTACAAAATGTTGATTAAAACGAATTATATTGTCACTTTTATCCATTTAGTTTCTTATCCTGACACCCATCATCACAATATCCAACCACATTCTTCTGCTCCTTTGTAGCCCATAGCAATTGCAAAACAGTGTACTGGTGAACTATCGCAAATGGCAGATGATTCCCAGGTAGAAGTCTAGCATTCCCTATATATATCTGAATCACTGGAATTTGGTAGAATTATAATGGGAACTTTTCTGTTAGTATCTGATACCTGTTGAGCAGAGTTTTATTAGAAGGTTGTACACTGTGTCCTAAAGCCATTTGAATACCATACCTGATAATGCCTCAAATTTATACTGCTGTTGTAGTGTGTCTGTAGCATTGCTCTGGCCAGAAGGTGGTGGAGTTAGAGTGCTTCTTCCCTACCTGTATTTCACCTTTTTCCATGTTTTGTTCATTCTCTTTTCTTTTACTAGAAGAAATCTAGAGTGCTTTTTTAAATTTCTATAACTTCTGTTCACTAGTCTGTTCAAAGAAGCAAGCTTTTCTGGCAGAGGGTTTGCCAAATCTTTGAATTCATTTTCATTCATATGATTGAACTAACGGTGTTTCATTTAAAGTTTCAGGTTCATTCAAACTCAATATGAGAGGTATGCTGACAAGTATTGTCAAGGGTATGCATTGTGTAGTAACCCTTGGGGAAGAACAGGTTAACTCTCTCTTGTCAGTGAGTCCCAGGACAGCCAATAGGAACAAAGCACAGGTTTTTGAATTGGAACAGCAGCCTGGCCTCTTCCTGTTTGGATGCAGCAGAGCTCCTGGAAGGATCAGGAGGAGGCCTGAGGAAGAATCCAGCAACATCCTTACCAAAGATAAGTTAAGTTTGGTACTGACCAGGCGTGAGTAGAACAGGGAGTGTGTACTTAGATGTGGTTAGGGTATTTTCTTTGTTTTTGGACTTCTCTGTGCTGAGCACATGTACCCCCTCCCACTACCCTGTAATTACCTAAGGTAATTCCCAGAGAAGCAACTCTCTCTGTGGTTTTATCTGTTCCTTTTTAATTAAAGATTTCACCTCTTAAGTAAGCTCTGGTTCTGTGTCCTGAAAGGCAAGAGGTTTGTGTGCATGTGCCTTAGGCTGCACAGCCAGCTACTAAAAAAGGATTCTGTTCCAGTTCCAGCTGATATGCCAGCTGCGGTTCAGTCACTCTTCAGAGAGAGGAATAAGAGTGACTGAGAATACCTCACAGGAAGGAAATCCCAAGTGTGCCTTCCTGGGTTTCAAGAGGTTTTTGCATTTGGGTGGTGGCAGTGATACCTCTCCAAGGCCAGGAATTGGAGGCCTTGGAGAGTTTTAAGATCAGGCTTTAAGGCCAGTGGCTTTTAAGGCCTGTTGCAGGCCCCCACCTTCTGCACTCAGAGTGCCAGAGTGGGGAAACAGCCTTGACATGGTGTCATAGTGGTGTCGACTTTTTTGAACCAGAAGCACATGGCTCAGGATTTTTTTAAAGGACACATTATTTTTTTTCCTGTTGGGTAGTGGACATTTTGGGAGAATTTTTTTTTTCTTCACTTGCCTGTCTTGCTTTTTGTTTTTTTTATTTTTATTTTTTCTTTTGCTGCCTGGGGAAAAAGGCATGCAAGGGGTTTAACTGGCAAAGCCAAGGAGTCCAAAACAAGCAGTTTATTATTTTTTTTCTAGCTTTTGTGGCAACAGGATAGCTAGGCCAGAGTAGGGCAGGAAAGCAGCCCAGTAAATGCGGTTGCAGTGGGGCAGAGGAGCCATGGAGACACCAGGCCCAGATCAGTCCCAGAAGTCCAACTCCAAGGCAGACATGTGGAGTGGGGACGAGGAAGTGGATAATAAGCCCATGGAGGCAGGAGTGGATAGGAGCAGCCATGTACTATCTGTACCACGAGGGCCAAGCTGGGAGGATGTCTTTAAGACAGGAAGATCTCTAAGTAAGAGTGAGATGGAGCTCTTCCTAGAGATGAGGCACATAGAAGCAGAGGAGAAGGAAAAGCAATGGTGCTTTGAGCTGGAGAAAGCTGAGAAATTGGGCACTGCAGCTGCACTGGCTTCTTCTACTGCCAATCCTACCCCGGCTTATGCTCTCCAACCCCAGAAATACCCAGTGTACCAGGTAGGAGATGATGCAGAGGCCTTCCTAGAAAATTTCGAAAGGGCCTGCCTTGGGTACAGCATCTCCACAGATCACTATATGGTGGAGTTGAGGCCACAACTCAGTGGACCTTTAGCAGAAATGGCAGCTGAAATGCCTCGAGAAACCATGAACAATTATGAGCTTTTTAAACAAAGGGCCAGAGTTAGGATGGGGCTCACTCCTGAACATGCCCGTTGCTGGTTCAGAGCCCTAAGGTGGAAACCAGGCATGGCATTCACCCAACATGCCTACAGTTAGATAAAAATTGGAATGTCTGGGTATCAGGGGCACAAACTAAAACTGTAGAGGAGCTCTATCTCCTAATAAGACTAGAATAGTTCCTAGAGGCTGTTCCTGAAGAAATACAAAGATATATCCTGGATGAGAAGCTCAAATCTATATCAGAGGCAGGGGAGATTGGAGCCAGAGGGGTGGAAGTGACAGAGAGGACCCGAACTGGTAGCTGTTTGTGGGGGTCCCAGGAGGGGTGTCCAGAGACAGCATATCACCACTGGGGACAACCCAAGGGTCGACCTCACAGGGAGGAGCCCGCTGCACCACAAGGGAAGCTTCAGGTACCTTCTCACCCCACAACCCCATTCTCCAGCAGCAAACCTCATTCCAGTGACCAGCCAGCTGGGCGGTGTTTTAAATGTAATGAGCTGCGGCATGTGAAGGCGAACTGCCCCAAGAGCACAAACAGAGTGCAGTTCCTTGCAATGGGGTCACATCATGTGTCTGCAGGCCCAGATGCCTCACAGATACCCCCAGAGCAAAGGGAAATTGTGAGTGTGGGTGGGAAGGAGTTGTTGCATGGAGAGACACTGGAGCACAGGTGTCAGCTATCCACCAATCCTTAGTGGACCCCAAATGCATCAATGTAAAAGCTCAAGTAACTGTTCAACCCTTGAAGGCAAACTGTTTTGACCTGCCTACTGCAGAGTTGCCTGTGCAGTACAAAGGCTGGTCAGGAACCTGGACTTCTGCAGTCTATGATGGTTATCCCATTCCCATGCTTGTGGGAGAGGACTTAGCGAACCACGTGAGGCTAGCCAAAAGGGTGGGCACCATCATCTGCAGCTAGGCTAAGCAGGTCTCCCCATCTAACCCTGTTACTGAGCCTTCTACCAGGGTCCAGTCTGTGTTCCCAGATGCTAAAGGACCAGAGACCCAAACAGAGGTGGCAGACCCAGACTCCAACCCAGCGTCTACCACAGCAGCAGTAGAGGCAGTCCTCGATACCCAGCTGGAACAAGAAGCAGACCCAGCACTTGCAACCCCCTCAGAGTCACAGAAGCCAGCATCGGTGGGTGCCACCAGACCTGCACTTGTAGCAGCAGGTAGCCCTGCACGAAAGGCTGTCCTGGAGTCTGCAACACAACCCCATGCACCAGCAGAGAATGTTTCACAACCAGGCGAGGCACCCACATCATCTGCATCACTTCCAGAGGGACTGAGCCTGAGTTCCCAGGGAGGAACTGAGGTCCCCAGCATCAAGGGAGGAGTTCCTAGCCAAGCAGGAGGCAAATAAGAGCCTCATGGGAGCTTGGAGGTTGGCATGGAGTGGCCCATCACCTCTCAGCTCTTCAAATAGGTCCATGCTTGGTATTGAAAGAGGACTTTTACACAAAGAGACTCTCTTGGGTGGGCACAAGAAGGACTGGCATCCTCAGAGACAGTTGATAGTTCCAACTAAGTAGAGGAGAAAGCTCTTGAGCTTAGCCCAGGACCATCCTGGTGGTCATGTTGGGGCGAACATGACCAAAGACTTGTGGGGAGGACCCCTGAAAACCACTTCTGTGAACCTAACAGGGTGGGGAGGGGCATGCTGGACGTGTGGGGCCAGAGGGCACTTCAGGAAAGAGTGCCTGGCCCAGAAAGACATGGTGAGTCCCAGGGTAGGGACTGAGCCAGAGACACCTGTGGCCTGGAGGAAACAAAGAAGATGTTTCTGGTGCCAGGAGCAAGGCCATATAAAGAGACATTGCCCCCTGAGGTTAAAGAGGGCGAGGGCAAGAAGGCCCAAGCTGGCCAGGTCTGGGATGGACAAGAAACAAGGGTCTATACAGATAGCAGCCTGGGTGCACCCCTCAACCGGGAAGGGGGACAGCATAGATAAAGCAGTTGGGATGGAGAGGGCTCAGACCGACAGTGGAGCCCAGTTGAGATCATGTGACCTTTAGTGACTTTTGTATGTGTATAATGAACTTTATTAATTCTGTTCTTTCCTAGTCCTGGGAAGAAATCACAGCTACTGTGGGTCCAGCCTACACCAGGCTGCCCAGCACCGTCTGTGATTTGGGGGGCATGTAGTAACCCTTGGGGAGGAAGAGGTTAACACTCTGGTCAGTGAGTCCCAGAACAGCCAATAGAAACAAAGCACAGCTTTTTGAATGGGAACAGCAGCCTGGCCTCTTCCTGTTTGGATGCAGCAGAGCTCCTGGAAGGATCAGGAGGAGGCCAGAGAGGCCTGAGGAAGAATCCAGCAACATCCTTACCAAAGATAAGTTAAGTTTGGTACTGACCAGGCGTGAGTAGAACAGGGAGTGTGTACTTAGACGTGGTTAGGGTATTTTCTTTGTTTTTGGCTTGTTTTTGGATTTCTCTGTGCTGAGCACATGTACCCCCTCCCACTACCCTGTAATTACCTAAGGTAATTCCCAGAGAAGCAACTCTCTCTGTGGTTTTATCTGTTCTTTTTTAACTAAAGATTTCACCTCTTAAGTAAGCTCTGGTTCTGTGTCCTGAAAGGCAAGAGGTTTGTGTGCATGTGCCTTAGGCTGCACAGCCAGCTACTAAAAAAGGATTCTGTTCCAGTTTCAGCTGATATGCCAGCTGTGGTTCAGTCACTCTTCAGAGAGAGGAATAAGAGTGACTGAGAATACCTCACAGGAAGGAATTCCCAAGTGTGCCTTCCTGTGTTTCAAGAGGTTTTTGCATTTGGGTGGTGGCAGTGATACCTCTCCAAGGCCAGGAATTGGAGGCCTTAGAGAGTTTTAAGAGCAGCCTTTAAGGCCAGTGGCTTTTAAGGCCTGTTGCAGGCCCCCACCTTCTGCACTCAGAGTGCCAGAGTGGGGAAACAGCCTTGACATGGTGGCATAGGGGTTAATTTATAATCTGAAATACAACAATAAAGTGAAGTAGAAGTTGAAGAACTGCATATGTGATTTGGCTTATTTTCCAACAATATTTTGGAGACTCTGAGTTTTTAGTTTTCATGATCAGTAATGTGCAATGTAGTTAATAACTGAAGTAGGTGAAGTTATGTTAATGTGGTACTGACTAATGATATTCCAATTTTGTTAAGATATTTCAATTTGGTTCTTGTTGAATTAAATTTTAGTCTGTTATTGTTTACAAAATTCTGACCAGGATACATTATGATGGTAAAAAGCACCACTTTCTATCACACTGGGCGAAAAGCAGTTCTTGCTTCTGACAATAATTCACAAAACTCCCGTGGCTGAAGAGTGAAAATTGTTAGCCTTTTGAAAAACTGGCAAAGCATCATGTTTTGCTACTTTTTTGCTTTGTGTAAGAAATTGTCCTCCCAGCTCCACTTGATAGTAATTTGTAGCTTTTTACCAGAAAGCTAGATCTGTGCTAGTTGCACAAAGGTCAGGGAATTTCAGCTCTAAAACATCTCTGGGAACACAACTGGCAGGAAAGAAGTTGTTGTCAGATTCCATTCTGTTGGAATTCACAGTTACGATGTATCCAGGTTCTAATGGGATGCAAGCAAAAAAAATACTTTATCTTGAGACTTGGTCGCATTTCTTCTGCTTTTTAAAAATTTTATTTTAAAATGTATAAGGTCATTGATAGTCCATCAGTTATACAATATGAGTATCTTCCTTTGCTATCCAGATGACATAGTTGAGGCAGCGTCTGTTTGTTTAACATGGTATACAGTGAAAGCTGGCAATGGTATGACTTGCTTATTTGACCCATAAATAGAAACTTGTGTCTAAATTCTGGTGGTGCAGCAAGAATGAGAGAAATGCCGATTGTTTTTCAGGTGGGATGCTTGTAAAATGTCCTCACCCATTGCAGAGCCCTGGAGCACGTGCCATATTTATTACTTAGCTTTCAGTACCCTTTTAGGAGCTTCTGAAGCAACAGAATCTTTTTTATGTCTCTAGTGCTTGAATACATTAATTGTCATCTGTCAGTGACCCCATCAGGTAACACTTTACTTTAAATGTCTGTTACTATTAACTAATGCTTAATTACAATGGAATTCCTATGGAAGTACATAAGATGGTCATATGAAAGCCAAATGAGTACATTAATGATTGGTGTTATCCCAATGAATACCAAATGACTTCATAATGATTGGCGAGGTAATGTATAATAAAATGATTGCTCCCTATTTGATAAACTTCTCACAGAATTAGAACTCATTCTTGGCTACCATTCAGAAACTGCAATATAGCCCAGAACCTGTCCTTACAGCCTTGCGGGGCTTTGTGCTGAAGTTCAGTCCAGAGCTGTGATGGGGTGGACATAACTCAGACTAGAGAGGCCCTGCCTAGCCTATGGGAGGTGGAAGTCCCACCCCTTAAGCCCTGCTGGGCATGCTTGGACTGCTGCCCCAGTCTGAAAGGGAGCAGCTCAGCTCATTTGGGGCTGACCAGTGAGCAGGAAGGATACCTCCTGGGTGCTCCCAACCAGGAGCTGCTTCAGCTTCAGCCTGAAAGCAGAAGTGACCTTGGGAACCTTGCCAAGGGGCAGACGTGACGGGGGAACTACTCAGGGACAGATGCCCAGAGCCCATGGCTGCCAGAGGCCCAGGAGAGGACTGCCACTCCAAGCTGGGTAGGAAGTAGGCTGGGGGGCCTGGAAGGGAGAACCGGGAGGGTGGTACAAGAACTGAGTCAGAGTGTTTCAGCCTGGTTCCCCCTGACATGGTGCTATAGTGCCCTCCACACAGCACCTGTAGGGGCCTGGGCTGGGGCTCAGTGTAGTGGGAGGGTCTGAGCCCCCTACTTGGGTACTATGTCATCTATGGATAGCCCAGTCTCACCTTTGACTCTGTGGCCACTCGGCTGTGTTGCCCTGACCTGGGGGGTGTGCAATGATACTGTTACTGACTCTGCAGCCACTAGGGCATGCTGCCCTGACCCAAGGGCCGTGTATTGACCCCATGGCTGAGAGGCTGCAGTGCCCTGACCTGAGGGCCGCAAACTGACTTTGATATTGTCTCTGTGGCCCACGGCTGTACTTCCCAGATGCCAGGAGTTAATAGGACCCTCCTTGCTTGTGCTCCTTGTGCTTTCCCCATCATAGAGCACTAGAGAGAGCCTATCCAGCCACAAGAACTGAAGAGAATTTTAAGTACCGCATACAACCACAAGTGTGAGTAGTGGAGTCTTTGATGGCGCAAAGTGTTTTCTCTGTGATCTAGACTGCTGAGAGCAAATGCTTCAGGTCCTCCTTTGAAGAGGATTTAGCTAGGGAACAAATTTCCATAAGAGATTAAACCAGTAAAGTTTTCCTCCTATGATAAAGACTTGCTACCATAACCAGTGACATTCACAATAACAACTATCTTCCTTCCCAACCCTCAGGGGAAAAAAAATCTCCTAATTCAAGTTTTCACAAGTCCAAATGAGAGAAGAGCCAGAGAATCGTTGTAGTTCATTAAGGACTCTGTTATTGTAAGTCGAACATGGAAGGTGCTCAGATGGAAGGTGCTCAGGTACTCTGATAATGGTGAGCAGTGCAAAACCCTTAGCCATGTAGGCAGTGTTTGTTAAAAAGGAATGAGGGGTTATTTGTTCTGACAAAGGGACTGCCACCTGAATTAGGATTTGTGGGTGGTGAGGTTCTGTGGATATCATAATGGTCCCTTCTGACCTTACAGTATATGAGTCTACACTTCAAGAAAACAATCTGTATTCAAAATAGTGTTTTTGTCTTATGTGATATGACTACTATGCTTAGTTCTGGGAAAGGGCAAAGCCCGATGAAATAATGAGGTAGTTGCAAAGGCAGGTAATCTATCTATCAACCCAAGTAAGATTCCCACATATACACCCATATGTTTGAGAGAGCATACCATTGTAGATGGGAGTCCTAAAGCCTGATAAAATAAATTGGAGCTGTCCTTTGACTTCAGTGGGCTCTGGATCAAGCCTTAGATGAGAACAAGAGAAGAGTACTATGTCATGTCCAGGAAATTATTGTATAGGAGAAAGGCCAAAGGTTGGTAGCCACCAATAAAAGACTACTGGTCTGTAATGTAGTAGTATAATGTTTGTGGCACTCAGTTTCTTGGTGATAAAGGGTGTATATTTTCCAGTTTTGCCTTGAAAGAGAGGATTGACAAAATAAGCTAATAGATCTCTTCCCTCTCTAATTTCCATGATTTAAGAGGAGGAGTTCATCTTTAGTAACCAGTGGACTCCTGCTCTGCAGGAATAAAGAAGTAAAATGGAATGTTTTCTGATAACTGTGAATTATCTTGTGACGACCATAGTGACTGGAACTTTCTGGCTACCAACAATGAGAGCTAATGAAGATGGCCTTTTATAAAGCGCGGGACTGTTGGCAGTGTTTTTAATGGGACATGCTGTGTTAGAAAATCATGCTTGTAAGATTCCCTGGAGTGGCAGTTAGGATGATATTACGTCCAATGAATCATAGCAGCCGCCATAAGGGCAGGGCAGTAGCTGCAGCAGCAGCACAATAGTAGTGGGGCTGTATCAAACAAACAGTTCAGCTAGTGACATCTGGCCTCTCTGATCATAACAAGTATGTCATGTGCAATACTCATAAGAATCCACCCTTCAAGATGAGGTATCATAATGAGGGGTCTCTTCTGCTCATCTTAGGTGGCTGTTCAGGCAGGCTTTGAAGACCCCATTAAAAACAGGTAGGGAGTAGCTGTAAGGGTTTAAAGTTGTTGTCCTGGATTAAATTCCAATTCCTCTGTTGCTGTGCTAGGGAGCATGTGAACAATCATTCTGTGCAGAATGAATGATGAATATGCTTACAGTGATTGTACTGCATTTGGGAGATATTTGAGCTACGAACAATGCTGTGGACTAGATAGTGCCAGATTTTCAGAAGTCTTTAGGTGCCTAAGGATGTAGTGAGGCTCCTAGTCTGATTTTCAAAAGCCTGTGATTCTCACAGTTTCCCCACCCATAAGACAGGTGTTGGGAGGGTTAACTAGTTACTGTAGGGTATTGTTGAAACACTTTTTTAGATGTCAAGTAATGTTATTACTCATCTGGTTTTGCTGATCACTACTTTGGGGCAAGGACTGTCCCTTATTCTGTGTTTGCACAGCACCCACTCTGTATTTCTCTAGACATAATCATAATGTGGAGGGGAGGAGGAGGACTAATGAGAACACCTGCCAACATCAAGGCAAGAGATAATAGTTTAGGCAGCTGGATAGCCTTAGAAAAATTCTGCCTTTCTTAAGTGGAATTCCATCTAGTTACTTGAAATGGTCACAGTGCACAGTGGTATGTGCTTAACTGGTGTGTGCCGTAACTCCTCGGCACATGGATCTAGTCAAGGACACAGTGTCTGCCTTAACTTTGGATCTCCTTGCTTTTGTCAGCAGGTGTCTCGTCTTTACACTTAGCTCTTTGTGTGTGTTAATTATTTCCTTTTCATGTCCAGCTGGCACGGTGCTCTAGCACCTTAAGTTGCTCAATTTGATCTTTGTGCTCAGGAACAAGGTAATTAAGTAAGCTACAATTTAAGGAAACGTATTTGCCTTGACTTGTTGCAAGCCTTCAGACAGTGTTCCATCCTAAATCATTGGATAATGTAAGAAGCTCTGTGCAGTTCCCTACTTGACTGAGGGTTAGTTCAACAGGTCACAAATCAGTAATTGATTCTCAGTGTGTCTCTGCTGGTTTTATTACAGTAATGAGGACCATCTTTTTTCATCTCTGCTAATATGTTACCAAGCCATCAGCTTCTCAGTTTGGTGTCAGGATGACTTTGACAGGTTGTTAGCAACTATATGATGTACAGAACATCACAGAGATGTCTCAAACTGTGTTGCTGTGTACCTTATAGAGCCTTAGGTAGTTTTGAAATAAGTGAAAGCACTTGCAAGAAAAAGTTATTCCAGCAATTGAAAATATTCCTACAGTTTTGATGTCCTAATGAAGAAGTTCTTTATGCCAGCTTGGTGTCTTGATCATCGTCAGGGCATTTTCACACAGCTGGAGGAGTGAAACAAATTAAAAAAAGAAATCAGGCCAAACAAGCATTCACATTTCATACAGATCTGTTTTCCTTTGCATGAAGTAGATGCTTTATAGTAAAAATATGTGCATGTTAGGATACGGTATATGACAAAAAACTTCTGTGCTTGACAGATTAGAAAGTGAGTGATTGGACCAAATGATGTGATGGAAGTTAGCAGGACAGTACAACTGATGATTATCCATGGTTTGTAACTGTCTCAATCTATTTGTGATAAACTGTAGACTCAAAGGCTCAAAAATTTCAATCTGTCTTTCAAGGTAAATGTAATCATGTCAGAACTTTACACATTCATCCAACACAGTTTTTATGTGAACAAACAAGGAGTCCGATGGCATTTCAAAGACTAGCAAATTTATTTTTATTTTCTTTACTTTTATTTGAATTCTTAAGGTGTTTTGGGGCTTTGGTGCTGCTAAGGGCATAGAGTGTAATAACCTTGAGAATGTATGGAATGTTATTGCCCATTGTACTGTAATGTGACTGTGTGCTGATGGGGATGTGGGGTGAGGCGGTGAAGCAAGCTCTCGTAATGTGAAAATGGTAAGGAACAATATTTGTGGGGAAAAAAAGCAAGGAGTCTTATGGCACTTAAAGACTAAGGCTATATTCACACACGGGGTTATTTCGATACAAGTTGTATCGAAATAACGCCTTATTTTGAAATAAGTTAATTTGAATTAACAGTTTGTTAATTCGAATTAAGGAAAAAAGCAGGAATTGAAATAGCATGTTCAGACAACAGTTATTTCCAAACGAGTCACCGTTGTTTCGAAACAACATGTTCAGACTCCATTGTTTCGAAACAACGTTGTTTCATCCCCGCATGGAGTTTAAGTTGTTTTGAAACAACGGAACCCGCCATTTCGAAACAACGGTGCGTCGTGTGAACATGGCCTTTCTTATTTCGAAACAACCTCTATTGTTTCGAAATAAGACTGCTGTGTGAACACACCCTAACAGATTTAAGAGCTTACTTGTAAAGGGTAGTAGTGAAACAAATTTCACAAAATAGTGCTTTTATGTTTTTTTCTGTTACCAGATAATTATATATTTTAGATGGTCCAAATTAATTACCAATTTATTGCTCTGTGGTTTAAAGATGAAAAAGGCACATGTATTTCTTCCCAGGATGAGTGAGACTGAAAAAATGCACACACTATATCAGTGAGGGATACAATATTTAATTTTTTTAATCTCTTCTTCAAAGAAGGCTTTAACTATTTACTAGTAGGGTTACCAACTGAATACATCAAGATTTATCTCTTCAAGTACTTTACAACCACTCTGAGTTTCTGGCAAAGATTAAAAAGTGCAACATATCTTGCAAAACAATAATCCCAGTTACATTTTCCACATCCTGTTCATATGGTGAAGAAAGTTAGCAAATCCAGGGGCTCATTGAGACAGAAGAGGATAGAGCTGGATATTAACACAGTATCAAATATATAGCATGGCCTAAATTCAGCAAAATACTTCAAATCTCATTGAACATAAAAGTGCTTGAGTATGTGCCTAAAATTAAATGTGCGTGTAAGTGCTTTGCTGAATAGGGATGGTTGGCTAGATGCGGTCCCAAGAGCACAGCAGCCATAAAGAGTGGAAAACGTTGTAATGGAAAAAAAAGTAGTAATTTTTTTTTTCAGTGTCCAGGTGAAAGTGTAGCACTTAGTAAAGAACTTTGTCAAAGAGGTAGCATCCACCATAGGTTTCTCTAATTCCAATGTCAGTATTTCAAATCTCTTTATCGTGTCAAAACCATGAGGCCAGGCTCTTACTGTGCTAGGCAATGTAGAAATGTACAATGCACAGGTGGTCTCTGCTCCAAAGCACTTACAGTATAAATAAAAATGTAAGTGAGAAAAACTACAGAGTTTGGGATTTTCTCCCACAAAAGCTCATGCAATAAATAGATTTGTTAGTCTTTAAGTGCTACAGGACTCCTTGTTTGTTTTACTGAACTAGGCTAACACGGCTGCGCCTTTGGAACTTGGCTACAGTGTTTGAGAGAGAGAAAGCAAAACCATGGTATTTGAAAGAAACCACACCCACACATCTGCCTATACTCATTCACACTAGTGTAATTTATCATTCTGCATGGTTAGGAATTATTACGATTAATGCTGTAACAACCATCATTCTTTACAATACTCTGCTCTCCGAGATAACGTTAGGAATGCAGAGCCTCCATGAGTGCAAACTCAGCTTTCAAAATATCACCCAAAGCACTTAAAATAATTTGCCTTAAAACGCAGTACAATTTTACTAGACTTATTCTTGCAAAGTTTAAGGGAGGTGTTAGTGAGGAAACTATAATTTTTTCCTTCTCATCTGTCTCCTCCTTACTTTCTAAGCAATGGCAGCAGCCAATTTTTTCTTGCTAAGTAAAAAGCAATGACAGAACTATTTTTTGGTATTATTCGTGCAAAGCCGGAAGGATAGCATTAAATGATCCCTAATGCATTTGATTTGCAGGTGCATGAATAGGAAGAAAGAAACTATTTTAAGATACTGAAGTAGTCATTTTTGGTGTTTCTCAGCTAACCATGAGTCTCTCTCCGTAAGCAAAGCCTAGTCAACTACCATCCCAGGATGGGCAGTGCCAGCATCAGGAGGAACTATTCTCTGTTAAACCTTCAAATCTTAAGGGCAGTGGGAAACTTCAGATTCTTCTTATAAGAAGGCTGGGACTCAGTGTAGGTGTAAATCTCTGGCAGCTGATTGTTGGAGCCCACAAGCTGTACTTTGTGAATAATTCACTTAGCTACAGAAAATATGCATATGAGGATGAAATCTCATTTATAACTAGAAGATATTGGCTTGGCTGAGGACAACTTTCCAACGCCTGAGACTCAGTAAGTGCCACTAAGGAAAAAAGTAATATAGATGATGTAAAATAAACTCTCTTTTCTTGGCTTGCACCTAGCACAGAATAGTTAGCAATAACCTAACAGAAAATAAAATGCTGTGCGTGGAGATTGGAAGGAGAGGATAGGTATCTGTAATCACTCAGCATAGTATAAACTAAACTCTTACTCTATTGTTAATTATGTTGGAACTTCATTATTCATACTGCTAGTAGCTTTGGGCTTTACAATTAGGCATTTAGTCCATAAGTAAGATGTTGGAAATGTTTGTCCTGCTGCATTTTCTGTGAACTGATGTGGCCTGCCAAGAGAATGTATAATGCATCAATTAAGACTATATCTCACTGAAATCTTAAATTACTGGAAAGATGGCTTCTAGTGAGGCAAGATGTTTTTTGTTTTGTGTATCTAATTTGTGTTCTTGCTTCATTAAAGTATGTGTGGGGCTGGTAGCGCTGCTTGGTATTAAGTTTGCCTAACATTTGCTTTTATAAAGCTTTGTTTTCACTTGTTGATAACTTTGCCAGGGGTCCTATGGAAAATACAGTATGTGATCGTGTAATTAAAGACTGTCCCATGATACATACTTGCAAGAAGGGGCCGAATTTAAGTTGCCCAGGCAACCTTATTTCTGGCATTTCCTAACTTTTCGGTGCTTGACCTTGCAACCTTAAAACCTGTTTCATGTGCATGTGATATTTATTAAATATAAACAGAGTGAAAACTATATTTCTGATCACTGGAATGCTGGTACCCACCAGTAAGTCTTTCTCTCTTAAACTGGAATATTAAAATTTTTGTCGTAGTCTCATCTTGTAGGATAGGAGTTATACCCACTCTCTTCAGTTTGAGTTACTTATATGATGTAGTGGCAGAATAGTGGCCTCATTAATGTGGAAGAAAAAAGATCCAAAAAGTCAACTAATGAAGACTTAAGGGACTTCAGCGAAGAATTTTCATAGGCATGAATGGGAGTAAGATACCCAACTTCCATTGACTGACCTACAATAAAGCAAAAGCAAGATAAAAGGAATGGGATCAGATTCTGATGGCTTCATGAAGGATTGCACAAACATCCATAGCTATTTATTATTATTTTGTTGTTTCTATTGCCTAAGAATCTGAAGGAGGGCTCCATCTGCAGTTGTACTGCAGACTGTACCAATAGACAACAATTGTCCCCTCCCAAGGCTTGTATAAATAGACAGATTAGACAGAAGGCTTTGGGAGGACAAGCCAACTGCAGAGACGAGCATGTTTTCATCAGCTGGTGGTCAAAGTGGTATCAATAGTCATAGGTAGTCATCAGATGCATTGGTGTCAGACAGTAGCAATTTGTAGGTATGGTAGTGATTGATTGGAAGGATAAAAAAGCTCTGTACTGGCAAGGGGGAGAGACTGAAGCAAATAAAAACAGAGATCCAAAGGGGTATCTGTGTTAGTCTCGTTCAGTAAATCAAACAAGGAGGACGTTTGTTTGTTTGTTTTTTGTTTGTTAAATACAGAATTAGTTTAAGGTTCTAAGGGTAGCAAGAAGAATAAGTTATTATTAACCAAATGTGTAAAGAAATGTTCATGAAATTTGGTTAAGAAAACAAAGAATACTGAAATGAAAGTTGATCCATTAATAAATGATGAAGAAGGTTAAATCTAGTATGTTTTTAAAGTGGCTATACTACTGAGCTGCTTTATAAAAGCTCTTTAATTAAAGGAAAATAAGGGAAAAAAGAAAAGAATTTAAGAATCATTGATAACTTTGTCAAAGCTATTGATGTAAAGCAGGCAGGAGAATATTTAAAACAACTGAATATAGACACAGATTAGCAGGTGTGTATGCATTTCAGAGTGTTAAGGGAATTAACTAATGAAGTTACAGAAACACTGCCAATTATTTATGAAAAGTTACAGAGCACTGGGAAAGTGCCAAAAGGGTTGGGGGAGAAGGGGAAGAAAAAAAAAACCTGAACTTGAAAAAGGAAGGAAAGGGGAGAAGGGGAAGAAAGGCAACTCTGGCTGTGACCATTTAGTGGTCCAGTTCCAGGCACTGGTAAAGTAATGGAATGTATATTAAGAGAGAAATGGAATCATAAGCACAATTAACAGCATGGGTTTGTTCAGAATAAATCATGCCAGAGAAACCTAATAGCTTTTTAGATCAATTTATGATAGTGGACAAAAGGAATAGAGGAGTTGTAATGTATCTAGACTCTAGTAAAGCATCAGGTCACAGGTTCCTCACCAAATCTTACTTGAAATATTAATTGAAATTGATGTGGATGTCAGCATTGCCACATGAACTAAAAACTGACTGAAGGGCCATAAATCCAGGGTGGTGACAAACGTGATGTTGTGTGATAAGTCACTGGGGGCTGCCCATTGTGGTGCTATACAATGATCTGTGTCAGGTCTTTTTTTTTATTTAACACTTTTGATAATCTGGAAGAGTGAGGAACTAGGTGACTGGATTTCTACCTGGTAAACACCAAAAAAAAGCCTGTAAATGGAGTTAATACATAACAGACTATTTATTTTCTTACATAATGATAGATTGAAAGATGGAGTGGACATGAGTGAAAGCACCAGAATAATGCAAAGGGGCCAGGAGGGGTTAGAAATACAGGCAGGAAAGGGGTAGATTGTATGCTGTGAGCAGTTACAAATGAGAGACACCAGTGAAATCAGAATGACTGCTCTTAATAGGTAAGGGTTTCCTAACATCAGCAAGGACTGCAGAGTGTAGTCCAGTTATTTAATCTGGGAAATGCAAGATAATATATTGGGAGCCTAATAATCTCGAATACAGCTAACCATAGCTGAGAGTAGGTGAGTGGGAAAGCGATTGAAAGAAATCTTTGTGGTTGTCAGATCAAGGGGCCACTCTGTACTGGCTCCAACCCCTGACAAAAAATGAAACAGTCACAGGGATGCACATTTTAGTTGTTGCTTATTGCTCTGCAGTCAAGGGGCTGCTAATGCGCAAGGGCATGACAGACACTGATTGTACCCTCTAGTGGCTAGAATCAGGTGACATTGGAGTTACTGATGTGGTCCTACAGCATTGGGGGGCGGGGTCGATTTTCTCATGCAAGAGAACGTTAAACCAGCCACTTAGTCTGGGTTTTGTTTTCTTTGTGCCAGTGGAACTGAACAAATCAGACAATGGAGCTGAGGATCTGATTCTGCAAAATGTTTCAATTTCGATGAAACTGCACACACTATCAGAATATGGTTCTGTCAAAGTTTCCCTGACTGCTGATGTTTTTTTATATATGGCACTGCTGAGACTGTGTAAAAAATACTGTGTACATTTCTGGGCATTTCAATCTTAGAAAGATGTCAGGGAACTGGAGGGAATCCAGAGAAAAGTAATGCAAATGATTAAGAGTCTGGAGGGATTGATTTATAAAGAGAGATTAGATTAAATGTATCTTGAGCAATTGATGATTAGAGCCCTGTATTAACTGCCTGAAAGTAACTGAAGGACATATCATCAAGGAAGGAATGGCATAGCTTACGAATAGCCCTGGGTATGATGTAATGATGAAGTACTAAAAAAAGTTAGGCAAGATATCAAGAAACATTTCTTAGTCATGAGGCATTTTTTGGACCAAAATTGTTTCCATGACCTGCAGTATGCAGGAGGTCAGACTAGATGAACATGATGGTCCCATTTGGCCTTGCTGTCCATGAGGTGAAAGTCCTACCGTTATAATCATTTAAGACTGAACCAAGCACATATAAATATAGTAGCCGGCAAGCTGATTTAAGAAAATTTTCTGCAGCTACAATTTCTACAATCTCTGAACAGGTTGGGGGCCCCCAGGCTATGTTACCTGCATGCCCCAAAGTGATATTTCCTTGCATAAGAGCATGGTATACACATGGTATAATAGTCTCTAGAGTGCTAAACTGGGGGAAGGGAGGGGCAAACCTGTGCCCCTGCCAACCCTCTGTAGCTTCAAGTAGGTGTGTGCAGCTAGCTAGGGGCGTGATCAGACTCTCTCTCTCTCCCTCTGAGTTTCTCAGTAACTGAAAACAGATAAGGTGGGATGCCTCACAGTTCAGTACTGCTCTACACTGCTCCTAGCAGTGATGCAAGGCCACAGATTGACCCAATGAAACTAATATATGTGTTTAAGTATTCCCATAAAGCAGGCTTGTCCAACATTCAGCCAGGGGGCCAGAATCCAGCCTGCCACGGGCTTTTATGCTGCCTGCCAAATGCTACCGCAAGAGCCTGGGATTTGGGGCTGGCTGGAATGCTGCGTATTGCTACATCAAGCGTGCGGGCAGACACTGACAAAAGCAATGCCAAATACTACACTTATTATTTTATCAAAGTTTATTAATAAAGATCAATTTGTATGTCTTACCTATGCCTTATCTATCAAAAATTTTCTGACTGGCCCCCCTGACTGAGGAAAGAATTGATTTGGCCCCTCACCCAAAAAGGTTGGTCACCCCTGCCTTAAAGGAGGAGACAAGTTGAGTTAATACTAACTGTAGCTCATTTGCAAGTAAATGCCAACCGTTGTATCTGGCATCATACTGTGTAGTCATGATTCCAGGCATCAAGTGCAAAGCAGCATATCAACTAGATTCAGGGAAACAGTACTTGTGTACATTTTCAAGATCCTTTTATCCTGATAAGAGTACAATATTCATTCCTGTGCAGTTGACTAACACACGACGTACGTACAACGTCAGTTCTATTTCACCCTTAAATAGTATTAAATACTTAAGTCTTATTATTATTCCAGGAGTTCTTACTCTTGCTCCAGTGGGTGAATCTCCTATGTGTGCTCCCTATTATTGTTGATAAAACCACAACCGGTCCCAAATAACTCTTCTTGGAACTTGTGCATGGATTCTGAATGCTGACATGAAATGTAAGTGTATTCTAAACTGAAATGTTCACAGATTATTCACAAAGGTATGAGTAGCAATCATTCCTGCTCCATTCCCACAAGAAAAAAAATGTGTAAAACCCATCTTTCTAACAAGGTTGAGAATATGGATGGTGAAATCCTTAGACTCTCAAACTATTATTGAGGGAAGATACGTTCACTTACCTCTCATTTTCAGTTATCAAATTATATTGCTCTTGAGTTGGAGGACACATACCTATCCAATGAGATTTTTGGATTGACATCTAAGCTGTGCTAAACATTTTTTAACTATTTTTCAATTAGTTTTCACTAGATCAATATAAAAAGTATTATACCAGTTAAAGAAAACTAATATTCCAGTATATGAATCTCTGAAAGTTTGTGTAAGTCAAAAAGTAGACAGTTTCTTTCCCCATAGGTTTTATGAGTCAGTTCCCTTCAATCTAGCTGGTATTGCAGTGAGAGTCTACTATTTCTTTCCTTGCTTGTAGCCAAGTGTTGATTAATTTATCACAAATCTTCCAGGTTTTCTTTGAAGATATGATTCAGAAGACTCTATTGTGAAAGCAGTTGACAGACAAGTCTGCCTAGCTTTCCAGCAAGAAATTTCCAAAAAATTTCCATAGTAGGATGATTTTATGTTCTAGAATCAACAAGAAACAGCACCAAGCCTATGTGGGTTTGCAGGTTTAATTGATTTCCTATCCAAGATTCCCAGAAAAGTTTTATATGAGGGCAGAAATGAGATTTCCCATTCTAAAACATCATTTATGGCTGTAGAGATCTCCTGACCCAAACATTTTGTATCATGAACTTCCAGCAGGGAACTTCTGGCAAGTACCTGGAATGAATCTGAGATACTTATTGTATAGACTTGCAGGATGAGAGTGCTTTAAAACAGTCACGTTGCATTAGTGTAACTAGAATCTGGCTCCTTGTTGCACATTCAACAATATGTGAGACGATTCCTTATTATCACTTACTGAGAATTTGTATACAGTGTCATGATGGGCTGTACTATTTGCTGCCATTTCTCTAAGGATTTCTGGGTGCCATAGCTGGTTTTCTTAGAATCTGTTTACCACCAAGCAATGCTCATCCCCAACAGTCTGTAAAATCGCAGATTTACAACTGCACAGGGCAGGTATGCCTGGACTTTAGTCCTGCCCATCTTCTTCTGCTATTTCACTATGAAACCCCCTTTTTTAAGTGTTTAATGATAGGTTTCATCCATAACCTTAACTATCACCTTCTGCCTGAGAGTCTGAAAGCACTACACAGACATTAATTGATTAAACCTCACAGCACAGAAATATTGCCTTATTTTACAGTTGGAGAAACGAGACTTGGAGAGGTTAATATGGCAATTTCAACACTGAGCCTAAAGCCCAGGTCTCCTGACATTTCTCCCTGCTGAGTCCCATGTCACAAACCTGAGATTGCACAATTTTTTCATCAGGTAGAGAGGACTGACAATTCACTTTTCAAAGATCTCAGTTGTGAGCTGCAATATACAGCTATGCAAAGAATTAAGGGAGTGTAAGGGCCAGGCTAGCTGTTTAGGGCGTTACAGAGGGAAAGAGACAGTGCTGTTAATTTTCCTCAGCACCGTGTGGGTCAGTAGGGAAGGGAAGTGGATAAAATCTTGGTTCCTTCCTCCCTTTCACTTCCCCAGTGCACTGGCTGACACATATGAGCAGTTAGAAAATTGGCACAGATTATTTTCCCCTTAGAGTAGAAGCAGCAGCAGAACTGAGAATATGACTTAGTTCCTGGTCTGTTCCTGGGGCAAGAAGCTGCATTCTACTTCTTGGCCAGGAGTTGTGGCAAAGTCACAGCTGAGCCCACAGAGATTATTTCTGATGAAGTGTGAATACTGGAAACATTATTTATCTTGTCTATTTGATGCATCCTTTTGAGTTCTTGAAATTGTTTAACTTCATTTAATGATATACAGCCACATATTTAAAAGGCCCTCCATTTCTGAAGGACTAATCAAGGAGTCAGATGTCTAAATGCTGTAATCTGAAGCCACAACTAATTGCAGACCAAAATTATGGTTGCAAATTGTTGGCTGTGGGGGGGGGGGAGGGGGAATGAAGCTTGACCATACTTTCCATGGATGTTCTTTTAGTTAAAAATAACCATCAACATTTATTTTCTGTTCTATAGAATCCTTCATATTAAAGCACCTTACAAACAATAATTAATTAAAGCCTTGCAACATTTTAAAAAGGAGGAAAGTATTAAGGGTGGAGTTGTGTGAAATGTTCACAGCAAATTACAAAACCACATGAAACTTGGTTAGTTTTGGGATCATACACAATATTCAAACCATTAAATCCTTTTTCAGTTCTGAGAAACCAGCTGTGATGAAAGCAAAACTGGGTCGGTCGGTCGGTCTGTCTGTCTTAGGTTCATTTTTGTTGATTTTTTAAAACTTTTTTTTCATATTTGTTTGAAACAAAAGCAACCCATAGAGGGTCTTCCAGGGTCGCTCAGTGGCAGAGACTTCCTCATGATATCAGAAGTGACCTTCATGAGGTTGTGTTTATGGCCAAGGATTTTGGTTTGACTTTCGAAAACAATAATTCCTACAACAAAACAGTAATTTTAAAAAAAACTTTGCCAAAGATGATACACTGTTACAAATAGAGGAGTCAAGATGGGTTTGTTTGTCCTTTTGCCTTATGAAAAGATTTCACTAGTAGTAGTTTTATTTGTAAGCAGAAAGTTTTGCATAATTTGATTGGGCTGCCCAGATTTCCCTGCCTGTCAAGCCTTAGGACCAGTGTCAGAGGCCTAAGAAATGTTGATTTCTAAGTGTACCTGCCTAGTATTAAATTTACTCTTAACTACTCTGTGACTTCATGAATTTGATGTCAGGAGATGTTAAAGAATAAAGAAAAGGGACTATGAAAAGTGACTGCCACTAGGAACAAGCTGTGAACTGCTCATTAGTGGTGTGCATCCATTTTCATTTCTCTGCCAAAACTCACGAGGGGCAGATGAGCAGCTTTTCCCACTGATGGTAACCTGGCCAGTTCCTCCAAAGGGCTATTCTTCACCAATAAAACAATTACTTTGAGGTAACTAACGCGTATGAGCTTTCATGGCGGTAAAAAACACAGAGATGGGGTATAAATGTCCTTTAATGAGTTTCTCAGAATAAAATGAAAGTGCTTGGTCTCTGTGTATTTACCACTGAATAGCTCTTGTATGTTAATTACCCTGAGGAAAAAACACAGCTTTTTACCGGTGAACACAAAGCCAAAGACTGCAGGAGTTCTTAAGGTCCAGATGACCCTTCCCTCCTAGGAGGGAAAATGCCAATATTAATAAATGCAAAGTAATGCACACTGGATAGTATACTTTCTACTATCCATAAAAATTATGAGATCTAAATTAGCTTTTATCACTCAAAAAGAGATTGTGGAGCATTGCTGATAGTTCTGTAATCATTTGCTCAATGTGCAGTGGTAGTCCAAAAAGTTAACTGAAGTTTAGGAACCATTAGGCAAGGGATACATAGTAAGATAGGAAAATATAATGACACTGTAAATCTATAGCAGGCATCTTGAATACTCTGGGAAGCTTTGGTCACTCTGTCTCTTAAAGTTGTATTGCTATTGAAATAGGTATAGAGAAGGGCAATATACATTGTTAAAGGTTTGGGACAGCTTCTGTATGAGAAAAATTAAAAAGACTGGGGCTTTTCATTTTGGAAAAGAGAAGATTAAAAGGGTATATGATATAGGTCTATAGAATCATGAATGGTGTGGAGAAAGTGAATAAGGCTGTGTTATTTACTCCATCACACAACATGAGAACCAGGGTCACCAAATGAAACTAATAAGCAGCATGTTAAAAGAAGCAAAAGGAAGTACTTCTTTACACAATGCACATTGTGCCTGTGGAACACGTTGCCTGGTGATATTGCAAAGATCAAAATTATAACAGGGTGCAAAAAAGAATTAGATACAATCACGGAGGATAGGTCCTTCAATGGCTATCTGCTGAGATGGTCAGGGATGTAAATCACATGCTCTGGGTGTCTTTAATCTTTGACTGCCAGAAACTGGGAGTGGATAACAGGGAATGGATCAGAAAAACAAAGTGTCCTGTGGCCCTTAAAGTGGGATTTTCTCCTATAAAAGCTCATGCAAGAAATACATTTGATAGTCTTTAAGTCTATGTCCACACTTAGAAAGTTAGTTCGAATTAACTTAATTTGAACTAATTAATTCCAACTAATAATAATTAGTTTGAATTTAAGTTAATTTGAACAAATATGGCCCCACTAGAAACCCAATTCAGACTAGCATGTCTGTGGACAGGACTTGCTAGTTCAAATTAAGAGAGGGGCACTATGAGGTGTGGCAAGAGGGGCCATGCCACCACCCAATATATAGAAAGGGGAAGGCGCGGTGGAAGGAAAAAGGTCAAAAACTGTTAATTTAAATTAATGGTTAGTTCAAATTAACATGACCATGCAGGGTTAATTCAAACTGAGTTTGAATTAACCCTTACTTCGAAGTTAAGCTAGGTTTTATAAATTTGAAGTAAGTTTTCATTAATTGGTACTAAGAAATTCCTTAGTTTGAATTAATGAAAGCCAGTGTGGCCATGCATTAATTTAATTCAAATTAATCCTCATTAATTCAAATTAAACTGTAAGTGTAAACACACCCTAAGTGCCATGGGACTCCTCATTTGTTTTACTGAACTAGACTAACATGGCTGCCCCTTTAGAACTAGGGAATAGATCAGTGAGTCATTGTCTTTTTTGTTCATCCTTTCTGAAGCAATTTGTATAATCCCAGAATGCAATATGGGAAAGTTTTCAAAATAAAAATGAATAAAAAGACCAGCATTTATTGTTTTTGTTTTCTCTGTAGTGCTACTGAAAATTCTTACTGGTGTGGCTTTGAGTAGTTCCCTAGGAGTAAATTATGATCAAAATTCAAAGCAACTATAAATTGTGTTTTCCCCCCTGCTTTGATATATAAGACTTTCCATTAAGCTAGCCCCATATAATATACCTTGGATGTGTTCAAGAAAGCCCTGTAAATTATAGTAAGTATTTAAAATGGTAAGTAGATATTGAAAAAGGACACATTAGGATTAATGAATGAAAGGGTTGATACTAGAAATGTGCTTGTAAATAAATAACATGAAACGTAAAGATGACACACTGATAGGTTACAGTTACAAGTAGGATGTGATGACAAATTGTAGGGCTGTTTGTCAGAGCTTTATTTTCTGGGTATATGTCCTTCTAGGCCTGTACCCCACCAGTAAAAATCCTTGTTTCACCTTCTTTCATTTACACATGTCAGACACTGGAAAAGCTTATGTTAGTTCTTTGCTAGTGAGATCGAACCCCATTCAGTGAGGCTCTGAGTGCATTCAAGTGCTATACAAACTACCTGCTAGAGTTAAGCCATTTATTTAATTGCTTCAGTTAGATGCAGACAGTGACTTAGATCTTCAAAGTAAACTACCTATTGCTGACAATGATTGTTTGCCAAGGATTTAACTGGAAGTGTACATGAGGAGAAACTATGTTCATCATCCTTTCATTTCGACTATGACTACTGAAGCAGTGCTGTGTATAGTTTGCCCTTGTCTACGTTAACAGCTAACTCAGCACCCAACACCATCAGTGGATTGTTTTTCTAGCATAAGCAGACCCTAAAAGTCCTTTTTTTTTTAAATTGAGATCAGGAACATTTTTTAGTCACACTTGGAAAACAAATATTTAAAATAATTTCAGAACAGGAAAAAAAGATGAGTGGACTGAAACCCTGGCACAGCATTCACTTTTCTGTGGTGTGATGTATCGGAGCAAAGCAGGGCTGGAAGCAGCAGCAGTGGGGTGGGATCTGCAACTGTGAGGGCAGAGGACAAGAAGGATTTTTGTTTTAAGAATTAGTGCTGTATTACTTATGACTTTATACAAGGGAACAAGGGGTGAGAAGCTGCAGAAAAGGGGCAATCCATATTGTATGTTCGATGTGTGTGTTTATTGAGGCTTAAAGATGGGATCAAGATAGGAGTCCACAGCATGGGGGAGAGGACAGAAGGAGAACAATAATTTTTTTAGACTTGTCCCTTTATGATGTATCTGTTTTTGACACAATGTGATGAGAGACTTTACAGTGATATCACAGGCAAATTTTAAAGTATGGAAACAGCAGAAACTTTAATTGAAGCACTAGACAGAATTGGATGTACTCTCAAAGCAAGAGAAAGAGCTTTCTTTCCAGACTGATCTTTTTCAAATATTCTTGCCTGTAATACATGTTGCATGTAATGCCATTGTACCATATCATGTGCGCCTGATCATTGTTAAAACAACAGTGTATTATTTGTACAGCAGCCATGCTGTTTGATCTTGCACCAGAGTCCTTACAAGATTATGTGTGGCTTCTATATCTGAAGACCCTACATTTAAGAATCTGCCTGATGACACACTTTTCCTGTTGAGCATTTTGAGACACTGACATTTAGTCACCACCTCTATGTAACTGATAAGAGTTTGCATGATTTGGGGGGATGTCAGAAATGTTCTAATACATTAACTAGGCATATTCAGCATTTGCCATATCAATCAATAACAATACATACTTTAATAATAGGGCTAAATGAGGATGGTGGTTATGATTATAGCGGCAAATCTCAATTTTCATTTGGTACAGTGATCACTGTTCTAGTGTATAAAATAATTAACAAATGCAACAAAGTGATGATTTTAAGCATACTTCATTTTGGAATCATTATAAATGATTACTACTGTTTCATTTCATTCAGTCTACAACTGAGTGTCTTACTACGAGTAATACATGTCATTGCTTGTCATCTCCATTTTCATCTACAGATGATAAAGCTAATTTTGTCAGTTCACTGGAACATACCATACCTCTTTGGCATGCATAGAATATGGTATGTAGCAGTTTGGCACCGTTACATATACATCTCATGGCTCTGTTAGGTATATCACTTTCACAAGAGGACTTGATTAATTTCAAAATAGCTGGAGGAGGAAGCATGATATTCTCTGATGCAGCTTTTTAAAACAGAGGCTTGGAATTGTCATAGCATTCATTCATACTACAGTGTGTCAAGGGGTGGTGCGCCTGGATTCAGAGCACTTCTGTGCAAATACGACTGAAGATATGTTCTTCTTAAATTTTCTATGTTTCTCTAGTTGTTGGTGATCAGGAGCTGAATGTTAATGTTGATGTAGTAGCATCGTCAATTTTCCCTGCCCATAATTTCTGCTGTGCTTCTAACATGGTGCACAATTTGATTGCCTGTAACACAAAGCTTTGAATTTGGCTACCCATTCAAAGACTTGAGGCACTGTTGCAATTATGTCACCCAGCAGAGAGAGGGAATATCCAATTTATGTAATCTTCAGAACTGTGCCTTTGCCAAGACCAAAGTAAAAAAAAACAAAACAAAACAAAACAAAAAACTACTGTGTTGCAATCTGGGAGTGCAAGGACCACTTGTAAAATCCCGGTACAATGTTCTGGTGTTGCTTTGCAGTAGCACAGGTGTTTATTTCAGGTCTCTTCTAGACTGCTAGGCCCTGTTTAAGGTAAAAGTGCAAGAGTCAGACACATAGGTCATCTGATAATATTGATATTCCACCTGATAATACTGATATTCCCTGATAATCCATCTGATAATACTGATATTGGTTTCTCTTTTGCAGCCATTTAGCATTCGATGTGAAAGGATGCTGTTGGCATTCTCATGCAAGGTGTCCATCTTTTCTCTGATCACCACACCACCCTGGTTTTATTTCAGCTAGACTCTTGTCTTAGCCTTTGTCGACTAGCCTGTGCTTCAGTGTGAGTCATTAGTGAAACTACTTGTCTTGAGTGAATTCTGTCCAAATGATATATATCACCTATTCTGTTCTGCTACCATCAAGACAACTTTCAGTGGAGTTAGCTGGTACTTGTACTTAGCTGATGGACTCTGCTTGCTTCTGTAATTCTGCTAGGTCTTAGGACACTTTGTTCTGAAGTCTTAGTGACTGTCAAAGATCAGATCTACATCATTCACTGCTAGCTTGTGTTCATGATAGACTCTGAAACTGGTGACAGAGTACCTGATGATATCACTTGCTGGCCAACATATCAACCAAAGAACTGTGGAGAACAGCAGTTACTCCACAGGTGATTTCTTGTGAAGTATATCTAGTTCACACCTGTGTCTGCAGCTGTTTCTTTAGAGAAGACTTGGACTTTGGCAATCCTCACATCACCAGTCAGGGAATGTTTATGTTAGTACAAGAGCCCAATCATGACCAAATATTTTTGATGTCAACCTCCTGTGAACTTGCTTGTAGGGCAGCCTATCACTGTTGAATAGATTAATACCTTTTCTGGGCTAAACTTTTGTACATGCTGTTTGTCATTGCCAATGTATCTCCTATCCTGGGTACTGTTCACAGAACCCTCTGGGCCACTTTTTTCTAATTCTTGTATTTAACAAATTCCAGTTGTACATGTGTCAGCTACATTGACTGAGGGCAGTGCCACACTGCTACTATCCTAGTTTACTATTTCCTCTAGGTGCTCAGTGGGGTTAATGGAATCAGTGTACTGCTCAGGCTTCTTCCTAATGACTTCTCCATGCACCACATCTGCAGCAACCCTAGGCTTCATTTCTTCTTTGTGGATCAGTTTCATAGCTTCTAAATACGATAGTACATCATCTCTCTCTGCTCTTACATAAATCACCTGTCTTAATCTGGAGCAGGTACACAGGTAAAGCCAAAGCCTAATATCTTTAAGAGACTTATTACTAATTCACAATGGTGTAAAATGAGTTGAGAATCTAGCATGATGTGATGGGAGGGTACATTTTTTAAAATCGGATTTTACGTCCCTCCATAGTATTCCATTTTATTCACATACGTCCATTGAGGAAACAAGGTTCTTCACTCAGTGAAGTGTTTATGGGGCCATACAGTCAAAGGAATACCTTTTTATGTGCCTGTGGCACTTTGAATACCTTTGAATTGGAAGGAATCTTTGTGGGCAAAAATAAATCCACATACTTTTTGGTCTGCCATGTGAGGAAGGGCAGAGCCGCAGTCAGTTGCACCTAAATCTTTGGCAGGCCCCAGGGAAGGTTTTAAGTTCAGACTCCCGGTTTGAGTAAGCACTAGGAACAAATGGTAACATAAAGGTTAGTAGAAGATTATAAATAGGATAATAAATGGAGAAGGAAGGATTATACTACCACATTAGAAATCATTCCGAGGGAAGGTAGAAACCCTCCTGCCTTGCAATAATTTTTGAATACCCAGATCTACTTGTGGTGCTTATTATAGAAATCTATATTTTGAAATTATTTTTAAAATCTTAAGTCAAATACACAAGGGTACTGGAATTTTAATAAATTAAAGTAGATTTTTTTTTTAAATTGTGCATGTAAATAGATGCACTAGAAGTGCTTGTGAATTCATCTGATTCAGGGGAAAGAGATAAATTCATGTTGCTTATATGACCAAATCAGCTAAATATCTCTTCTCAGATTTCACATATTCATGATCAAGCCGCAGAATAAAAACTTTGAATAAGGATTCGTCAGATAAATTCAGATAGTAAATAAATGCAAAGAGATCAGTCAGCAAAAAGAATTAAAATCTATTCATTGTGAATTGTTCCTTCATCTTTGCTACATTTAATATAACTATCACATCAAATAGGAAATAATAGAAGATAGTCATAAGACTTAAGCAATACTTAAGATGCTAATATGTCTCCTATTACTGTTGTACCTGAGAAGCACATCACAATCTTTATCTGCACAGCATCTCTGAAGATAGTGTTTATTATCATTCCTATGCTACAGAGGGGGAATGACAACTAGAAGATGGTCTATGTGGCATTGTGCATACACTGACCACCCAGCTAGCACAAGCATAAATAATTGTTGTGCAGATCCAGAGGCAAGTACTGTACTCTGCATATATCTGAAACTTACAATATGTACCCTATGCAGCTTTTTTCCTATGCAAGATGTGCCTTCCCTGTCTACATGGCTACTTCTAGTGTCCTGAGCCTTTCCCCACTGGATTGAAAGGCTTTGGCAGCTCTGTGCAACCTTTCTCCCACCAGAATCTTTCACTCCCCATGTAGCTACACACCACAGCATGGACAAAGCCTACCTTTCACTGCAGTATGTAGCTCAACATGCCCTACATGCTGCTGCTAGAGTAGGCAAGTTCTAAGTGACTTTCTGAAGGCTACAACAAGGAGCCTTTGGCAGAGCAGAGAACTGAACCTTAATTCCTCATGTCCCAAGTTAGCACCCCTATTCATCTTTCCTCTCTGCATAGCCTCTCATGGCTCAGTGGCAATGTGGTGCAAAGTGAGGGAGAGGAGGCCAGGACAAGAAGTAAAGGCGGGAATGGTGATGAAATAGGCTGGAAATCCAATGAAGGAGGGCAATTTTGAATGTCTCTAGTTGATGTCTTAAACAGAATAGGAAAGGAAGGTTGATGATGACAATGTTATTGATGGGGAAGGATGGGAGCACACCAGAAGATAATAAAGGAGTCAAGGATAAATAGGAATATGGGGTTCAGCAGTTCCATTCATATAAATAATGGAATCCCTAGAAAGGAGGATATCAGAGAAGGAAAGAACAGTCAGTAACAAGAAAGAAAGAAACCACAGTGAATCAGGACAGTAGAGGAGGGCAGTGAGTGATTCAAAGGTAGAGATCATTTTAGTTTGACTTGTGAGCTTCCTCTCTCTTGCCTGTGCATGGTCTGAGTTACAGGTGTCATAACTGTCTCATCAAAATCTGCCTTTTCAATTGCAGTTTTAGTTTGAGAACTGACACTGATTATTATTTTCTAACTTAATTAGACAGGCAGGAAGTTTCAAATGGTGGTCCCAAAAATGATTGTATTATAATGATGGAATTGATGTTAGAGAAGTGGTCTGAGCTTATCCAACTTGAAATGATATTGCTTGCCTGCAGAAAACTATTGTCTAGCAGCCAGTCCCTACTGAATATTCTTAGGACAGAAGTGAGAATGATATACACTCAGTGTGAGCTCTGTTTCATGGATGCAAATCCATTTGCACTTCAGTAGCCTTCTAAATCGCCAGCTTTCTACAGGTGTAACGGAGATCAACTACATTTTTAAAACAAATATTTTCTTTTAAGGATTTCTCTGTTTTATCTTTCTTGTTCATATCTTCCAAGAAGTTTTACCTATTCTCACCCTTCCAGTGCCATGAGGTTTGTTTAGTAATTAAGTTATTGGCTTATATTGGATCTAAGATCACGGATTAAGTGTGGATTATGCATTGCAGAGAGATTTGTTACATGAGGAAAAATGGCTGAGTAATATTATTGCATTGATGCAATAATTCACATGTTAAGTAATATTAATTATTGCATTTACTTGCAATATGACTTGCATTTTTACTCAATATTTTTAAAGCAGTGATTAATCATGACAGATCCTTGTGGATAGCTCCACTGGAGGATCTGGCCCAAGTTTCCAGCTTTCTGATAGCACTTTTTGTGGATGGTGGTGGGAATGTGCATATGGAGGTGGATTTTGAATTAAGCCACCTGATCACCCTCTTATTTTCTATTGGTGAGGACGCTTAGAAATATTTCAGTTATTTAAGCAAATAGATTCAGCCACAGAGTGGCTTGTTCTATTATTGTGTGGTACACTAGCAAATTATCTGTTGTAGTTTTTATAAATATAATGAATCTGTAGTAACTTGTGACCTATTACAGCATCATCTTGGCAATAAAAATCTTTACAAAGAAGTAGGGAATGGTGGCCATTTTCTGTAAGCGAGTTGTGCAGTGTGTGGATTAGGAATTCAGCACTAAGACTGGTTAAAAAGATGCTATTTCTTTTTTTGACAATTAGTTGATTCAGAAAAGACAGTCACTGGTGCTTTTAATAATACCGTAACATATCAGAATGCTAGTGTAAGATGAACACTTCTTGAAATGACCAGTATAACAATCCCAAGAGAGTGGCATGAGACAGTTTTGCCTCTTTGCTAACATATGGAAGACTATTTAGCAGTCACTATACTTGGGGATTATTTTGGTCATTTCCCTATATTCTGGTCATTTCTTAAATATATATATTATCTGCCCAAATACTATTTAAAAGACCACACAAAAAACAGATAGATCTTCCAAAAATAGCTAGAGGGAAATAGTCATGTAAATTTTGATTTACTGATTTATTAGAGACCCAGAAGAAAAAGGCCACCATCTAAGAAATGGATGACAGCATCCAAGATTGGTTCCAGCATTTTAAAAGCAATTATGAGGGGCCCAGGGTGGGGAGGAGATTTATGCATGAAATCTGCTCTGTACATTAACCAAAATTGTGGTTTTAATCACTGGAAGGAGAAAAACAGCTATGAAATACCCAAAGTAACAGGTCATTTTAGATACCCCCCCAAGGACATAATTTGTGTCTGTGTGCGCAGACAGGTGTGTGCATGTGCATTGCAGAAGTGAGAAAAGAAAATAAGTGAATATCCTTAAAGAGCAAATACTGTCTGAGATTGTAATACATTACTTCCTGAATAAAGAAAATAGAGCCATGACTAGATGAAGATTTCTTAGAAAATACTGATGGGGATGGCAATGGAGTAACATATTCTTCACTCCAATGGAAATTAATGGAGCATGCATTCCTCATTCTCAGTCTATTTGAGGTTACAACAGGGGATATCACATCTGGCAAAACTACTTTGAGTCATGTTATACCACTTAGAATATCATATGGACTTTAGGAAACTGCTTTTTGAAAATCAGGAATACTGTACAGTACCTGACTTTGGCCTTGTTGAAAGGTTCTGATAAGTTGCAGAGGCCAAAGAAATTAAGGTCCTAGTTTATAGAGCGACATTTACATGGAATTTTCCAGCACTGTATTACAGCAAATTAGCTGTTTTTGCAATTTGTTAACCACTCTTTTCCCTTAGGATCCTGCCTGTGAGCAAAGAGGTGCCCCTTTTAAAAAGGGAACGAAATCAGTCCAAAGGGGAGCTCTTGGGGTTCCAGCATAAGAACACCATGTGCTAAGACAAGAGATTTTCTTTTAAAAAAATAGTAAATGAGGGTGTTGTTAATAATAATACTATTTTATGATTGGTAGCACCTTTCCTTTCCAAGGATCTAAAGCACTTCACAGTCTGAGCCTGATCCTAGCTCATACAGTTAGCCATACGAAAGGCATTGGCATTACTGGTATGATGATGGGCGACTCACATTTATGAAGCTATGCAGGACTGACCCATAGATAGATATAGCTCTGCTAAAATACAGCAACCTCTGGGCTGGAGAACATGCATGGGCTGGAGAACATGGAGAACCAGCATGTTCTGCTACAGCAAGAGGAGGGGACATTTTGGCAGCAGACAGTGTTTCAAATCCTGCCTTTCATTTAAGAAAAACAAAGTACCATAGTCTCTTCTTAGAGCTGATAATCTTGGCCTTAAAGATTTCATTAATGAAAGAGGTTTGAATATTGCCTGAGTTAGCTCATTATAGTTCAGTATTTGCATTTTTCTATTTTATGCTGCCTCTTCTGGAAGTGTGTTAGGCACATAAAGTTTCTGGGTAAAAGATGTAAAATAAAACATACATGCATACTTGCAGTGAGACTTGATTGCCAAAGTGATAGCTGCTGCAGCTGCATGACAGCTAGGGAGCAATTTTGAATAGTTTTAAAACCCACCACTAGAATGAATTGGCCTTCAGAACTACACAGGCAAGGTCTCTATCAATCCTTTCGTAACTTGAGATGGTTTCCAAACTGGAACTCTGGATGTGAGCACTTCTGAACTTTAGGATATTTGAAATGTGGATCCCAACTGGTATGCTTGGATCCAACTCTGTATAAAACAGTGTGGACATGCGCACTCAGTTCCTTAGTCATTCCAGGTAACAGTTGGGGGGGGATACTTTTTTGTGTGAGTGTGTGCTGTGAAATAAAGAACTACAAAATGCTAGGTCCAGGAGACTGGGGGAGTAGCTTCTGGTGCATAAATAAATCTAAAGTTATATAAGGTTTAACATCAAAATCTATGTGCATGCTAAAAGTTCATTTCTGCTTTAGGACTGTAATGTGCAAATTTTCTTTTGATGTTCAGTTGTTTCTAATGCTGGTTATAAAGAGTCCCCAGTGTCTCATCCTGCACAGTGATTATAAAAATATTTAAAGTCACAGAAAGGATATATGGCTGTGCTGACACATATTTTGATTTACGTTATGCCGTGGTTTGGATGCATATTTGAAGGCAAGGTTTTTGGCTGACAACAGCATCACAGTAGCAGTCTTCCATCCATATATTACAGTGATGACCCCTAAAAATTATCAGGTTTTAACACAAGACTATAATATAGGGTTTCTGAAAACTCCTCTACATAAGCAGTAAACAGCATAAAAATTGTTTTACTATTTATGTGCCATCAATTCACATTGGTTGGGATTAGACCACATAAATAGTAAGATGACTTTTTTGGACCATGGAAATTAAAGAAAAATGTTTCAGATAGAAACCATATATTATGAAGAACTAACAAATCTATAACAATAATATGGGAATAGGAGAGGCACGAAGGAATGGCATGATTCCTAGGAAGCAACTGTATATAGGTTTTTATTTAAATTCTATTTTCCAAATCATAACTGACTTACAAGTATTAATATAATATAGTTATTATACATGGGAGTGAACTGGTTTGTAAGTTTCATGCTGGACATCTGCTCTGTGGTGGGTGAATTTCATGCCAGTGCATCAATTGAAATGAGATCCACTGGCTTTGTGAGGTTTTTATGGTCTTTATTTTTTACTACATCCAAAAATTCTGGAGTAGAATCCTTCCCCCACTGATGTCAATGGCAAAACTCCTTGGGGCAAGATTGCCAAGATTTTCTTCTTCTTCTTCTCCTCACTTTGAGTATGGTTGTCTGTTATGTATTGTGTACTCCCTGCCTGAATGGCATTCCCACTGCTGTTGGTAGAAGTTCTATTTGTTCATGGCAGGGGTAGTTGCAACACTTACCATAGGATGCTTTGCAAATAGATATGAAGGAAACAGGGTAACTCCAAAAAGAGATTAAATTTTGATTCTTGAAATCACTGCTTAGCTTCTGCTTAAATGTGCAGATGCCTGAATTCCTCAGGCACCTAAGTTTTCCTCTAGGTAACTAAATTACCATTGTTGGGCATGTGCAAAACCTCACGGACCCTGACACGTGGCATCTGCTTTATGTCTGAGCCCCAGTAGGATCCTCAAACTGGGCATTTTCCTACTCAGCTTGCCACCAGGCTTAGAAGCTGTTTGCCAGATTAGGCCCTACACAAAACAGCATTGCTGCATACACACCAGAGATTTAGAGTACTCATTTGGAACGTGGGAGCCCTCATTCAGATCCTTACTTTGCCCAGTGCAGAACTGGAACTTGAAATCAGCTCCCCTCCACTTCATGTGAGTGTCCTAAAAGATGGAGACCTGGGGCCAGACAGCACATGAATGACTTTATCTCTCTGTGAGTAGGGGTCATCCTGGGGTGACAGAGATCCAAGTTCAGGTCCCTTTTCTAGTTGTGGCTTAAATCTTCACACAAAAGTGGAGATTTGACCTCAGCTCTCTCCTGTCCTGAGGGAGTGATCTAACTGCTGGGCTACGTGGGACAGACTTGTAGTCACCACCTCTGTAATTATTGTGAGAAAGGGCTAACCTGGCTTTATCAGAAACTCCAGGAGATGGTTCACAGATGTGAATCCTGAGCAGAGGAAGGCATCTCCTCCTGCCCTAGAGTTAGGTACCTAGCTGCCCCAGAAAGGTGAGGCTTAGACTTCTCTCCACAGCATTGCTTATTGGCTGGTTTAGGTGGCTCCCCTCTCAGGATGCTGGCTTTTGCGTATCCCATTCTTAGATGTCTGCCTCTTCTATGCGCTGTATGGGGGCGTAGGTCTTGAGCTGTGGATTCCAGTGGGCAGCAGGGTACATAAATAAGAAGTGATGTAGCGCTGAGTGTAAGACCTGTTTGGGGATCTAGACCAAGGTTTCTACAATCAGCATTGCTTATAACAAAAGAGCATGGTTCTGCACTTGTTGAAGTCAAATTGAAATTTTGCTGTTGACTTCAATGGGAGCCTGAGCAATCCTCAAATATAAAAGCAAGGAGCCTTGTGGCACTTAAAGACTAACTAGATTTATTTATCGCATGAGCTTTTGTGGAGAAAATCCTGCTTCATCAGATGCTTTGAAAATTGGGGAACTTGACAGAAACAAATATTGAAAGACAGGTGGATCAACAGTGGTCTTGCCACAAGTCCTGCATATGGGTCAGCTCATTGCTACACTGCCTCAGGAGCAGCCTGAGAACCAGGTTGTGATTGAGTCACCATCTTCTTCCCAAAACAAGCAAGGAGTCCTGTGGCATTTAAAGACTAACAAATTCATATATCTTCAAAGTGTCTGATGAAGTGGGATTTTCTCCCACAAAAGCTCTTGCAATAAATATATTTGTTAGGCTTTAAGTGTCCCAGGACTCCTTGTTTGTTTTGCTGAATTAAACTAATACGACTACCCCTTCAAATCTTCTTCCTGGTTTCCTCCTGCTCAATGGGAAGTATGTAATACAGCTGGTGCAGTGTGGTTTTCCTAGCCTGCCAGCTTTGAAATGCAGGCACAGCCAAGACTGACTCTCTCTACCTACTCCTTGGCCTTTAGAAAGGGTTGCTGTGACCCTGCAGAAGCTGTTTTCTCCTCCATTCAACTATCCACAATACAGGCAGCCATTGCAGCAGGGCCATAACCTAGACCCAGTTGAGGAAAGTTGGATATAACACAGTACAGTCAATAATGAAGTTGACCACCGGTTTGGTAAATTCCACCATCTTTTTTCTCTGTAACTGTGTTTTCCACCATCTAATTAGACCATTTCTGAAGAAAGCATCTTTTGGAGAAAGTACGATTGAAGGAGGAATTTCTGTCTGATGACCCTGATTCAGCAAAGTACTTAAATACAAGACTAACTTTAAACACACAAGTAGTGAGTAGTATACCCAGCTTAAAAACAAAACTCTCTTCAATTGCACAGGAATGGAGTTACTCATTGGCTTAAAGTTAAGTATTTGCTTAATCACTTTGCCTGATATGTGGCCAATATTCTTACATAATTTCTTTAAGAAAAAAGGATTTTCTTTTGAGACAGTAATAAACAAACTCAATTCTTAAAAGATTAAAGGATCAAGGGGCATGTCCATGTTGCTATTGTGCAGGAACAGCTCCCTTTGAAGTCAGTGGGATTTGTGGGTGTGCAGTGGTAGAGGTACAGGACACCAAACATTGATAATTTTATGTTTTAGGAAAGCCAAAAAAAAAAAAAATCAAGGAATGGTTATGTGTGGTATATGGGCTTTCAATGTTGGGGTGATGCTGGGAACATGGGCGCTGGCAAACCACGTCTGTGTTAGCTGCATGGCCCTGACCTACTAATTCTGATTACTAAGGGAAATTACTAGCAGGCTCCCTCCCTCCCCGCTTCTCAGTTCTAGAAGATACATTAAGCGAGCTTTTATTACCAATCACAGTATAGTAAACAAGTATACTCATCATTGTCTTACGTATGTAAAGATAAGCTAACATGTATAAATAAAGATTCCTGGGGCGTGCCCAGGACGCTTCTCAGCCGTAATCCTCGACTCTGTCCGGTTTCTTCCCGCATCTGGTGACCCCGACGTGATCCAACGCCGACGTGATCCAGCCCCCCACCTCATCGGCTGGCAAAGCCTTGGTGCACCACAGCGTTTTTCGCTCCCTCGTGAGTATGGGGGGGGATTTATCCGTGCAGCAAAAAGCTCATGCGAAAGAGCTTTTGAAACTTCTCAAGCAAACCGGGTGTGTGACTGCCTCTAAAAAACAGCTGGAGGATCTCCTCCGCATGATTGAATACAAATGTCCTTGGTATCCTGATAAAGGCTCCCTGAGTGTTTCTGATTGGCAAAAAATAGGGAGACGGTTATTCTGTGAGCCTAGGGCTGAAATTCAGCACATTCTTCTTTGGCAGCACTGTGCAGATGCAATAGGGCGGTTACGGGCAGAAGCGTCCCCCGTTGCATCTCCCTTACTCACGGTGTCGGACCCTCCGGCTTATCCCCGTGAGTTGTCCTCAGCCCCATTAGATAACCCCGTTCCAAATGCACCTCCTGCCCTTCCCACTCATGCCCCTTGCGGGCCATCTCCAGTTTCAGCACCCACGGGGGCAGTCCGTGCTGCTCTTCAAAGAGCACAGCATGAAGGACAGCACCCGCTTTTAGAGCAGTGGGATGGAGAACTCCCTGCATTGTTTCCTCTTACATACACTCAGGTTGAAGGGGAAGACCAGCAGCAAGTGACCCATAATGCACTTAGTTATTCTGTTTTGAGAGAATTGAATAAAGCCATACGAGAATCTGGTCTTCACTCCACTTATGTTAGTGGGTTAATAGAAGGATTGGCTAATGGTTATACTATGATTCCCCAAGATTGGGAAGATCTGTTTCGAATGATCTTGTCCCCTGCTCAATATGTGGTTTGGGACAATGAGTTTCGGCTTGCTGCAGTAGCTGCCAGTAACGAGGTGGCTATCCCTGACCAAATTTATGGTTCAGGAAACTTTGCCACCATCCAACAGCAAATGCAGCTTGGTATGGAACATTTTCACCGTACTGTGCGCTGCGTGCAGCGTGCCTTTCGCAGGGTTCCTGCTTCAGGCAAGCCCCTCTTATCCTTTACTAGTATTAGACAACAAGCATCAGAACCATTCCATCAGTTCGTAGATAGGTTAAAAGAGGCCATACATCGGCAGCTTGATAATCCCGAAGCTCAAGGAGAGCTTCTTCTGCGCCTGGCGCACGAGCAAGCCAATGCTGACTGTAAAAAAATCCTCCAAACTGTTGTTCACCGCGCTCAATACACACTTGCTGACATGATCCAGGCATGTGCTGAGGTGGGCACCCAGACTCACGCCATGGCCTTGCTCGCCGGTGCCCTCCGGGCCGGCAATAAACCTTTAGGAACTTGTTTCAATTGTAAGAAACCGGGACATTTCCGCCGAAAATGTCGGGCGCCCGGGGGCGGGGCCTTTAAAGGAAAGGACCAGTCCCCCGGAGACCGGGGCGGCGGAAGTCGTCCCCCTAAAAAATGTCCATGCTGTAATAAGGGATATCACTGGGCTAATCAATGCCGCTCCAAGCCGCCGGGAAACTCCCCGACGGGCCCCCCCCCCCAGGCCCAGGCATAATTACGGGGGCCGTTCCTACTGCGTTTCCCCCACCAGCCACCAAAGGCAGTGCTGGTATTGATCTGATTAATGGTAGGGACATGAGTGCTGCCCTCCCTGGAGAGGTCTTGCTTATGCCTACCCAACTCACAGGTCCTCTCCCGGAGGGAACGGTTGGTATCATCCTTCCTCGTTCCTCCGCACACAAACGCTCAATTATGGTGGTACCAGGAGTTATTGACTCTGATTACACAGGAACGATATTTGTCCAGTTCTGGAGCAACCTCCCTTTGGAACTCCATCAGGGGGAGTCGTGGGCTCAGCTTCTCATCCTGCCTTACTGTTCACCGGGAGGCTCTGGACTCGCAGAACGGCACGGCGGTTTTGGTTCCACCAGGACAGAACATACTCAGGTACCTTCCTTCCATCCTCAGGTCGCCGCACTTCTCCAACAAATACAGACTCGCAAACCGACACGTACGTATTACATTAATGGGAAAGCATTGAACGGGTTGTTAGACGCTGGAGCTGACGTATCAGTCATCGCTCAACAACACTGGGATCCAACTTGGCCCTCTGAGGTAGCTCCTTCCATCTGGGGGGTTGGTGGAGCTCAAGCGTCCCGTCGTAGTGCCAATTGGCTTTCAGTTTGGGACAGTGAAGAAGCTAAGGAGGTCGCGCAAATACGTCCCTGTATTCTGCCCATTACACTCAATCTGTGGGGCAGAGACCTCTTATCTCAGATTGGTGCCTCACTTGTTACACCATGACTTCTCCAGTTGCCCTGGCGCTGCAGTGGAAGCCACATGCTCCCATATGGGTCAAGCAGTGGCCCCTCCCCTTGGAGAAGTTAGAGGCACTAACGCATCTAGTACAAGATCAGCTTTTGGCGCAACACATTCAACCCTCCACCAGTCCTTATAATACTCCAGTTTTTGTCATTCGTAAAAAATCAGGCAAGTGGCGCCTACTCCATGACCTTCGAGAAATCAATAAAATTATTGAGCCCATGGGCCCTTTACAATGTGGTACCCCGAATCCAAATTTAATCCCTCATGACTATCAATTAGCTATTATAGATTTGAAGGACTGTTTCTTTTCCATACCCCTTAATGAGCATGATAAAAAATATTTTGCATTTACAGTCCCAGTTCTTAACAATTCTCAACCCACCAAACGTTTCCAATGGCGGGTCTTACCCCAGGGTATGTTAAATTCTCCCACGCTCTGTCAGCATTTTGTTGACCGAGCGCTACAACCTTTTCGTGATAAATATCCCCGGCTCTTGGTTTATCATTATATGGATGATATTTTGGTAGCCGGTCCAACCTTGCCGGCTTCCTGGCACAGTGATCTTCAAGATAGTTTGCGCCTCTTTGGCCTTCAAATTGCACCTGAAAAAGTTCAAATTATGGAACCATTTTTGTATTTGGGCCACAAACTTTTTGCAGCATATTCGGTTCCAGTTATCCCTGCTATTCGCCTCCCCTCACCTGTTACATATGTTGTGTTACAGCAAGTCCTTGGGGCCATTAATTGGCTACGCCCCTATTATCGGCTCACCACAGAGACCCTTCGGCCCTTGTTTCTAGCCCTCAAGGACGGCAAGCACCCCTCTGATCCTATTTCCTTATCCCAGTCACAACTTGCTGTTATTGACCATGTTAATTCCATTATAGCCCAAAGGTGGGTAGATCGAGCCGCTGCAGATCTCCCTCCTAAGCTTATCTGTCTTCACGACACACTTCAACCTTGCGCAGTCCTGGCTCAAGAGCCTTCTTCTGCCCCACTGTGTATCCTCGAGTGGCTTTACCTTCCCCATGCCCCTCCTAATACCCTGACACCACTCGATTGTATGATTGCTCAATTGGTTACCAAAGGCCATATGCGTTCCCTTGCTTTGATGGGACTTGACCCCTCTGAAATTGTCCTTCCTCTCCCATTGAAGCGTAGCGCCATGACAATTGCCTTTTCTGAGCCCCTACAACTTGCCTTCGCTGGCTATGTGGGTCGTATTTCCTATCATACTGCGAAGGATCCGCGCCTTCATATTGTACAACACACTCCTGTCCTGCTTGAACGTTTACTTGTTTTTACTCCCATTCCCGATGCCCTAACTGTTTTTACCGATGGTAGCCCTACTCACGGTGTTATCTCTTGGTACGCCGCTGGTCAATGGTTTTCTCGCTTTACCGTGCCTCAAACCTCACCTCAACGCTCTGAGTTGGCTGCAGTTTGTCTTGCCTTCTCGCATTTTTCTGCTCAACCTATTAATGTTATTACTGATATTTTATATGTCGCCAATGTTGCTTCTTGTATACTTGGCAGCTATGTTTCCCCTGTGATTGACTCAGCACTTTTAAGTCTTTTCCTTACACTTCAGTCCCTTATTCGCTCTCGTTCCCATCGTTTTTTTGTTGCCCACATCCGCAGTCACCAACCCTTGCCTGGCTTTTCAGAAACATTTTCAACAAACAGAGGTTCTCCCCGCTCCAAGGGTAATTTACCGTCAGCTACCCGGTGACACGTGGAGTAAACCTGTGCCCCTCATCACTTGGGGGCGCGGCTACGCGGCAGTTGCAACTGACAACGGGCCGGTGTGGGTTCCAGCGAGATACGTTAAGCCGTGGGTGGCAGATGGCGTGGCATCAAGGTCTCCAAAATCCCATCCCGGACTTCAATCTGCACCTGACGCCCAACCCGACCACCCCGGTGACCACCCAGTGTAAGCGCGGGAAGCCTAATCCCCCAGTTACTTGGGGACAGATCAAGAACCTTGCTAGACAAGCTGAAATGACTTTGGACAATAATGGACTGAACAAAACAGCCGAGAATTATGTTGCAGCAATTATTGCCTGTCTGAATGCTAATTCTTGTATATTTTTGTGTTTGTTTACCTTATTCTTGTGCCCTTTCAGTTGTGCTAACCCCCTTCCAACTGTTATACCCAATGTGTGGGAGGCATTTGCCTCAGTTCTTAATCAATCTAGTTTTTGCTTAACTCAGCAGGTGGCAGTTGGGCAGATACTGGGCACCTGTCTCGTTCCTGTTTGCCATGATGCATCTGACATTGAGAATAGTACTTGGTTTTATCAATCTCTTGGCCCTAACACTACCATTAAGAATTTGGGGTATTCCGCCTATCACAATTGGGGAGCCCAAACCCAGCAACCACCATCTTATGCACTTGTTCTTGATACCCCATATATTGCTAGTCACAATGTTTCCTGTGCCCGAATGGTAAATTGCACGAAAAATTGTTATTTGCCCCAGACCCGTTTACTTAACTGTTCCTCTTATCAAAATATTTCCTACTTATATAAATATATTACCTTGCCCCCAGGATGGTTCTGGACATGTACAGGACTCACCTTTAATTATATTCCGGCCAATATTACTCATGGCACCACCTGTTGTTTGAGCAGGCTTTCTCTTATTATGCCCCTGCGGTCTCATGTTGTCCACCCGTCTCGTCCTAAACGAGCCACTGTTTCCCTCGACCCCTCTTGTGATGGTCACACTGCCTTGCTTACTAAAACAGAAACCGTTGCGTTAGCTCTTTCCTTAGTAGGCATATCTGGTCTTGCTATTGTTAATAGTATGAATATTAATGCGTTAGCTTGTGCAGCAGTGAAATCCTTAAATGCCACGTCTACAGCTATTGCTCTCCTGAATACCGAACAAGCGGAGCTTCGACATGGACTTTTACAAAATCGCGCCGCCATTGATTATTTGCTTTTATTGCATCATTATGGTTGTGAAAAATTTAATTATATGTGTTGTTTTAATATTTCTGATCACTCTCACGCTGTTGATAATCAATTGCAAACAATCAAAAATCTCACTTCCCAAATTCAGATTGCTTCCGACCCCCTTTCGGGGTGGTGGGATTGGCTCTCCTCTCTCCTCCCTGGCTGGGGGTGGCTTCACCTGCTCCTTACTTATGGTATTTTGGCCTGTGTTTGTCTGATTTTGATTTGTTGCGGTATCCACTGCATCCCATCCCTTGTTGCTATGTGCCTTCATGGCTGCCCCTGGTCTCCACGGGCAGCTTCCAAACCTCCTCTTGCCAAAATTTAAAACAAAAGAGGGGGAGATGTTGGGGTGATGCTGGGAACATGGGCGCTGGCAAACCACGTCTGTGTTAGCTGCATGGCCCTGACCTACTAATTCTGATTACTAAGGGAAATTACTAGCAGGCTCCCTCCCTCCCCGCTTCTCAGTTCTAGAAGATACATTAAGCGAGCTTTTATTACCAATCACAGTATAGTAAACAAGTATACTCATCATTGTCTTACGTATGTAAAGATAAGCTAACATGTATAAATAAAGATTCCTGGGGCGTGCCCAGGACGCTTCTCAGCCGTAATCCTCGACTCTGTCCGGTTTCTTCCCGCATTTCAACATTTTGAATTGTTTCAAGTGCTTTCCTTAATAAAATGTGTTTTCTTCATCTGCCATAGTTTAAAAATTTCTCCACGGGAAAATCTCACATATATTGACTCTACCTGGGAGCAAAACAGAGCAGGAGAGAACTTGGCTAGTACAGTTAAGGACCTGCTGCTGATTGTAAAAAGAGAGACAAGAGCAAGTCTGAAGGCAAAAGAGAAAGTTGCTGAAACCAAAGATCAGGTCTTGGAAGCAAAGAAGGGACATGCCTCAAAAGCAGAAAGGTAGAATTTCACAAGCAGGCAGAGAGGCAGAGAATTGCTTATAGATCCATTCCTGGGGAGCCCATTCAATCCAAATTGCTGCAATTATATTTTAGTCTTGAATTTATTCTTAACTAGATTTCCTTGATTGAGCAAATATAAATATCTACTTTCTTAAAGAAAGAAAATAATTGCCTGGAATGTTGTCATTTTCTTCCCCCTTAAATAGGGCAGGTGTTTTTAGTTCAGAAAAATATTGTTTTGTTTTTGTTTTTTGCAAAATATTCAAACTTTTTGGAAAAAGTTTCAGAATGCTGGAAAGCTCAAGGCTTCTTAATGGCATCTTTCAAGCACAGGGACTGAAATAAAAACTGTACAGCCAAACCATACCTTTTTGTAGTAGTAGCAGAAAATTAACTGCTCTTGATTTGGTACTCTTCAACCCTTTGACTTTTTCTCCCCCTTTTTGACCATAGTACAGAATCCTTTTTACCTTCATTTTTTGCTGTTGTCAGTAGATCCTGTAAGAATATCTGCAGTTATCTACTAAGTACTGATGGGTTGGGAGGGGTAGGGTGGAAGAGACAGTTGGTGCACACTGGCCGGTATACTTACAATCATTTTCCAAAAGGAGGAAGGTTTCCACTTTTTTGTATTCATTCATTAATTACAGGAAAGGTGATTTATTAATGTTTGTGTGATAGCAATTTTGTAGTTTAGCAACACCCTTTTTTTAGTCTTTCCATTTTATAAAATTTACTTTTAAGTGCTGAATTTAATTAATGGGGTGTAGATGTTTAGAGCAGATGGAGAGGTGATTTTTTTAAAAAAAAATATCTGGGAAGAGAGAGAGTTTAGAAATCATGCAGATATGCCTCTCAAAACCACAGTTAAACAAACCCTGCTTCTGAAAACACTGGGTGTTTTTTGTCAGATTTTTTTCTGCTTGACATACAGTCTTGTGACATGTCACATCAAATAGCAACAATCATGAAATTTTTAGGGATGTGTCAGTTCTGAGATGACTACTTTCTTGCTTTGATCCATCATGGTTCTACTAGAGGGAAAAATAGTCATTCTATATGCATATCTCTAATTTCTTGTTTTTGGTTTAAACATGGAACAAACTAATCTTTTTAAATTTGAGTGTTTTTCCTGAAGGCCTAGAAAGCAGAAACCCTCTTTGAGGTTAAAATTAATGCTCTGCAAATCTTTAATAGTCACAAATACATTGCTTTGTCTTCTCTTGCCAAAGAACTGATTAAAAACAAGACTTAAAAGGACATTTGGGCCCAATCCCATGAAGTTTAGAGTGCTCTCAGCACCCATAGAAACCAGTGGGAGTTGAGGATGCTCTGCATACCCAGAACCTCACAGGATCAGGTCCTTAGTTAGTGTGCTATTAGGTTTTCTGTATGAAATTTCTAGTTCAGCCCTTACTGTTCACTTAGCAAGAAAAGAATGAGGGAAATTTTTATATGGATTCCACAAAGCAAAGAAATAATGAACTTATGAACTCATTTTCCTACTGAATTAGGCAAGATAGGTAAATAAATGAATGTCTCACCCGTGTGATTTTTCCACTGATCTTTTTCTGTATATAATTTATTTCCTGAGCCCTAAAGTGCCCATGCAGCACACTGGGTGGTTGGTGGTCTGGAGAGTAGCCAGAACCTGGCAGTACACATCTGTTAAGGAGCTGTACCACAGCTGTGTAAGACAAGTGAGTGCAAACTGCCAGCCTTGTCCACAGGGCAGTGGGTCAATTCATCAACGGGATAGCTGCTGCTGAGAGGAATTTCTCTCAGGCAGGATGAACCTCTAGTGACTCCTTTCCTGGGTCTAGACATCCCCCTCCCATATGCACATAACTATCAGTCAACTTATGGTTGAACTCTGTTTCACCTCCTGACCTCTTCTTCAACTCAGAAACACATTAAAGTGTGAACTAGGTCTCAGTGAGGCCAAGAGGCCTCTTAACCAACCTTAGCTTCATTTCTAGCCTAACATCAAACACACAGTCTAACCCCTACTGATGTCGTTTGTAGTTACATATGTAAGTTTGGCTGCTGGATACTTTGATTCTTTACTGTGAGACCAGACTTTCAGCCATAACAAAGGTATCTTCTGGTAACTGCTATACGGATATTTCTCTTTTTTGGGGGGAGAGGGGCTAATATTTCTTCACCTAGAAAGCTCCTCCAACATTGCTCACCTTGGGGTCATCATGAATATGGCTGAACTCTTAGTCAGAAGAATAATAAAACTCTGTAATTTTGATGAGAGAGATCCCACATGATTTAGGATATGGCCACCTTAATAAACATATCTGTCTGTGATGATGAAATGTAATTCTTCCAGGAAGAGAGGTAGTGATCTCTCTCTATCTCATGGGTTCAAATTATAAAGACACTGTGGTGGAGCTGGTGAACAGCATAAGTCTGACTTTCTGTCATTAGCTCCTTTTCTTCTATGGCTTTCCTAGGAGTATACATAATCTCCCATTGCCTGTGTCTGGGAGTATGGGTAAAAGGAATACTGACATATGTGAAAACTTGCAGGTGACTTTCTAGAGGCTCTACGTGATGGGAAGACATTTTCCTTTTAGTCTGGAGTAGTCAGCAATGGCTTTATCCAGGGTCTCTGCAAGAAGTTTTCTTCTCAGAAACTAGGCTGAAGAAAGGAGTTGCTTTACATAGGTCTCATCTTTTCTTTGTTCTAAAACAAAACTGTCTCCTCAGTATGGTGCTGGAGACCATTGCTTTTGCAGGAAATTACGTAGTATCTATTGATGCTTCAAAATACATGAGAAACCAAAAGCTGTCTCAACTTACAGTGCTGTCTTTTGTGACAAAGCTCCTCTTCTAAATTGGTGGGTCCTGTACTTCCCTCTAGCAATGGGTCCATTTTTCCCCAGGTCTTCAGGCCTGGGAAAGGTCCTTTGCGCCCCCCCCCATGGGGATTTTTCCTTCACTCCATCTTTGTACCTGTGGGGCTTTTCCTGACCATCATTCTGCTCCTTCTCCAGATCTGTCTGCCTTTTAAGTGCACCTTGCTTCCTCTCTCACACTCTCCTTACTCCCTCAGTCCAGTTACTCCCTTTCACTGGAGAGGCTTTTTAACAAGTCTTGGGAGAGGCATTAATTAACTCCACATGTGTTAGTTAACCTGGAGCAACCACTGCTCATCTACAAGTTGAAAAGGGACTTGTTGAACATGAGGCTAATGTACTGGATTCCTAGAACTCTCTGGAAACCCTCCAGTCTGACCCTATCACACTTTATACACAGACTACCAATGTGGATAAGGGAGTTATTTAGGAAATTTTAGGTTCAGTTTGTCCATTTGGTAAATGAGTTGTAGGTTCCTTCCTTTGGCTAACTTCCCCCAGTCTGAGTGAATAATCTAACCCTTGAAGGCTGAAGACAAAGAGGAAATTAGACCTGCATCAACATAGACTTGACTACTCTGATGGGAAGAGCTACTCTCACTGGAAGGGCTGGAGGAGATGTCTTCTGTTTCCTCCTTTTACCCTGACTCATTGTTAGCATTTCTTGGAGGCAGAGTAAAGAAGGTACTAGATTGGAAGAGCTATGGTAATTTCTTTTCTTCTTTGACCTTTTTAAGTGTGTCCTGCTTTGAATTCTCTCTCTTTCTTAATGGAAGAACGAACTGGAGAGATGACTACCTGTCTTTTATGGGACTTCTGTGCTTAGAGTCCTATCAAATAACCCATTTTTTTCTTGTGGTTCCATGGTCATCCTGGTCATCCTCCTGGCTGAATGAGCTATGGGATAAGTCTAGGCCACAGTAAACTCACAAGAACAACATCTGAGACATGTTGCAATTGTCTGCACTGCAGTAGTTTGGGAGGAGTTCTTCCCTCCTTTTATAACATGTAAGAAAGCACTTTGAAGAGATTGCCTGTCACTGTCTGGAAGGGCTTTGATTTTTGTAAAAAAACCCAAGGAGTTGTGTGGTACTTTAAGACTAACAGATTTATTTTTTGCATGAGCTTTCGTGGGAGAAGGTCTCACTTCCTCAG
>ML682005.1:36744258-36824174 GCA_007922195.1 Podocnemis expansa
TTTTTTTTTTTTTTTTTTTTTTTTTTTTTTTTTTTTTTACCTTTCATGGAGAAGTTCCCTGAGTGACAGGCCCACAATCCTGGGTGAGCTTAATTAAAGTCCATAAAGGAAACTAAAGCACTCAAAATCGCTGCCTTTGGGGCTCCCACACACTCTTCTTTTCCTTTATTTGCTGACACTTTTAAAGAAAATGCATTTAAAAGTGCTTATTTGGAGGATGGGTGTGGATTCAGTTCCTTCAGTTCCCCCTTCTGTTCTTTCTCCCAGTTTAAGTCTTTGTAAGACTTTAAAATTCTGTTGTCAGTGTTGTGGGGCCCACTCATGCAAGGTGTGCTGGACCTCCTGGGAGTGCTGAGTGACTTCAGTTTCTCATTGCTATCACTAATCATCAGCAAATCCTTAGCACTGAGGGTAGCACTTTCTATCTCTAGAGTGCTTTAGAAAGTTGGTTAGGTACCATTGTCTGTATTTTAAAGATGAGTAAACCTGAGGCATAGAAACTAAACCACTTGCACAAGGTCATACAATGAGTCACTACTGGAACCCCTCTCTTTGCCTGGTCCTAATGGCATTGAAGTTTGGTGGCAAAAGCCCTACTACTGTCACTGAGGGAGGGACTAGGCACTTCGGCTGTGTTCACACAGCACTCTTATTTCGAAACAACAGAGGTTGTTTCGAAATAACAAATACCTTGTTCACACGACGCACGGTTGTTTTGAAACAAGTTAAACCCCATGCGGGGACGAAACAACGTTGTTTGGAAATGACTGTTTCGAAACAACGCCGTGAGAACATGTTGTTTCGAAACAACGGTGACTTGTTTTGAAATAACTGTTGCCTGAACCTGCTATATTTTGCTTTGAGCTTTTTTCCTTAATTTGAATTAACAAACTGTTAATTCGAATTAAGTTATTTCGAAATAAGGTGTTATTTTGATACAAGTTGTTTCGAAACAACCGTATCGAAATAACCCCCTGTGTGTGAACACAGCCTTCTTGGCTATGATCACCTTCAGCATAAGAACTTCTCTTTCCTCCTCTGAAGTCACTGGAAATGTAGTTGCCTTTGACTATAATGGAAACAGACCTAGGATTTGGTAACAAATTGTATTTGGAGTAAACTTTTTGAATAAAATCTTAATTTGTGGCAGAGGGATTATGATGTCTTAGTCTAATTGTAGATACTTAAGTCTGAGAATTGAATGAACAATTTAAACATTTCCAAGTGACCTAGATATATGAGAAGAGAACTGGGTGCCCCAAAACTCTTCAGTTCCAATAGTTGCGCTTATGGGAATTTAGTTATTCCCCTCACAGTAGTTGTTCAGCTACTTGCAGATATAATTTATTGTGTGGGGCAGCTGTACACCATGGTGATAGGCATTGTATTCTTTGCTTTATGTCACTTTGAAATTTATCAAAAGGGCTATGTAACAAGCAAAATGGGTAGAGGGAGGGAAGTGGACCCGAGAATAAAATAAATGTAACTAGTAAATTCTGCAGTTCTAATTTTAACCTTTTACATCTGGAACTAGGAGTCGAACACTTTTTAATTGGAAGGTGTTTAGATGTTGCATTTTTATTCCGTTATAGAAATCAGCCCTCCTAATTTGCAGGGTGTGTTTGTGATGTGAAATGTAACATCTCACAATGTTACGTATGCTGCCATGTTAACAAAGAACCAAACATCATTTATCTTCCTGAGCCTTTTTTTGTCAATTGTATCTCGTGCTCACTTGGGGAAGAAACCATGAAAATCTTAAAGTTTATGTGAAGGCTATGAACTACCAAGGAAAAATTTTGGCTGACCATAGAACTTTTGCAAAAAAATTTATAAAGAACTATTAATTGATTAAAATAAATATTTCTTAAATTCCCTTTTGATTCCCTCCCATCATTTTTAATGGGTTACAGGTAGTTAGATCTAGATTTTTGGAAATGACCCTAGATTTTGAAATTGCTTCTCCACATCATTTCCCAGCTCAGGGATATTTAAATCCAGGGGTTTTATGTTCAGATCCATCTATATGATGAAACCATAGCTGTGGCTAGGTTATCCTGGTACATTATATTGTTCTTCAGACTTCCAGAAAGCCCATTAGATGCCTTTGTCCCTCAACTGTTTCTTATAATATTCCTTTGTCTGTCAACTTTCCCCTTGTCTTTCCTCCTGGAAGAAATGTATTGACAGTTAAAGGATTAAATACATAGCTTTATGGGTTGGGACGTTATGAAGTCTGCACTCATTAATTTCTCTGTGTGGCCATCAGGAATTTTAATTAATATCTCTATCATGGCTGCTATAAGTGATATCTTGGCTTCCAGATGCAGGGTGGTGAGGGAGCCAGAGATTACACTTGAGAAGAGTGACAGCTTTCAGGTGTATTTGCAGGTTTTGTACTCTCTCTAGTAAGAAGAAAGTCAATACTGGTTGCCACGTTACTCCTGCGGGAGAAAAAAACAGCCCCTTTTTGTAGGTAGCCTCACTCGTGACAGTAACATCACGTCTGTTTCTGCCCTTGTCAACACATCTCACTGTCCACAATCACTCATCATCTCCAGACAGACAGCACTGGAGGAGATCATCAATTGCCAATGCAATTCAGCAGATACACTTCATAAATTTTAATTACATTCCCACTGAAAATGAATGGTCAGAAAATATAAAACATCTGCCATCCAGATCATTTACATTTTTCATACAATAAATCATCAGCAACATCCAAAACAATAGATTAAATCATATGGAGTGTGGTAGGTCAAGAAAGAAGAAAAGGCACCCATTGTGTGATCATTGTTTGGACCAAAGCCATTATACAGTGAACAATATCAAGGGGAAAATATATATAAAAAAGTAGTTACCATTTGGACTTGTCTTCATAAATAAAAGATACCTGGTCTTATAGACCCTGCTAATTGATCTATTACTGTGTCTATAATAAAATGAGAGCTTGTTTAAGTAAAAGAATATTTAGCAAATGAAGAAGGGAAAAAGTGAGCATTTATCAGTTGATTGGCTGGCCTATCTACCTTGTAGGTAAAGAGGTAATTTCAGTTAAAGAACCATCAGTTAATCAGTTTTTATTAGGTATCATGTTCATAAAAGTACCTCAAACTTGTTATTAGGGGTGATGAAGTCCTCACATGAGAATAAAGTCCTACATGTTGCAGGGAGCAGACAGAATCATGGATCTGAAATTTGAGTGAGAGGTCAGATCTAGGCAGTCGTAGAATAATGTATGGGATGCTGATGATGTAAAGCTTCCCCTTGAATATGCACCAGAGTCTAAAGCTGTGGGAATGAGACTTTTTTTCCTTGAATTTCCAATTGTAAAACTAACATGATCAAAAGCACATAAATGACTTGGAAGGCTAAGGTTGTTTCTTGGGGGTAGGAGAGTGCTTCTTCCCCATGAGGTAGACAGACTTGTGCTGAAAGTAGTCAGGATAGCACATTTGGTGACTCGGTACAAACTCACTCCAGTTTCCAGGTACAGACTCAGGTGGCTAAGCTGAGTCACTTTTCATGTTACCACTACCTATGTTGTTGTTGCTATTGCTCTCTTGAAAAGATCTGGCCCATGTCTGTCTACCCAAATGGTGAAAGACTGTACCAGTTGCAGTATAGAAATACCCTATATCCCATTGACTTTCAATAAGACAAGGGCTCCAAAGTTATTTAGGCACTTTTGAAAATTTTAAGATGGTGTTGAGTAGAAGATATTACTTTAGAGCTGGTATCGTCCCTGGGACATATTGCATCTTTCTCCAAAGTGCTGCTGTCCCTCCTGGATGACTCCTGCAGCTGTCTCCATGAAGGTGCTCTGGTTTAGCAGCCTTGATCCTCAAAGATGCCTGTCTCCCATTGAAATCAACAAAAGTTAGATACCCCAGTACAATGGAGAATCTGGCCAGCATTGTAATGCATCATATTTAGGTATCCTACCACTTGGTGGAATCCACAGCATCAAATTAAGAAGGGGGAGCGTTAAGTGTTTAAGAATGGGATACACAAAAGCTGACATACTGAGCGGGGAGCACCTAACCTAACTAGTACCAAGGAGAGAGGTGGAGAGTAATGCCAATCTTCTCAAGATGTTAGGTATCTAATTCTGGGTTAGAGGAGGTAGCTATCTGTACTTGGGCTTCACAGCCATGAATCCTCTCCTTGGGGTAGGTGCCCCTGTTCACAAAAGGGTTGGGTGTAGTAGGTGCTGGTACTCCAAAGAGGGGGGGACTTAATAGCAGCCTTTAACCGCCTGAAAGGGGTTTCAGAGAGGAAGGAGCTAGCCTGTTCAGTGGTAGTAGCTGACAGAGCTAGGAATTATGGTCTCAAGTTGCAGTGGATGATGCCTAGGTTGGACATTAGAAAAAATGTTTTTTGCTAGGAGGATGCTGAAACACTGGAATGGGTTACTGAGAGAGGTGGTGGAATCTCCATCTTTAAAGATTTTTAAGGTGCAGCTAGATAAAGCCCTGGCTGGGATGATTTAGTTGGAGTTGATCTGCTTTGACCAGAGGGTTGGACTAAATGACCTCGTGACATTCCTTCCAACCCTGATCTTTTTATGATCCTGTCCCCACCTCCTCTACACCCAAGTACCTTTATAGTCGAGTGGGTAGGGAATTTATGTGGGAAGTGGGGAGCTTGGTTCAAGTCACAGTTCTGCACAGGTAAAGTGAGAGTTCGAGCCAGGGGGTTTCCTTCCCTAAGTTAGTGCTCTAAGCAGTGCTCATGGGAGACTTCCTACTCCTGGCCTAGTGGTCAGAGCACTCTCGTAGGAAGTAAGTAATCTAGACTCAGACCCTTCCTTTGCCTCAGAAGAGCTGACGCTTGAGCTCAGGTCTTCCACTTCCTACATGATTGCCCTAACCATTGGGCTGTTGAGTAAAAGGGCACAACCACTGTTGGTTTGTGCAGATCTGGACTCTGATTTCCAGGGCAGCCTCTGAGCGTTCCTAGTGATCAGATAGTGAAGGTAAGAAAAGTGAGGGAACATTTGTCTTTTGAGGATCCTGCTGAAGATCCATTGTGCAAGAAGCCAGGGCAGCTGTGTGCAAAGCTGCTGGCAGAAATTTATGAACATAAGGAACTTTATCAGCAGAAATGTAGATGCCCTGGGAATTTAGACACTTACAGAATTCCGATGGTCTAAGTTTTGGACTTGCGTGTCTGAAGTAGCAGTTAGGCACATAAATCCTTTTTTGGATTTAGGCCTTGTTCCTTGCACAGCTACTAAATCGGCCAGCCAGATACTGGCATGCTACACAGAAACATTCTTGGTCCCTGAAATCCAAAATAATTATCTGACCCTCAGCTTTAATGGATCCAGATTATAAATGTTTTAAAAATGGCATCCAAACAGTACTAGATAGGGCAGGTTTAGAAGTACCATATGAGTAATAAACCCTATATTTTATTCACACGCTGGTGGGTTCTTTTACATGTGAGTGAATCCACAAAGCAGCTGAGATATTTACAGGCTAGGCGCTAATGAGATTAGCACGGATTTGTTAACTTCTATGTATTTCATGTTGAATGAACTGGGTAGATATTTTGTATATGCTCCACAAATGTTTATTTTGACTGCAAGTCTTGTCATATTGTGTATTTATGTGAACTAGAAAGATGTATGATTAGCCTGAGGAGATATCTGCACTCTTAAAAAAAAAATGAAGAATGGCTGTAAAAGCTATACTTTTATCTGTTTTATGTTCTTCTAATGCTGCTAAATTGTTGTATATTAGATTAAAAAAGTAGTTCATCCTGATGTTGTATCATGAGCATGTCTACCAGTGGTATGTACAATATAAGCCTCTTTTTCATTTGATTTACTGCTGTAAAAATGAAATACAAAATACTCGTAACACATAAGAGAATAGTATGTCTTTGAGATTGCTCAAGGTGTTCAATTTGAGATTTTAGGTCACAGTTAGGAATACCAGTTTTCTGCCTTAAAGTATCTACACATTTTTTCTTCAGTTCCACAAAGATCTGAGTAAAATAGTAGCAATTGCTCCACACTCACATCTGACATAGAGTATCTCAGGGTGGATCTCTTTTCCAGTGATGATAATCATTGCAAAATCTAACACATGTGCTGCAATGCAGATTGTTATTTGTTACTATATCTAGAGTTTCACATGGTGCTTTAGAGACAAATAAAAGTCAGAATGCTGTTTGGTGTTCTCTTTTCTGCCAGACATGGTTTATTAGCAGCTTTATTTAGGGATTGGCTAAGTAGTTTTTTATGTGTGACCTCTTCCACCACTGCTTCTACCCAGAATGCACTCTGAACTGGACATTTTCTCCCCCAAGAACATTTAGTTATGCACCTCCTGCCACAGTTGTCCCTTCATGGTGATTATTTTTCATTCCCTCCCCTAGCCTTTCATGTTCCATCCAAGAGCATGAGTTAAGTGCTGAACTATCATGCACAGCTTTTCCCACAGTGGCCATGTCTACACTGCAGTCAGGGTTGAACATGCAGCTCGTGTAGACGTTCCTGTTAGCAGTAATCCAACTAGATTGCTAAAAAATGGCAGAGAGGATGCACTGGTGTGGGCTTCAACACAGGCTGTACAGGCAAGTATATATTTAGTAGGGATGGGAAGGGTACAACCCACTCTGGAAGCAAGAAGTACTGGCCAGCTTGCTTTCATGCCACTTCCAGACAGGGACACAACAGTGGCCACCTGTTTTGCAGTTGTTTAAGGGGTGGAGAGGGGCAGGCTGAGAGAAGCGTCCTCCTTATGGCCTCTTCATGCAGCCAGACTCAAGTGCAGTCTCTATGCCACAACAATGCTGTGACTCCTCCGTCCTCACACCTCTTGGATGTTAGTTGGGTGGCTGCCCCCCATGGATGGTGGAGTTAGCTGAACACACAAAGGGCAATATGCTGTACCCCATAAAGAAATATAATAGCAGTTACACCCTCTCCTTGTGAAAGAGCTCTGCGATGCGTTTTCCCAGCACTTCTCACTACTCCAAATGTAAACAATTGCTTAGAAAACCTCAAATTTACAAGTGGCAGCAGATCAAATCAGCATCTAACTTTACAAATGTTCATTCAGACTAGGATGACCAGTTAGCAAGTGTGAAAAATCAGGATGGGAGTAGGGGAATAGGCACCTGTATAAGACACAGCCCTGAATATTGGAACTGTGCCTATAAAATAGGGACAACCGGTCACTGTAAATCAAATTGAACACAAACTATAAATGTGAAATTTGCCCAGATCTAGTTTAATTTACTACGTGGGTCTCAAAATGCTCTAGGTGTTAGAAAAAAGCATACTACCTTACCAGGTAGCCCATATGTTCATATATGCATTTCCCACAAAACAGTGACTATTTAAAGCAGGGGTCTCAAACTCAATTCACTATGAGGGCTGCATGAAGACTAGTACATTAGTCCAAGGGCCGCACCACTGAACCTTTTCATACCACAATATTGCAAATATCAGTAACAATCATGTTGTCATGGGCCATAGGAAATAGCTTTAGGGGCCCGTGTGTTTGAGACCCCTGATTTAAAGTGATAAGGTCACTTTTGTGTGATACACCAAAAATAACATCCAAGCGCCTTCTGCTGCTCAAACAAAGAAATTAATCAGATAACAGTGTTCAGAGAACTGTGTGCATTCCTATTGATGTCTGATTGATAATTGTGCACACACAAATATTAGTCTATTATGCTTGAAATGCATTGCACAAACATTAACTAGTTCAGTAAACAAAATACTCTAATAGGGCTGCATTATCATATAATAGAGCCCTGCAGATCTACGGGTATCCACTGCAGATCTATGGTTGTGGAAAACCAGAGACCCATTGCTGTGGATTGACTCATGGATGCAGCTTCTACTTTTACCTTCTCACAGTGCAATCCATTGCTGAAGCCACTGTGCTGATCTGTGTTGGCAGCACGCAGGGGAACAAGGAAGCGCTCCAGCCAATCCTAAATTGTGATCTGCCAGCCAATCAGTCTCAAGTTGAGGCTTGAAGAGCCACTGCTGGCCTTTGATTGGCTCATTCCCCATTATTTCCCTGCCCACCTATTCCTTTTCTTGTTTCCAGTTGGCAAGCCATTGCTGTCAATCAGAGATTTCATTGGTGATTGATAGCACAGCATGCGAACCACAAACAAAGGAAAAAGTGAGTGGGACTCATATGGGGAATGAACCAATCAAAGGCTGACATGCTGTGTGTGAGCCCAAGCTGGGTTGCAGATGTGGTTACGGATCCAGCTAAACCCTGGTATATAGATTTTGGATTGGATCAATGCTATCACTGAGAGGATGCAGATCGGATGCGGTTCCACATCTTTGTATCCAAGCAGGGCTCTACATATAAAATACTCCAAATGCATCTATTTTTTATCTAATGGTATATGTCAAACTTTTTAGAGAGATTAATACTTCCAACTTCCAAGAAGTTATCATTACAGATGGTGAAGCTCAATTAAGCCATTTCATTCACTTTTTTCTCCCAATTATTTACTGTACTCCAATTATTTACAAGAGTTTAGCAGTGGGACATTATTGCATATTTACATTTGTTAGAAATCTTTTGCATTATGTTGAACAGATTTAATGTTACAAGTTGACAGAAGCCTCTTTGCTTCTTAAAGTTTAGATAAACTTGTATGATGCACAGCGAGCATAGCCAGATGAACTTGGTGACGAAAACTGCATGATTGAGTAATGTGGCACTAAAGAATTAAAGGCTTTAAAATAAGCTGATCTTTTTAATAGCACTTTCTCTAAAATTTGTGAAAATGAATTATCTGAAAAATATTTGTTCTTTTTATGTTGTGACGTGCAACTTTGATAAACTAAGTTGAAAAGCAAATTTTCCACCTGCATTTATTTTTCTGAAGGGGGTAGAATGAGAAGTGTAAAGAAATCCTAGTGTCCCATGAATAGTTTCACAGATCTTGAGGTCTTGAACAAACTGAGCACTGAGAGAAAGAGTACAAGGAGAAATCTCTTGCTGGAATCAAATTGTGGCTGACCCAAACATCAAGTGGAGCATGTTGTATGATAATCTAAACAAGAAAGTGTGAAATCTGTTAGAGTGAAGATAAGTTTCAGCAATCTCCCTTCCATTTCATAACGTCTTCATTACTGAGGTTCACTTTTGCACCCTGATTTACAGGACAGAGACTTCCTTTCGCTTCTGTATTAGCCTTTCCCTGTTTCTTTTACTGCATTTGTTTAGAAGTTATTGAATGGGACCTTTCCCTAACATACAGCCCACATATTCCTATAACAATCTTCTAGAATTTGGTTATTGTTAGGAGCTGCTGTCATTATCTGCTTTTTATTAAACATGCAACGTACACAGTATTTTCCTTTCATATTTATATGCTAAACCATCTGAAAACAAGTCACAAAGTCAAACTTGAAGATCTCCTTGGTTTTTAGTCAGTCCTTACTCAGACCATTTGACATTGATAATTTTCCAAAGTAAATGCTGCTAGATCTTTGAGATTTGACCCAAAGAGAGTGCTATGATTTTGTGGAGACCTAGAGTATACCGTTTAAATTATTGCTGCATTGCCAGGCTGTACTGTATTTCATGGTAACTACTGACTAACTACCTAGAAAATAATGGTAACAGATTGGAACACCCATCTTTTACTAAGTCACCTTTATGTGTCTGTTTGTGCCACTGCTTTGTCCCACTTTTGCAGTGGCAGGTTCTTTGTTAATACTTCTGATTCATTAGTCTTTATGTCACTTCTTTTACTGCACCAAATTTGGGTCTAATAACCATCATTTTCATTGATGGAACTGTTGTTGCTGAATCTGCAGGCTTTGCACACATAGGAGTTGATTAATCTGATATGCTAACGTAGGACCTGATGTCTCTTCTGGCAACTTCCCCACCTCTGTAGTTTGTGTTTTTCAGTTTTAAATTGGTAAAATTAAATGTCTTTAATAGCCTATTACTGGACTCTTTAACATGACAGAGAGATGGTGAATACAAATAGAGTGCTTGAAAAATCTGAGTCTGTGGTGCTTGGCAGTGCTCATGGACTGTTCAGTAGTGTTTAGAGGATCATAGATATTAGAGATGGACAAGACATTAGTTTAAATTGTGGTCCCATTGATGTCACTGGCAAAACTCCTATTGAATTAGGTAAAGTCAATTTCACTTGTGTCATCTTTTCCATCCACTTTGTATGCAACACTGTTCACTGCAGTCCAGTCTGTTATATGCCAGATTACTGATAGCTCCTTGAATTAAAACTGAGATTTGATACTGGACTACATAACTACAGTTGTATTGATCCCTGTATAAGTTTTCACACAGTACCATCTAAAGTTTAACTCCCCAAGCTCTGTCAGCATGCACTGTGCTTATTTAAAATCCTGTGAATAGTTTGTTACCAATAAATCCTAGTCAGGAATATGGAAGGTATATCCCTAAGATACTGCATATTTCAACTTTCCAAGACTCTGGTGAGAGTTTTGATTCATTTAAAGTTCTGCTCTGGCTCTCACAGCTTTGGAGTAATTATGGGCTTGTATTTTCTAGTGGTGTTTCTGTGAAGCCAGAGGCTTAATCTTTGACCCTAAATCTAGTCACTATGTACTGCTTCAGCAGTGTAAATAAGCCAGAAAGTGACCTTAAAGGGGCAACTGAGTATTCCTCCTGATACGGGGACTGATTAGAGTGGTAGGGCTGCTTGTGTAGGCCGTTACAGGTCATCTGCTTTTCTACCACCTTGACACAGGGGACTGGGAGAAGTGGAGGCAGGTGTAGGTAAGGTGTGGGAGGCGGAAAAGCACTGTGTCTGATCCTTATAAAATTGTTGTAATGGCCATAAATAAGAGCAGTCTTTAGGCTGTTCTGAGTTTCACTTGAATCTATTTTGGTCTGTGGTAGCCCAAGATCAGCTGAGCAGAAATAGAAGCAAGGAGTTCTGTGGCACTTAAAGACTAACAAATTTATTTATCACATGAACTTTTGTGGGAGAAAATCCCACTTCATCAGATGCTTTGAAGATGGGGGAACTTACAGAATGGGATGAAATATCTGTTAGCTTTTAAGTGCCACAGGACTCTTTGCTTCTTTTGCTGAACTAGACTAACATGGCTGCCCTTTTGGAACTGAGCAGAAAATGTAACTTAGACATGCCTTTTCATTCTGTTCTCCTCAGCTGTATCAAGCATAAACTTGGCAAAGTTATGTTTAAGTCCTATAAATCTTAGTTGCGCATAGTTTCAAAGTAATATCAAACAGCCTCAGGGGCTGTGACCCTTCTGAATGGAAACTAGCAAAAATGTTCACATGAACCTCTGAGACTACCAGGTATTACAAAATTTTACAAACATAAAACCTGTAGAAGTTTTGTGGAATTCCATGATCCATTTCTGGACTACAGGCAACAATTAGAAATCTAGCAAAAATGTGAGGTAATTTGTTGTTCAACAAAACTCTGCCAAATCAGAATAGAAGTTAATGCCATGAATTATAATGCATTTACATAAACAATGTTTCTTCTCAGTTTTGAACTTTAAGGATCAATCAAATAGTACATGGAGAATCATGGCCTTGCTTTTGCTCCTAATGAACTGCTGTTTCACTACATTACATTATCCTTTCTGTGAACCTCACAATTAGTACTCGTGGGTCTCAAAAGAATGTGAGCAAGGATTTTCCCAGAAATTAACAGGAGGACAGTAAGTTGGTAATTCTTACACACAGACTTGTCCCCTTTTAAAAATGGTGATGATAGTGGCATTTTTTAGCTTAGCTGGAATTTCCTCATTAACCCAAATTCTAACAAGAAGTTGGTGAACTTTTTGCATGAGTGCTATTTCACCAGTTTTGAAGATCTCCATAGGGATGTCATCCAGTTCTAACGCCTTATTTCTCTCCTTTCTCCTGCCGAAGACATTCTTCTGGAATCCTACTATGGTTTCAGATCATCTCATGGCATCTCTGCCAGGATGTTTGTTGTATGACAGATTCAAGAGAAGTGCAGAGAACAACATCGGCCATTGTTTATGGCATTTGTTTAATCTAACCAAGGCTTTTGATTCCATCAGTCATAAAGCATTGTGAAAGATGCTGTCTAGGTTTGATTGTCCACTGAAGTTCATTTGTGTTCTCAGGCTGTTTCATAATGGAATGACTGCCAGTTTCTTCTATAATGGATTTGAGGAAGAGCTATTCACCATCGATATTGATGTTACACCGCGCTGTTTTATTGTTCCAACCCTTTTCTCCATCTGTCTTGACTTTTATTCAAAACCACTTTTCCTCTGGAATTGGGATTGGGTATCGCTGGATGGCCAGCTTTTCAGTTTCTGGTGTCCTCATTCTAAAATTAAGGTCACCAGAACTGTTGCCAGCAACCTTCAGCATGCTTATGACTGTGTTGTCGTCCCACACACTGAGGATGACTTGCAATCCACCAAAAAAATCTCTTCTGAGGTGCTTATCATAGGGCTGTCCCTCAACCCTGAAAAGACTAAGGTGCTCCATCAGCATGTGGCCCCCCTCCTCCCACAAATTGTCACTGGTGGTTAAACCCTAGAAAATCTTGAGTATTTCCCATATCTTGCAGGCCACTTCTCCCAGACAATCAATTTTGATGTGGAAATTGAACACTGGATCCATTTTTGTGCCCGCACAAGCTTTGGAAAGTTGTTCCATTGTGTTTTTATTGACTGACAGAGGTCTGTGAATGAAAATTAAGATCCTGGTCTACGATGAAGTAGACATCTCCACTATTCTTTGAGTGCAAGATGTGGGTGACATGTCAAAACCATTTTAAGCCTGTGGCATACTATTAATACTGCTACTTTAGAAAGATTCTCTGTATCGGATGGGAAGACCAATGCCAGTGTTCTCTCTGCAGCTAACATCACCAGTGTTGAGACACTGAACTGGTCACAGTGTGCAGATGGCTGATGCTCATCTTCCAAAGCAAGTCCTTTTTTCTTAACCTAGTCGTGGTAAGAGGACTCATGGGGGACACAGAAAATATTACAAGGATACCTTGAAAGTATATTTTAAGAAGGCTGGAATTGATTCCATGAATTTGGAAAAGCTGACTGCCAATAGGCTGCAATGGCATTCTATCATACTTCAAGTCTCAGCCCGTTTTGAAGAGAATTGCCTTGTTCAAGAAGCTGAGAAATGGCAGAGGAGGAACAAAAGAGTACAGCGTCCTGGCCAGCAGGTGTGCTTTCCCCAAGCAACCATCAGTTACAAATGTGAAAAAAATCTGTAGTGCATGAATTGGATTCCTCACCCATCATTAATGACTTTCCACCTGGCAGACATCATCCTCCTATCAAGGGATAGCCAATGACAACTTGTGGGCGATCAACGATAAGCCCTAAATGGTTCCACTCTCAAGATGCTGAAGAAAAGCTTTAATTTTTCTCTTGCTCAAATGCCAAGAATCTTGTTCCTACCAGTTCTTTGGTATTGCTATTCAAGTCTACTTTTCCAAATCTTGGTCCCATAAGCATTGCTTGCTCCACAGAGGAAGGGAGGTGCAGGATTAGAGGAAAGTGGCTCTGAATGTGTTTTTTCCTGACGTTCCAATTTTGAGTACTGCTATGTCATATATTCTCTTTTTGAAGGGCTTGGATTAGGACAAGATACATAGCTTCCCTTATTAGTAAATGCATAGTTTTCTGTCTTCTGTTTTTTAACATCTGGACCAAATGGCAGAAAGTATATGTTGCATTGTCCCGAGGGCAATGTAATAGATTTCTTGATATCTGTGGACAAAATCACATTCCTAGAAATCCATGGTTGATGAACAAGGCTTCTTTGTACTGCATGCAGTCTCCAAAACTTTATCTATGACTTTGGAAATTAACTTTTCACATTAGCAGAAAAGCTGAAATCCCTGCAAATGACAAGAAGTAAGGTCTAGCCAGCCCAGGGCTTAGAAGAGCCAGAGATCTTTATTCCAGTAGCAGCAGCATTCCTAATAGTTAGGATCCCTTGGCATGGGAGTTCTGTAGAGCATCAGGATATTATAAATATGCACTGCCAAGGCTGCTGTGTTCTAGCTCCAGAGATGCTATGTGCTTATCTTGTGCACACTAGTAAATAGAAAGTAATCCCAATATGGAGTAAGACAGAGCACCTGGGCTTCCCCATTGTACTACTACTCTAAAGATGTTGGCTCATCCACTTATTTTATTGAGCAAATAAAATAATAACCCATTCCCACTGTAAGGTTCTTGTCAATTTCCTCACTGTGTAGACCAGATGCACTTATTCACAGGCAGCAGTAAGGTACAGGCTACATGTAGACTGTACAAATTTGCAGAAATACAAAATCAGCAGTAACCGCTTAGAAAGGAGTACCGCAGAAGGACTTGGGTTTTATAGCAGATCACAAAATAAATAGGAGTTGACAGCAAGAGTGTTGGGGAAAAAAAGCTAACATGTTCTAAGGGCGAATTAGCAGGATTGTGGTAAGCATGACACAAGAAGTAATTCTTCCACTCTATTCAGCATGCTTTTCAGCACTGATATAACCTCATGTCGAGTACTGTGTCCAATTCGGGGCACCATGCTTCGGAAAAGATGTGGACAAACTGGAGAAAGTACCGAGGAGAGCAACAAAAATGATTAAAGGTCTAGAAAACATGACCTGTGAAGAACAATTGAAAAAATTGGGTTTGTTTAGTCTGTAAAAGAGAAGACTGAGGGGAGAAGACAAGTCTTCAAGTACATAAAAGGTTGTAATGAAGAGGATGGTGATAAATAGTTCTCCTTAACCACTGAGGACAGGACAAGAAGTAATGGTCTTAAGCTGTAGTGAGAGAGATATAGGTTAGATATTAGGAAAACTTTCCTAACTTGAAAGGTAGTTTAAGCATTGAAACAAATTACTGAGGGAGGTTGGGGAATCTCCATCAATGCAGGTTTTTCAGAGCAGGTTAGATAAACATCTGTCAGATATAGTCTAGATAATGCTTAGTTCTGCCTCAGTGCGAGGGACTTGACTAGATGACCTATTGAGATCTCTTCTGTTGCCACAATTCTGTGATTGTCTCATTGCAGCTTGTGTAAGCATATCCAAGCTAGCTTTAAATCTGGCTAGATCAAAGTAATGACAGCAGTCGTGGCAGCATGGGCTAGTTTCCTGAGTATCACCTCACCCAGTGCTCTGGGTGTATATTGAAGCAGCTAGTATGTGCTGCCACCCTGCTGCTGCAACTACACTGCTGCTGTTTGAAGAAGTTTTGATCAAGCCAAGCTAGCTCAGGTATGTCAATTTTGCCTCCTGACTGGAGTAGATACAGTCAGTTCTAAATCAAAAGCTAACATTTCATTTGCAGAGTGGCTGGAGTAGAGCCCAGAGAAGCTGGGGACAGCCGCCTCTGAAGCACAGCAGGGTAAAGAATGGAAGAGTGACAGCATGCTGACCCAGGGAAGCAGCATGGCTTCTTAAGGCAGGAATAATGATCTTGGGTCTTTAAAGAGGCAATAGCCAGAAGGATCCTTAAAGGGACAAGAGCTAGCTCTGCACTGGGTATTGGGGGACCTGTATTTGACTCCTAGCCTTTGACCTCCTGTGCAGTGTTGAACAAGGCACTGCTTATCTGTGTCGTTGTTTTCTATTTCACACTTTACCTGTTTTCTCTAGTAAAAATGTACTTTCTTTAGAAAAGAGAGACTCTCACTGAGTGTTCTTGGCACCCTGTGGCCTTACAACTGGGGTTTTTAACTGTTACAAGTAAATAACAGCTGGGAAGGCTGATCAGCTGTTAAGGAGGCATGACAACTTTGAAAAGAGAGTCACTTTTGGTAACAGCACTTAGTCTTTAAAGTCCAAACCTGTTTCCTCTCAAGACAGAAAAACAAAACAAAACAAAACCGAAGGAAGGGAGAAAGCAAAAGAAATTGAAACAGCTGGGAAAATTCAGGATCTGTCTCTGATCCTCGTTCAGTTGCTGGAAGATCATGGGAACTGCTCATAACTCAGTTAACCACTCTTGGATCTAATTTCTGTGAAAAAATTCATTGTTGGTTTGCTCTTCTTTTTCTCTGGCCAACCTACAGGAAGCATGTTTTTTGTTTGTTTGTTTGTTTTTGTTTGACTGGTATCTGGCATCTTGATAGCCTGCCAAACTGGCCACAGAAAAGTGCATTGAGATTACATTTGTTCTGACTGTTTGAGTTAGTCTTTCAGCATAGATTGCAAAAAGAGAGGCATTAAGAATGAAGCAGAAGGCATGAAGATAGAAGGGATGAGGTAGGAGTGGTGAAGATAGCAGGAATGTTATGGTAAGTTCACCTTTCAGTGTTACTCTGAGTCAGGACAAGGTCATGGATATGGTGATGTCATCTGGTTTCCTCTCCTCAGCTGGTTTGTTTATATACTTTTTCAACATTGGGGAAAAAAAAGGTAATAGCAAATTCAGAATGTGTCATGGGGGGGGGGGGGGGAGACCATGCTGTTGCTGCTGGCTACGGTGAAGATGCTGCTGCCCAAAGCTTAGTTCATTGTCAAGCATTGTTATGAATATGTGAGGAAAGGTGGGTGTTTTTTTTTTATTGTTGTGGTTTTAATGTATAAATATAGGGGAAAAAAGGTGGCTGAAATAATTTTATTCAGAAAAATTCCTTTCTTGGATTAAACCACGAATGAACAGTTTAGCCTCAAAGAAGCTTATTTCAGGAAGTTATACCCAGTTGGAAAAATGAAGAAGGAATTTGTATATAATAAATCTATCAACGGAATTAGTACCATAACTCTATCCTGACACACTAAACGAATAGAGCAAAGTTTGAGTCTGTGAGTCACGAAATGAACAAATTCCATTATAAATGAATGGCATGGGTCATTTAAGGCAGTTGTTGGTTCAGTCCTTTTGTTAGGTCAGTTTGGTAACTTCAATTTCTTTAGAATCAAAGGGACTAATTCATCATTGCTTTCCACCTTGTATAGCCAGTCTCAGAAGTTCAAAAACTCACATTGGGATGTGGCATTCCTTTTTATTCATTTTACAAAAGTGGAATGATTGAAGGCTGGACCACCTCTTTTTAAGTCAATTGGAGTCCTTTTACCGGGCTGTGGATCAGAGGTTTTGGAAGATTCAACTTGGTGGAGACTCAGGGCTAACATTTTTCCTTCTTTCTGTCTCTGCATTGGTGTATTTCTGGAAAATCAAATAAAAAAATTTAATCAAAAAGAAGCTGGGAAACAATATAAAAATACTATGTAGCTTCTGAACAAATAAAGAGTAAGTGAAATAGAAGCATATTCATCAACATAAAAGTCAATACTGAAATAAAGGTGGCCCCTGTTGGTATATACAATATATGGGGAAAAGAAAGAAGGGGAGAAAAGCATTTATCGGAATGAAAGTTCTTATGAAATAAATATATTTCAGAATATTAAAACATAATACTCATAAATTTTATAGAAAAAGGGACAAACTATTGTGTTTAACTTGCATGTTTTTCTTTTTTTCTAGTGAGAATAGTTGGGAGTAAATCATTAAAATTGGGAGTAAAGAAATCTGGGTTCTTTTTCTGGCTGTGTTGTAATTTTCCTGTGTTAGTTTAGGCAACTAACTTAGGCTTTCTACACCCCATTCCCCCCCCCAAATGGGAATACTACTACTTCCCTTGCGCCGCTAGGTGGTATAAGGAGTCAGTAATTAACATTTGTAAAGTGCTTTGAGATCTTCAGATGGAAGCTACTATAAACATGCAAAATATACTACTCTTAGTAGCCATAGCACTATTCAGAAAAGCACCATGCACCTTTTGAGAAAGGAAGTTTTGGTAGGTTGAATATGTGACCTTCCGGTTCAACAGATCACTGAATGCCCGCAGTGTTCTCACGTTCTCATACCACACCCAACACCTTCCAGAAATGCATTCATCAAAGGACCCATCATCTGGCATGTGTTTGTTCTTTCTTCAGAATCAGAAGTATCCAAATAGTTCTGAACCATAGGGTTAAGGTTTGGAGATAATATTATATGTCTGTGCAAACACTTGGGATGAAATCCTGGCATCACTGATGTCAATGGGAATTTTGTCTTTGATGGTGCAGACAGGATTTTACTCTGTCTGTCTCTGTATATTAAACTTCTCTGACACAGAAGAACAACTAATTACTGAAAAATAGTGTATATTTTATTGTAATAATGTATAAAGGTTTGTCTGCACTGGAGTGTGGGGGGGTGCAGCCCACATTCTTTTGCTGTTTTTCATATTGATGGACTATGTCAGCAGGAACATCCCAATGCAAAGTGGTGAGAAACTGCTATATGCAGAGAATATTACAATAAAGGAATCCTCAAAAGAAGATGAGGAAGAAATAGTAAATCAGTGATATGACCACATAATCTGGCATTGGAAGAAAATAAGCATGATTAGCACTAAAGTCATCTAGATCAGTGGTTGTCAAACTTAGGGTCAGGACCCAGTAATGGGTCACAGACCATCAAGCACTGGGTTGCAGCATCCCTTGCTGCCACTGCTAAAAGACTGGAGTGCATTGCTTAAAAGTGCAATTGCTGGGTCGTGAGCATAAATGCTTTTTTTTCAACTGGGTCCTAAGGAAAAAAGTTTGAAAACCACTGATCTAGATCAGTAGAGGCACCATAGTGAAATTGGACATGGAGATTAATGGAGTGAGACTAAACCAGAATGATGAGCTCAAGTACCTTGGCATTTGGTTACAAAAGACAGTGAATTTGAAAGTGGGATACAGACCAGACTGGGGAGTTCTGAATGTATGTGAAATAACATTTCAGGGTTGTGTATGACAATTTTTTGTTGCACTGAGATTGAATGCCCAACTGTATAGAACAATGATAGGCCCTGTAGTACTTTTATGGTGAAGCAGCATGGATGATCAAACGATTTCAAGTTCATTGCCTACAGATAGTTGAAATGAATTGTCTTCATGCCACAAGAGGAACTTTCATCAGGAAACAAATTTTAAAATGCAAATATTAAGATGGGTGTCAAAATCCAAGGGGTGGCAAAGATGCTTTTCAGAGCTTTAGATACGCAAAGTGGATGACTAAAAGGAACCTGGCAGAGCTGGAGCTAGGAGTTTTGGCACCTGGACCAAGCAGCCACAGAAGCACCCTTCCCCGACCTGGGCCAGGGCCTGATCCGTCCTCAGCCACGGCCAGCAGGCTATGGAGACCAGATCTTTTCCCAGCCCCAGCCACCACTGGGAGGTGGATCTGACAGATCCAGCTCCCCGCAGCCTGCTGGCAGCGCCTAGAGCCCCTTACCTGTCCATGGTGCCAGCACGGTCCCTGGGCTGGAGCTGCACTGGCCACATGACCACAGGCTTTTCCCTGCCCCCCCCCTCCCGAATATTCCTCTGAGCATGCTTGGGGCAGGGTGGGAGATTTTATCTCCCACAGCCCCAGCGTCAGTCTGGCACCTGGAGAGGAATGTGCCTCTGGGGCCAGGTGGGGGCTGCAGCTTCCGGCCGTGGGGTGCCCTTTAAAATTCAGTGCCTCGGGCTTTGCCCTGGCTGCTCCGTCCTAGTTACGGCCCTGGAACCTGGTGAAGATATCATAGCAAAAGCAAATGGGAGGAAAGAGACCTCAAGGAAAGCTGAGGAAGTGCTGGATAGATTGCGCCAAAGAAGTTAGTAAGCCAGTGGACTTTGCTGCCTTGAACAGACAAATATGGTGGATGCTTGCACGATGACTTGTCCTTGGCAGGTGGGATAAAGGGAAAAAGAAGAATGTATACTGTGTCTGCTTACATTAGGACTTGCTGTATCGATTACTATATAGTGAGAAGGCAGTGGAAGACTGACTGTGGGCCTGAGTATATTGCCTTGCACCTTGTGTAGTCATTTACGGATGGGCAAAGTACTATACATATACAAAGTAGGGGAAAATGAAGATCTTGGATATTTTTTCATACCCAAAAGTTATTCTTCACGGCTTCTTTCTTATGATTAAATCTGATGAGAAACATTTGGAAACTATGGATGCCTGGTTTTCAGTTTGCCTTGATAGATTTCCTGAATTTCCTTAGATACAATTTCAAAAAAATGCAAAAGAAGACATTTTTGCAGATTTCTACAACAAATGTAGTTTTGACTAATTTCTATCGTTCTGCTTATGTCAGTACTGCCAGAGTGACACATTCATTGATTATGTTGCTATGTTGTGTTCAGCAAATGTTGTGGCATTTTGCTCCAGTGAGGAGGCTTGAACATTTGATATGTAGGTACTATAGGCTTCAGTGCTGTACATCCACTCAACACATTCAGTTCCATCTCCTAATTATCTTTGGTAACTCACATACTGTTACCTCTAGAAAAGGTACTGTCAGGAGGTTTCAATTCAAAGATACCTGATGAAGGCATTTCTTTTTCAGCCTGACTCTGCAGTGTGGCCCCATAATGTATGCTACCAAGTCTCCAGTGACAAAGGTATTATGTTATCTCAGCACAGTATGCAAAAATAACTTTCTCTCTATGTGCCTTTTATCTAGTAAGGGGGGGAGAGAGAGAGAGAGTGAGCCTCTTGGTGAAGATAGTGCTGCTCAGGTGAAGAATGGAATTAGGAGCCTGAATGCAATGGGAGGCAGAATAATATGCCAATGTCATGATGTTCTAACATGATAAATTGCTTCATATATGTCCCCCCCACTGTACACAGCAGGGATTGTGTTACATCTGGTGCCTGTGATGACTCTCCTTTTCTCCTCCCCTTTTGAATCCATTATAGCAGGACTGCATTTCATGTCTGATTTCATAACTTGGGCATTTTATAGAAAGATGTGTGCTTTGCCTTGTGAGCAGGATAACAATTGCCTGCAGAATGCCATTAGCAAGAAGATTTAAGTGAGTAAACTCAAGTGATGTGAGTGGTGATTTTAGAATATGCATGCTCCATTTTCAAGTTATGAGTCTTTTTTGATATTTATGTAGAGTCATAAAACATGGCAGAGATGTATTAATATATTTACTTTCATAGGACTGCTGCATATATCCTGAAACCAATACCATTATTTTTTGTTTTCTCTACTTATTAGCCAATAATGTATAAATTAGTGATCACATTTGAGCAGATGCAGCAAATCTCATAATCGGTTTTGATTTTTTAGATTATTGAACTAGTTATTTTCAAGAATTTGAAAATATCCATTTATTTCTGGGTGCTATGCTGAAGGACTTCTGTTAACCTATTTGTTCCATAAATATAAATGTGGTGGGCCATGACGGCATATGGGTGGTTTTGCTGCATAATCACTTTCTTGTAGTGCTAGGCAACACTGTTCAGAAAGAAGCATTCGATTAACAATGGTATTGATATGTAACACCAAATTCTTCCCTTATTGCAGCATCCTTGACTTTGCACAGGTAAGACTGGAGGTAAAATTTGACTTACAGAGAAAACAGTGTGGTTCCCCACTGTTTAGTGAAAGCAAGAATGAGGTACTCAAATGTTTCAGTGATACAATTTCTGAAAAGAATGCTGAATGAAAATAGAGTGAGAAGTTTCAGCTAAATAGGAAATAGTGAATAAAGGAGATTCCATTCACATATTGGAAAGATGTTCTTCAACACCAATGCCACTTTGAATGAAAGTCAATTTTTAAAATATCTGTTTTCCTTGACTTTTTGGTAGGTTTCACAATTGTGTGATTTATTAAAAAACTAAACTGAGCTCTTATTAATATCTTTTAGTTCCATTCTATTAATGGAGTACTACATACACCCCAAATCGTCAGTCCTTACGTCAAACACCTTGTGTCCAATGCTAATTTCACCAAAGTTGCCATAGGATGTGATGAGAAACAATGGAAATTGGGGTTGTTTCAGTTAAACAATGTACATTTGATACTTTATTGAAATCATATTTGAAATGGGTGAAGAATTTTGCAATCACAGGATTTAAAAATAAAATTCTAGCACCATTTGTTTTCATCATTCTGGAAGTATTGTGAGATCACCTAGAAAACAGCAAAAGAGAGAAGAGTGTACACAGTTGAAAATATGCAAAATTGTTTTGGTTCAGGTTAGGCTGAATGTTTCAGATGCAGATTCAAATGTCTTTTTAATTCAGCTGAATCAACTAATTCCTTCTTGGTGCCTAGAAAAATAAAGTGATGGATGGGTTTTAAAAACTTGCCCTTCTAATACTGAACTCACAATCATTTGTGCTCAGGAAAAGTGAAATTTGCATATGTGCATCAAATTCTGAGGTTTTACAAATGCAAAAATGGCTATGCATACAAGACAAATTTGAAGGTCTGGTTGAGGTCCTTTAAATAACATGGATCTGTGTTGTATGATCACTACTGTGTTTAAGGGGACATTGCAGAGGTGCATTGCCCACGTGTGGCAGGGGGATAATATCCAAAACAGGAATTCTGTTTACCAAAGTTCTGGGATACACAGGAGGAGAGTTATTGATAGGCCGTCCTTGGGGAGAGTACAGTATCTGCTCCCTTCTGCACTTGGTCATCTTGGCTGCCTGGATAGGGACCAGGACTATGACAGGAATGAGTATAGTCTCCTGAGTCAGGGGGTGCACTTCAGTAAACTCCTGTTGGACATGAATTTGAATTGTAAATGGGAGGTACCACCACCTGCAGCAGCTCTCTCCACTCCCCCTGCAGCAGCTCTCTTCACCCACTATTTCAACCCTAATCCTGGCCAGAGCTGGATAGAGGACACACACTCTCCCTGTCATGATGGCTAGTATCCTGTGGGGCTAGGGCTGACTCCACACTCTGACCATTGTGATTTGCCACAGAAATTACGGTGTCACTCAGATTTGAGCTTGCCGCCTTTCTGCCATGATGGAAGGGTAGATGGGCTGAATTTAAGTCAGTAGCATTGTGACCTGGCACAATGGGTCATAGTGTCACTCAGGTTTGACACCTTTGCTTTTATTGTTTCTGTGAATGCAAGTGAAACCATGCTCAAGCCAGCTGGGACTGGGGACATTACTTTGCCTCTTCGGAGCTATTCAGGAACGGCTGTAGCCATAGCAGCAACAGCTTCTAGTGGAGTGGTTCTTTCGTGTGTCACGACTTGCTTGGTGATATGTGTGATCCTACAGGACACACCATCCAACCCTCCCTCAGGCCAAATCCAGCCCCTGCCACTGCCTCGGCTCTCCCCAGCACACTAATCTCCTTCATCTTCATCTTCTTAGTTCCATTTTTTTTTCCAAACAGACATTTATTGGAAAGTGATATCTGGTGTGGAGTCAGCCCAGTTTCTTTTGTTTTAATTGTATTTACGTAAGCACAAGACACATATTGAAGCATTTGGATTTACTATGCTGCAAACAAACGACTTGTAGGCTAGTAAAATTATTGTAAATTTGAGACAAGGTACTGTTTGGAGAGCTAAGAATTCCAAATGTGTGTAGGGATAACTATTGAGAAGGCGAATGAGGAGGGAGGAAAAGAGATGTCAGACGGCCACAAGACTTTTGAATTATTACACTGGAAACTGAAACTGCTCTATCAAAATTGATGGAAGTGCCATGTAAGGTTGTTTTCCCCTGTACCTTATATCCAAAGTTTGCACTTCGAAATGTATTTATCTGTAATTCAAACCTAGGGGGTCTGTCTCTGAATGACCTTGAGTTATTTTTTTAAAGCTGTCTCTATTTACGTGACTCCATGCATGATGACCCTTTGGGCATTGTGGGACTTGTTGATGTGCTTTGAAATAAAAATGAACACCAATAAAGCCTGGATGGTAGCTCTTGTACGGTTGTTTTTTAATCCAAGAAAAGATCAAAGAAAAGTTCCTGTGCTGCTGTTATGAAGGCATACAATAGAGACTGTGTGGCTAAGGCGCATGCACATACACGTAACATTATTAAAAGGGGTGTGGGGGGTGTGTCTGTAAACATACACACATAGAGAGTGTACACACACATGCCTCTAGAAACATTCCAAAAAAATCATTACAGTTCAGCATATGTTGTCTCTTTGCCCCCTCTAATTTCAAGATGAAAGTTTTCAATACTAATGCTGCAAAGTGGGTATTATGTTGATTTATGCTAATCAGTTCCGTAGATGCTGTCATATTGTGTGGTTACATGATGACATGGGTGAAATAGTCTTGCTCCTAATGTGGACAGCCCAACAGAGCCAGGATGAAAATGATAGGGAATCCTCTCATCTTGTTGGATGCCTGTTGGGTCCTTTCAGAGTAAATTCTGAATTTGAGGCCTCATCCTCCATTCCTTCAATTCAGTAATTCTTTATTGGCATAACAAGCTACACAAGGGATGCTGAAGCGTAAAAAGATACAGCCCTTGTGCGTCTGTGAGAAGGAAGGACAATTTGCCCAAGGGAGAGAGAGCTTGATTGCTTTTGATTGTGCCCATGGAACTATGTAAGAGGGCATAAGGAATCTTGTTATGCCCCTGTGTGGCTTAGCCATCCCTTGAGTCCTAGTGCACATGTGTAAGGAATGATGTTTTCCTGCTGTCTCTCCCCACAAAAAGGTAGGTGGATAATGGACAGAGAAGACCCAGGGTATGGACTGAGTCTTGGCTATTCTCACAGGCCAGAGTGGTTGGCCCAGTGTGGGAGCAGGACAAAGAGAGAACTCGGTAATTTACTACCCCATCTACAGCAAAGTTTATTAGATAAGACAATGTGATTCTTGGTGTGTCTTTGAGGACACTGCAATAAAAGACTCATGGCATGGGTGCAGCTCACTGGGTTAGTGGACTCTGGCTTGTGGGGCAGAAACGTAACTATGGTGGGGTGAGTGGGGCTTTGCTTAAGGCACGCTGGAGCAGCTCCGTTAAAGGGCACGCTCTGTGCCACTCGCTCCAGGCACCGACTATTGTGAGGGGCGCATTTGAATCAGAATGCGCGCCAGGCGCAGCATTCTTTAGTTGCAGCTTTGTTGTGCAGCTATAAAATTGTGATGTGAATGCCCTATTTGGAATCTGCATTCTAAGACCTTGTGAGGAGGGAGGGCCTCAGACCCTCAACTCCAACCTGTGCACGAACATCTACACAGCTATTTTTTGCCCTGCAGCACGAGCCCTAGTGCCCAAGTCAGCTGACCCAGGCTCTGAGACTTGGTGCCAAGTGTTTTTATCATAGTGTAGACATACCCTCATGTGCAGTGTCTCATGTCCACACTGTGAGCTAGGAGCATTCTTCCTCTGCTAACGTACACATACTTGTTAGCTCTCGCTCATCCAGTGTCAGTATAAACAGCAATATAGCCACAGTAACACTGGTAGCAACAGTAGAGGCATGACTGAGCCAGGTAAGGCACAGGCCCTTTCAAAACCAGTTGGTATGTGCTTGGCACTGCTCAACCTAGCCTCTGCTTCCACCACCCATGCTACCATGAATACGCTGCTATATATATGCATGCTAGTGTGAGTCTGGGTACCCGAGCAGGAGAATCACACATCTGACTCATAGTGTAGATGTAATATTGCTTGAGGTACTTTTTCAATGAGGCGGCTTATGTACCATCTCTTGCTCAGGGCAATGCCCAAAGTTATAAGTTTACATCTGTGTGGTTGAGGTTTTGTAGCCTGTTTCCTAATTAATTTACAACAGAAATGTCAGGGCCTAAGGTGAACAAAGTATTTCAAGAATCAAAAAACAAATGAAGGATACTGCAAAATTTGCTCAGCTCATTTGTTTTGTCTATTTAACCATCCTTTTAATTATCATTAGTATTTCATAGTAAACTGTAGTAGTAAATGAAATGTAGCTGATGTATAGACAATGGGAACAGAGCAATATGAAACCACACTACGGTGTCTATTGTTACATCTCAGCTGAGTGAAAAACAAAGATGACATTTTTTTAGTATAGATTATAAAGCACGTGATATAGTGAAATGCAAATTAGTGGAATTATGAGGTATTTATATTTTTTGTGAGTGCTTTTTTCCTATGACAGTGGTACAGTCTTATGGGGTAAATGCAGCCCTAAAATTTATGCAGGTGATTTCTATTAGCTTCTGTGGTTGTGCTGTGTATATGTTTAATGTTTCATGAACTATTATTAGGACTGGACATGTACATTTACCCTTAGTGAATACATGATCATTCCAACTGATGTTCAATGTCACAGTAATAAAGTATTATGTTGTTTTCAAAATGATGAGGCAGGTAATGATATATATGCTGGGTAATTTAACATGACCTGCGCCCATCTACCTGTTGCGAAATTTCACCTGAAAGGATGGACTTTATTTGGGTCATTTCTCACACAGGGCAACACTAGATTTATTGTTTAAACCCAGCCTGAACTCAGTTCTCTGCTGTTGATCACTATATTAATTTAACTGAAGAGCCTCTAAAACAAAAGGAACGTTGATAGAATGGAAGCAGAGAATATAAAGAATACAGTGATACAAGCCCTTCTTGGAAAGGAAAGTTGCCCTGGAGAAGTAGTAATAGATCAAACTCTCTTCATCTCCAGGCATGTCTGTGGTAACAGAAGTTAGCATTAGTCCATTCCTCTTATTGACACATCTTTTGTTTAAAAAGTAAACTCACTTTGACTCATAGACTGTAATGATCATTTTGTAACATGTGGTGGAAACAAAATTAAAGGGCAGGATGTTGTTTTTTTAAGAAATAGTGGTGTGTGTGTATGTGTGTGAGAGCGAGAGAGAGAGATTGTGCCCAGTTGTTGAGTGGGGATGTGAGGAAATATTTCTTGTTTAAAATGCTACAGTGCAGTCCTAAACTGGGGGGAGGGGGTAACACGAAGCTCAAAGAAATATCAAGGAACATAAAATGTTCCTTGTACAATAGTCAAAAAGGTGTCTGGCTCTGCACAATCCACAACATAGCACTAGGCATCTGCCTTCTGCTCCCATACACACCCTCTGCATGCCTACACAGCATGTGTAAGAATACAGCAGATTCAACGCTTTTTTTGAATGTAGGATACTCAGCTCACTACGGACGGAAAGAGAGTGGGGTCTTGACCATTCTCTCTTCATTGAGGTCATTCCTACTCCTGTCCACAAGGCCTTCTGCCTATCACTGCACATGTTCATTTCTCTGCCCTGGCTGATCATGAGTTGCCCTTACAGTAACTCTTTAATAGCTGAGGTAGCATCCTATTGTTTTCATAAGTTGTTGAATTTCATCATCAAAATGGCTACTCCTCTGGAACTCATTGTCAAACCTGTAAGTGTTGCAGAGGGGATACATAGCAAATAAAGTCATAGCACTATTCAACTTCAGGGCTCAGAGTTTATCTTCTATACCAGGTCTCTCTTACATGCAGATTTTCTTTCACAAAGGAGTGATAATTCGTCTCACCATCAGTAAAACCAGCAATTTGACATTCAGATCAAAAAAAAAAGGCAACAAAAATGTAAAGTTTGTGCCTATTCCTATTACCACATCAGTTTATTATATAAACGCATTTTTAAGTCCAGTAAAAATGTAGTGCCAGTGTTCTTAAAAAATAGCTGTAAAGATAACAAGAATAGTCCTATATCATTGCTTAGTGACAATGTTTGTTATGGAGTCATTAGCGCTAGCCAAAACATTTAAATAAAAATGATATATTTATGAGAAATGAACATTTTCAAAAAATTGTTTATTCACCTTCCTTCAATTTTCTAACATTCAGTGACTAAAAAGGTAAGTGCTGATTGTTTTGATGATAAATTGCCTGCAATGCATGTGGGACTAATTATGAGATGGCACACTTCATTCTGCCACCTGTATAAACTAGATTTTAGACAGGCACAATAAGGAAAATATTCACAACAACACAGTATTTGTAAAGACTGCAGATTCACCTAGTTCTCACTGATGGGAGTTTTGGTAATGAAAGTGGGGTCTTGAGTAGATAATGAGAGAGCCTGAGGGAGTGGAAGGATGAGAACAAGGAGGAAATCAATCTGGAGGTTTTACAAGAGAGGCAGAATGAGGCTCTGAGCTAGAAGAAAAGAATCAGAAAGGTTGATTTGTCCATAGAGAGGAGAATTCAAAGTGTGTGAGAGAGACAGTTTTGAAGCATAAGAAAGAAATGATGGGGCAGACAAGGAAGTGGCTTGGGGAGTGAAACATAGATAGGTATTTGGAGGAGGCTAAGAACAAAGGGAGAAAAATCTGAGGTATTATGTAGCCAAGGGCTGGTTGGACACAGAGCATCATAGCCTACCTTTTTCCTCTAAATCAGTGGTTTTCAAACCTTTTTCCTTGGGACCCAGCTGAAAAAAATCATGTATGCCCACGACCTAACAATCACATCCTTGAGCAATGCATTCCAGTCTTTAGGTTGTGGAAGCAGGGAGTGCCGTGACCCAGTACCTGAGGGTCTTTGACCCAGTACTGAGTCCCAACCCTAGGTTTGAAAACCACTGCTCTAGGTCTTTATCTTGTGCGTCTCAGAGCATGGAGGTGTCGTAGGAGTTCCTGACATGGTTCTTCAGTAGAATCATATGTAACGATCTCTCAGCTCAGGAGAAATCTTGCAGGGGACAGGTTCACTGGATGTAGGACCCCTATATGTTTCCTGCTGCTTGCCCCTCCCATCGAGAGGGAGAAAGGACAACCTGCAGCATCCAGCTTCCTAACACCTCCCCTCCTCTAGCCACAGTGCCCCTCAGGAGAGGGGTGTGAGGGATGGTAGAGTGAAAACTGTTCCTTTACATAGTTCTACACTCTTTGCACCATATGCACATGTGTGCATAAATATGCAGAGGCACAGCCAAAGACTCTCTCATGTTTTGCTGCTGTGGGCTTGCTTGCAGTTCAAGAATATTTTTTATCCTAGTTCCCATTTTACTCCTTGTGCCAGGCCTCATTTCACAAGATAATGCAATGTCATATCATCACATGACTTCAACACGCATGATGACACACCAGCTGTGAAATCTGGTGAGCTTTCCCTATTGTTTTGATAAACTTTCCTGAATGCTCTACTTTACTTCTGCCCAGATTGCAGCAGGGGCAGGAACACTTTATTTCAAGCAAAAGATGGTTTATATACAGGAACGCTGCCAGTACTTAAACACTCTTCTAATATCTGCCCACTAACTGGCAGCCAAAAGGAGACAAAAATATTGAACCCAGTATCCACCATTCTCAACCTCCTAAACACCCAAAGGTGGAGTTAAATGCTCCAGTGTCTACCTGTACACAAACACCATTGCAGGTGTGCATGTTTTAACCTGCACTTGCAGACATCTGCTGCAGACTGTAATACTTTGTCTAATACCTATACACATTCAAGTATTGGCATTTGGACTGCTAAAATTGGTAGCTGCTGCTCCTGGTTTCTTTCTTTCTTTCTTTCTTTTTTTTCCTCAGCTATTCACCCTTAGAATGGTATGGTCATACCACAGAATATTATATGTATTCTGCATTTTTATAGTAATAAATCTACCGGTAATCCTGGGTCTAACCAGTTATTTTTATTTTCAGTCCATTAGCTCAAATGCTATGTTTTCCAGTTTAATTGTTATGGGTATCACAGAAAAACCAAAGAGAGAGCCAACAGGTCAGTAGATAGATATCACTGCAGAATACTGACCATGAGTTATGTTATAAAGTAACAAAAAAACCTTGGAGTGGGTTCAAAGAGCTATGAGAGTGATTAAAGGATTACAAAGCATGCCTTATTGTGCTAGGCTCTAGGAACTCGAACTACTTGGGTTAACAGGAAGAAAGTTAAGGGGTGACTTCACTATGCTTTGTAAATACCTACATGGGGAAACATATTTTAAAATGGGCTTTTCAGTCTAGCAGAGAAAAGCAGAACACTGTCCTATGGCTGGAAGCTGAAGCAAGCCAGATTAAGAGTTAAACAGATAAAATAATTAACCATTCGAACAATTTACCAAATTATCTATCATGGACAATTTTAAAATCAAGACTGCATTGTTTTCTAAAAGATATGCTCTAGGAATTATTCTGGGGAATTTCTACAGGCTGTGTTATAAAAGAGGTCAGACTAGGTGATCACAGTGGCCCCTTCTGGTCTTGGAATCTATGGAAATTGCAATTTAGGGATCCCCTGCTATGAGATCATACCATCCCAGTGAATCTTATGAATTTATTGTAAATGTGTAAGGCCATGACTTAAGTTACGAAAAGAATGCTTTCCCGGCATCTGAGTAATTTCTCCATGAAAAGAGAAATGTTGGGATTCTTTTTATTCATAGAACCTTATTACTTTTTGAAATGTTCTTGAGTGTTTCAGACTTGGAACCTTTCTGATCCCTGAATCAAACCTGTCCACTGTCTGTCTTCATGTTCTACCTCTATATCAAATAAAAACAGAAAAATGTGATAGCACTGATGTTAAATAACACACTTTTTTACAGCTAGCACCAATAAATCTGTTTAAAGATGCATTACTACTTTTCTTCAGGGATAATTTAGACTATGTATCAAAAGAAAAATCAATAGTTTTTTCTATTACAAATAATTGCCTGTTTGACTCCTTTCCACTTTTTCTTTTTTATGTATTTTGACTTCAAAATATGTCTACTGAGAGGGTCTTGTGTTTCAGGCTGAAGACAGTAATATTTTCAATGTGGAGGGGGAAAAAAGTGTTCCTGTTTAGGGCTGTTACCACATATAGTGTCACAAGACGCTCATAATATGAAGCAAAAGGTTAGTGACAGGGTGGATGGAGCCCCTGTTCATTGCATATAGTGTGCAGATGATTAAATCTCTGTTATATAAAGCTGGATACTTTCAGGATACCCAGAAGATGCAGCTGCCTAGCCAATAACTGTGGCTGCACAATACCTAAAGGTAATTTGTAGTTCTGGTTACCAGAAATCTGTAGCCTAATGGGCAGAAACCAGGGGCATTGCTCACGCCTGGAGCATGGGGCATGTGCCCTGAGTCTCCATGCCAGTGCCCTAAGTGTCCAGGTGGCCCCTTCCTGGGCCAGGGCGCCCTCCTCAGTGCCCACCTCTCCCACCCCGGCCCCAGCCATGGATTGAGGCCAGGACACCTGCAGCAGCAGCTGCTTCTCCTGGCTCAGAATCAAGGCTGGATGCCTGCAGTGGCACCCGTCTCTCCCTGCCCTGAACCTGGCTGGGGATCTGGGGCCAGGCTGGAGGCAGCAGGAGCCCGATGAATTATCGGGCTGGGACACAGATCTTGGCCTGGGGGTGTGGCCCGGGCCCAGAGGGCAGGGCATGGGCCCGTGCCCCGGGTCTTTCCCCAGGGCAGCAACATTGCGGGCAGAAACTATCGGGCCATTTGGGACAACAGGAAGAGCAATAGAGAATAGAACTGGTGAAAAACAAAACAAAAAAACACCCCACATTTTTCATTACTTAATAATGGCTTTACTGGGTCAGACCAATGGCCCAATTTAGCTCAGTATTCTGTCTTCTGACAATGGTCGTTGCCAGGTGTTTTAGAGCAGGAGTGTCCACCCTTTTTGGGTGAGGAGCCACATTGCAATTCTTTCCTCAGTCGGGGGCTGGTGAGAAAAATTTTGATAAGACATAGCACTACATCTTATTAATAAACGTTAATAAAATAATTAGTGTGACAATTGACATTGCTTTTGCTTGCACTGTGTACAGAGGACAAGGGGGCAGAGGTGCCTGTGTGAGGGGGCAAGGCAGAGCATGGGGAGCAAGGCAGGACGGGGAGCATGGCAGAGGAGAGAAGGGGAAGAAAGGTGAGATGGGGGGAGCAAAGCAGCTGTGTGGCAGGACTCAGCTACTTCCCGACAGAGACCCCACCAACTCTGCTCTCCTCATTCCCTGCCAAGCACTGCTAAGCGAAAGGAGAGCAGTGCTAGTGGGAGGGAGAGGATAACGGAGTCAGACAGAGACAAGACAGAAACTCTGGCAGTTCTGCAGGGGTCACAGTGTCTAGTACATCTTTTTTACATGCAGAAGGTCCTGGGTGCAAACCCCAGGGGGTTGGACTAGATGATCTCATGAAGCCCCTTCCAGCCGTATGAGTCTATTCTATTCTATTCTATTCTATTCTTTAGCATTGGGCATCTCTGTACCAGAAACATTGATGGGTAGCAATTTCTACAGAAGAGATTTTGCCACTAAGGTCAGGGGAAGGATAGGGGTGTGGGGTTAGGGGTGCGGGAGGAGAGCAGACCTGGGGCAGTGGAATGTCCCGGTCAGGATTTTAAACTGCTTACGGCAGTGGCATCGCTGGCGTTGGGCATGTCGGGGCATGTGCCCTGAGTCCCTATGCCAGTGCCCCGGATCTCCAGCCCACTCTGGCTGGGGATCCGGGGCCCAATCCTGAGCCGGCCGCGGCAGCGGTGGCGGCCCCGTCCCCTGCTGGGGATCTGGGGCCTGGCTAGCCGCCCGGCAGGCCCCACCCCTGGCCACGGATAGGGCCAGGGGGAGGCCGTGCTGCTGCGGGCAGCTAGGCCACGGCGGGGCCAGGCCAGAAGCAGCCGCTGGAAGCCAGGCCCCGGATCCTGCTGGGGATTAGGGGCCTAGCCACTGGCGGCTGCGGCAGTCCTGGCCCCGGCCGGGGATCTGGGGCTGTGTATGCAGGCCCGGCCTCCAGCGGCTGCTTCTGGCCGGGCCAGGCCACACCGCGCCGTGCTGCGCCGCGGCCTACCTCCCCGTGGCAGTGCAGGCTCCCCCTGGCCCTATCCCTGGCCAGGGGACGTGGCCGCCTGGCTGGGGGCGTGGCCTTCCGGCTGGACCCATGCCCCAGGTCCCTCCCCACCCCAGCCACGCACCTGGCTTACAGCACTCCCCCTTTACCTGCCTCCTGCTCCCTAGGACGGGGCTGAATCCAGCCCCTGAACAGCTTTCCGGCCATGCCACGCTTCCCTGTAGCTGTGCCGTGTGCAGGGTGGGAAACCAACAAGCGCCCTGGCCAGCCCCTGCTCACAGGCTCTTGCCAGGCTGGATGAAAGCCGTCGGTGGGCTGGAGTCTGGCCCGTGGGCTGCAGGTTGGACAAGTCTGCTTTAGAGGGAATGAAAAGAACAGGTAATCATTAAGTGGTCTATCCAGTGGGCCATTCTCTGTCTGCTAAACAACAATCCCTGTTTACCCTGGCTGACAGACATTGATGGACCTAACCTCAATGATCTAGATCTAGATCTTTTTTGATCCCCATTATAATCTTGCCCTTTACAACGTCCTCTGGCAAGCACTTCCTCAAGTTGGCTCTGGGCTGTGTGAAGAAATATGACTTTGTTTTCATTTTAAACTTGCTGTCTATTAATTTCATTTAGTGATCCCTAATTTTCATGCTATGAAGAGTAAGTAATGATTCCCTGTTTACTTTCTCCATACCAGTCATGATTTATAGACACAGATATTATAACCCCACTTACTCATCTTTTTTCAAGTTGAAAAGTCCCATTTCATTAATCTTTCCTCATATGGAAGATTTTCCGTGACCCTAATATTTTTTGTTGCCTTTTTTATACCTTTTCCAATTGCAGTATCTTCTTTGAGATTGGGCAACTGGAGCAGCATGTAATAATATTCAAGATGTGGGCATACCACAGATGTATAAAGAGACAATAGGATATTCAATTAAAAACTTTGAAAATGCTCAAGTCATTTCCATTTGGCAAGTTTAAAAAACAAACTTTTTTTTACCAGTAGTTTTTTACTTGCTCAGTGTTTTGTTTCCTTCTTTCCTCTTTGACATTCTTTCCCCATCTTTTTTCTCATTTTTTTCCTTTCAGTGTTGTTAGTGAAAAAGGGAGATACAAGTAGGGGGAACGTGAAGGAAGATCAATATCCAAAGACACAAAAACGGGGGGAAAATTGCTTTTTTTTTGATGGAGGGAAGATATGATTTCACAAAAAAAAATTAAAATAAAAATATTTCATCTGAAAATATTCTACCACCTCTAATAAAGGAGGAGCTCAGGGAGCCTGAAAGTTTGAGAAGAATGGATTGATGTTCTCATTATTCCAGTCCCCTTTGAATTTTGTTTGTCGCTAGCCATAGCTTAATTATATTTGACTTTTAGTCTACTGGCAGCCATATCTTTGTACATCTTAAGCCTGGTCGACATACAAAGTTGCAGCAATATATCTAGAGGTGTGATTTAGGTTGATAGAAAACAAACAAGGAGTTGTGTGGCATCGGAAGACTAACAAATTTATTTATTGCATGAACTTTCATGGGAGAAAATCCCACTTCGTCAGATGCTTTGGAACTTGGCAACATGCAAGGTTGATGGAGTTTTAAACTAGACAACTTTCATGCTTTGATTGGATTAAACCAGCTTTATATTAGTTGCAATGATATGAGTGTCCAAACAGAAATTGCACCGCTTTAATTAAGCCAATGTAAGTTAAATAAATGCAATCTCTGGGTGTAGTTACTCCTTAGATAAAGTGCTCAACTCTACTTTTCTTGAACTCAGGGAGGGTTTTGCCAAAGCATTCAATGAGTGCAAGACTGGGTCTACTGTGTGAAGGAAGGATTTCTCTAGTTATGATAGTTTATTGAATAAACAATAATTCCTTGGTTTCTGAGTGTATCATCTGTGTAGGTTATTTCTGCCACTAGACTAGTCAGCTAATAACAAGGCTTTTCTTTCTGTGGTAAACGCTCGGCTCTCTGAAGAAAAAAATCAAAATTAAACCTTACTTTGATGCCAAGAATCCCTCAGTTGCAACTGGCACGCAGTTTATGGTGCTGTGACAGTAACTCCTGACAGGTTTGACAAACTCTTTACACCTAATACCTTACTTTCATAGCATTTATCCGAAGAGAGTCACGTGAGTTATATAATTAGCATATGAACTACCTATCTTCATAATTTGCTGTGAGATGTACACATGGTGATGTTTAAGAAGAGGTTGCGTGTGTGTGTGTGAGTACACACTAGAAAATAGCTTTTGAAGTTTGAATCAAAGCAAGGTTGACAAACAGGATTGACAAAGGATGTATGCTCACTTGTCTGCCTTGGTTCATGGCTAAAATAAGCATTTTAAGCCAACACAATGGAAGACAGTTTGCTTATGATGTTGGCAAGTGCGAAGACAACATGGAGCCAGCACTCCAGTGTAAACCAAGAGGGTCTTCCTGACTCTGGGGTTGAAACAATGAACTTTGAAGGTATAAAAAGGAGGCAAAATCTTTCTATCCTTTTATCCTTCACCGAGAAAGCAAAAAGGATAGTGTTTTTTGCATTTATGAAAGATGGATCCCAGCCATGTTAGTTGGAGGCCCCGGAAGATTACTTTAGATAAGTTCCAAAGGGGTAGCTGTTAGAGGCCTGCGTGAATACAAAAATGTGGATCTAGAACCAGACCTCACCTGCCCAATGTCAGTCTTTATTCGATCCGTGATGCACATGCCATGTTTTATGTGGATCTGGAACTGCATCCACAAGTGAGTTTGGGCTCACAGTCAGCACTTTAGCATTTGATCAGCTCATTCACTACATGGGTCCCACCCATTTTTTCCTTTTCTTGTTTGCGGCTTACATGCTGTGCTGTCAATCAGATTTTCTTGGCTACTAGTGAAATTTCTGATTGACAACATGGCATACAAACCGCGAACTAGAAAATAAAGAAGTGGGTGAGGAAGGCATGGAAAATGAGCCAAACAAAGACCAGCAGGCTAACTGATTGACAGGGAGTGGTATCTCTCCAAGTACCAGCCTGTTGTGACTGAGACTCTGATTGGCTGGCAGACAACCAATCAGAGCTAAACTGGGATCAGCTGGAGTGCTTCCTTGTTTCTCACTTGTGCTGATGCCACAGATAGTAGCAGCAGCTGCAGGAATCATTCGTAAAAATAGGATCTGCAGCCATGACCAATCCACAACAATGGGGTGCTGATATCCACGGTTACAGCTGCAGATGCAGTTACCCGTGGACCTACAGTGGACACCAAGCATCTGCATGACTCTAGTAACTGTGTTAGTCTGGTTCAGCAAAACAAAGGAGGAGTCAGGTGACACTTTTAAAGACTAACATTTATTTATTGTATGAGCTTTCATTGGAGAAAATCCCACTTTGTCAGATGCTTGAAGATGGGGAATTTACAGAATGGTAGCAAAGCAAAGGTAGAGGAGTGTAAATCATAGGATCAGGTCAGACTGTTACAGCAAATCAAAGCAGTTATTTGGATTCAAACAGTGGAGTACAGCAATTAGCAGGATGGGTACGGGGAAGACGCAAAATTACCTGTTGTAATCAGAAAACTTCAAAGAGAAACTTCAGACAAACTGCATAATTGGAATTCATGTGCCTATTTGACACCACCAAGTTAGAGCTGAATGTAGACTATGGGGTTTTTCCCCATTATGACAGATAATTTTGCTTTTTTTCCTCACCCCACCTCACTCTTAATTGCTGTACTTCACTGTTTGAATCCAAACAACTGCTTTGATTTGCTGTAACAGTCTGACCTGATCCTATGAATTACACTCTCCTATGTTTATTTTTCCCCCGTCTTATAAGTTCTTTGCCTTCAAGCGTGTGATGAAGTGGGATTTTCTCCCACAAAAGCTCATGCAATAAGTAAATTTGTAAGTCTTTATGAGTGCCACCAAACTCTTTCTTTGTTAAATGAGAGAAGCTACTTTAGACAAGGTTTTAAACCTGTCAGCATTTGAGTTACCACTCTAGGAAGTGTGTTTATGCTTTTTTTTTTTTTTAATATATGGAAACACTTCCATTTCCACTGTTGTCCCTACACATTATCTCTTAAGTCTTAGCTTTGGAAAATAAACTTGTGGTTGTTTTCACTGTAGTGCGATGATGTTACGTTGGAGACAATGCAAACAACCTGAGTGTTTGCATTGTTCTTCTGGGGAAAATTTATGTGGTAACTTCTGTGAGCTTCCACTAGTTATGGGTTGGTTACTGCAAAGGACACTTTTGGAGGGCATAAGGTCACTGTTCCCTCTTATCTGTTGATGCAGCTGAGAAAGTTATGCTGTTTGTTGCATGGTGATTTGTAAGGCTAATCTGCCTGCCGCCCCAAGCTAGACCAATCCCTTTCTCCTGCCCACTCTCCTAGTCCCTCCCTCACCTGACCTGACCTCATCTTTCCCCCAGCGCTCTGCGCCTTTTCCTCACTGGCTGCCCAACTGTCCCCAACCATCCCTCCATTACCTGCATGCTGGAGTGGAGCAGCCAGGGCATGGGCTGCTCTTCCCGCTCTGAGCATGCTCTGACTGAGCATACTCAGAGGCTTTGAGCATGTTCAGTTACACCATGCTTTGTGTGGGAGTTCTAAAAGCTGCCAGGTTTGGGGAAGCTCTCTGCTGGCCGGAAGACTGCGTCATTGTTCCCTGCACGGGTGAGTGGCAGGGGCTGTGTGCCCACTCACGCACGCAGCTTAGAGGGAACATTGCATATGGTACACCTGTTGTTAACTGTAAGACACAGTAAAGCTTGTGAGAATCTTGAAGAGATTGTGTGGGTTGGTGACAGACTGATGGTACCAAGGAGCTGAGATCCAGTTTAGCACAAGCAGCTATTTCTCTCTCCGGAGGCAGAAGGATAACTCACAAAGAGACTCAGCTTGCTGGGTATCCCAAGAAAGCACCATCTTTACCACCTTACATTTATATACTTACCATCTTTCATTAAGCTCTACTGAAGGATAAATAGTCTGAATGACACTTATTTGTCTATCTTCTAATTTTTTAAATTGCAGTTTAAGAAGTGAGAAAAATGATATAGTTTTCTCAGTTGGGAGTCTTGTCTGCCTCTTTGAAACGATAAAACCAAGCCATCAAAGGCAACAGACCAATTAAGTGTTCCTAGCCGTTGTTCTGGATGGCAGCAAATGCACTATGGAACAGAAATCAGATTGAAACAAATTTTGCAAATTGAATGGAACTAAAGCACAAGGTTTGCAGGTTTGATACAAACTTTTTAAGCACAATATGTTTTTTATTAGAATATAAAAAGTACTAATATGGCAGAAAATTTGTATCTTTGGGTTATAGTAATGCCTTTCTTGTCATATTACTTAACATCTATATCATATTAGAAACCTACCTGGCGCAGTTATAAAATAAATTGACACGTTACATTAGCCTTCAGTATGACAATTTTACATTCCTGACAGAGAAGGCATGACAGCAGCCTACTTAAATGACTGTAAGAATGAAACAATGAGTGTCATACTGATGTCTGCACAGTGAGGATTTAGATCTCAGTCTCCTAGTATAACTAGTGGCCTGTTCTTATGTGGGCAGTGGATGGACAGAGCATTGCTGTTCTCATTTGCTATGTCTACACTGCCACAGATATTTTGAAATAGTTATTTTGAGATAATTATTTTGATTTTATTTTGAAATAATTGTCTCAAAATTTTATTTCAAAATCGTTATTTTGAAATAAGAGTCTGGGGAAGACTCTCTTTCAAAACAAGGCAGGAGTTCTTATTTCAAAATAGAGATTCTTCACTTGACTTTCTATTTTGAAATAGGGAAAGGCCATATAAGGTATAGGGCTATTATTTAAAAAAAAAAAAAAGCCAGTTCCATGGCTTGGAATGGCTTTTTTTTGAAATAGCTGTTTTGAAAGAATCAATATTTCAAAATAAATCCAGGTCTTAGTATTTTGAAATAACACTTTATTTTGAAATAATGAAGTGCTTATTTCGAAATAACAAAATGCTTACTATGGACAGGAATTAAGTTTTTTTGAAATAAGCCTCCTTATTCGAAAAAACTTTGCAGTGTAGATATACCCATTCATTCTAAACTCCTATGTAAGAGAATGGGTAAAAGTTTCAAAATCCCGAAAGTGTGTTAGAAGCCTAAGTCCCATTTTGAAAGTGCCCAAGTCACTTTGGCCTCATCATGTGGGGGGGGGGGGGAGGGAGTGTGTTGTTGGCAAAGTGATAGCTATACATATTTGTGTTAAAATCGTAATGCCGGTAAGACAATTCTGGTTTCATCTCACAAGTTGGTCAAAGTAAACTTGAAGCTACCCCTCACATTTCCCTTGATGAGCTAATGTGTTAAACCTACAACTACCACAGCTAACATAATATCCTAGTGTAGGCAGCCCTGTACCTTTACATTCCACCCCTTTCTACTGTCTATACTTCCCCCCCCAGTATAGACATAATATTAGGATCTTAAGGTGCCTCCTTGTGCCTCCCTAGTGCCCCCAAAATCTGTCCCTAAATAATTTATTGAGCCATTTTGTAAATCTCACTGGGTACCTAACTGGATCTTTAGGCACCTAAATAAGCTTGTATATCTGACTCTCAATGATTCAGGCACTTTCAAAAACAGGACATGGACTTCTAAATCACTTAGGCATTTTTAAGCCATTGTTTCATAGGATCATTGAATGCAGTTATTGCTGTGTTGCTGAAGATTAAAATTCTTGTCCGGCCTAGATTTTTCAATTGTGTTATAACAAGTATTGATTGTCAATTAAATGTTTCTTGACCTCTATAACACTGAAAGCTAATGTGGTCATTTCACAAACTTGTTTCCCACAACATACATATTTGTCCATGGATGCAGTTTTTATGGTGGGTCTACATCATGTTCTTTAAACATGTTAATTGGACACCAATCAACAGATGTTACAATATAACTGAAAACTGAAGTCTAGTTCAGGCCACTGGGTGAAGATAGAAGGAATGAATCCTTTGACAGAACAAGGAGCAATGGTCTCAGCTTCCATTGGAGGAAGTCTAGGTTGGATATTAGGAAAAGGTTTTTCTTCAGGATGGTGAAGCACTGGAATGTGTTACTTAGGAAGGTGAGGGAAACCTCCATCCTCAGATGTTTTTAAGGCCCAGCTTGAGAAGGTTGTGGCTGAATTTAGTTTGGATTGGTCCTGCTTTGAGTAGAGGGTTGGACTAGAAGACCTCCTAACATTCCTTCTCTCCCTAATATTCTATGATTCTATGACTCATTGTGGACATCTCTTTGGCTTTGTCTACACTTGCAAGTTAGTTTGAATTAATGAGGCTTAATTCGAACTAACTTAGTACCTGTCTATACTAGGCTTTCATTAGTTCAAACTAAGGAATTCCTTAATTCAATCTAATGAAATCTTAGTTTGAACTAGTAAGAGCTGCCAGTTAGTTTGAACTAAGCCTTAGTTAGATTGCTAGTTCAAACTAAGGAAGATGTAGACAAGGATTAACCCTTAGTTCAAACTTAATAAGTTTGAACTAAGGGCGGTTAGTTCAAATTAACAAGTGGACTAATTTGAACTAATATTATTTCAGATTAGTCCACTTTGTTAATTTGAACTAATAAGTTTGAGTTTAGTTTGAACTCAATTCGAACTTATTAGTTAGAATTAACAAATTTGAACTAACTTTTCCTGGTATGGACACAGCCTTTGACCGTTAGAACATAGCATTGTATAAAATACACCATGGGAATACAAGCAAGGAGTCCTGTAGCACTTAAAAACAAACAAATTTATTTATTGTATGAGCTTTCATGGGAGAAAATCCCACTTTGTCAGATGCTTTGAAGATGGGGGAACTTACAGAATAGGAGGAAAATAAATGCAGGGAGGTGTAAGTCATGGTATCAGGTCACACTGTAACAGCAAATCAAAGCAGCTGTTAAGATTCATACGCTAGTGAAAGCCTATAAAGGAAGATGAGGTCAAATCATCTGTTGTAATCAGAAAAAAAATCCAAAATCCCTATTTAATCCTGAGGAGACAGAGTTAACTTTGCAAATGAATTCCAGTTCTGCCATTTCTCTTTAAAGCCTTGATATGTTATTCAATTGCTTGAATAGAGCTATTAACAAATTATCAGCAGAGTGATCAGGAAGATTTAAGTGCTTGGCTACTGGTTTATGAGTGTTGTGATGTCTGTTTTCTGCCCATGTATTCTTTTGCGCAGAGACTGTTATGTTTGTCCACTATATAAGGCAGGGAGGCATTTCTGGCACATGACGGGATAAATCACATTGGTGGATAAGCAGGTGAATGAGCCTTTGATGGAGTAACTGGTTTTGTTAGGCCTTGTAGTGGTATCTTTTGTAGTGCTGAGACATATGAACTGCTACATTTACAAATATATACATTTGAGTAATACCTCTAAATAGGCAATAGCACACCTACCTGAGGATATAATTAGGTCTGCACATGCATTAGCATGTTCAGGGGATGGTTCAAAGTGCATAAAAGCTATTGCATGCAACAGGGTCCTATAGACAGGGGCATGGACCACACGCTATGTCTGTACTTTGAGGTATAAGTTTGAGCTTGGATGGAAGTACACCTGCTAGTTTTGATTGAGCTAATGTGCTTTAAAATAAGTTTTAGCTGGGCTGGCATAGGCAAGATCCTAAATACTTATTTGGATGGCTAGCCTGTTTCGTCACTGTCACTGTGGTGGCTAGACTTGTATATTTAATGTGCTAGCATGAATAAAGCTGGAGCATGCACATCTACCTGAGTCAGAAATTTCACCTCCAATTGTAGTGTGGATGTACTGTGTATATATAAGGAGATCTGGATTCTATTTTGTGTTCTGCCATGGGCTTTATATGTATCCTTGTCACTTGATGCACAATGGGCTATCATCTGTGTAATTTTTCTGTTCACTTTTGCACTTTAATTGTATGATTTGATGCCAATTATGCTATGCAAGTTTCCCTTTTAGTTGGATTAGCATGCATTTTATACCTTTTATTTGCTTGTGGTAACTTCTGACTCTGTCATTAAATGATTGTGCATTGATTTGACACATAGTCACTTAAAATCATAACCAATAAACAAGTACTTGTTCTATCTAAAGCTGTGTGGACTTTAGAGGGTGTGAATGAGAGTTACTGGGCACATCCATTTGAATGTCAAATAGATGGACGAGAGTCTGTAAGTCTACAGTGTTCGTGGAAGGGTCTCCAACTCTGTAGGAAAGAAATTCCTGATGTTTTATTTGGGGGCTGGGAGAGCATGCTTGTGGATCATCCCTTGAGTGGCCAGAGGGTACAAACTCACTGCCTGGGACCTATTACATGCATAAGACTGGGGTGGGCTGACTCAGGAGTGAACAGTCACCTGGCAAACCAGGGTAAGTCAGGGTTCAGAGTGGAGACTGGGGGGTCACAACAGCACACTAGATTAGATTCTGGGAGGGGAAAGTCACAAACCTGAATAAAATTGACCCCTTTCACTGACTTAATTTCCCCATCTGCACAATCGGAGTAATGATACTCAGCTTTGTAAGGCTCTTTCAATGCTTAAATGAAAAGCTCTGTATGAATGTTAGATATTAAGGGCTCAGTTGTGGCACAAGACCTGGCTAAGGGGAATGTGTAGTTGTGCTGCTCCCAGAACAAACTAAGAATGCAGACTGTGACCAAGCTAGTAATAATCTTGTTTATTATACTAGCCAGTACATTTGGAGGAGAGAGGGTTCTGCCCGGTCACTCTCTACCCATGTTTGTGAGAGGTGATGTTGTAATTTTATGAGGGCTGCTCTCTTCCACAGTGCTAGCTGAAATATGGATACGCTGTTAATGGAAGAAAGATGCCTCCTTATGCCCCCTTACTGCCTCCTAATCTGTCCCCAAATAAAGAAGAATTTAACAAGTATTAAAGACTCAAATGAGAGCCTGGTAATAAGTGGTTTGATCCTGGGTCATGGTTATTTATTTAAGCAGCTGGTAAGGGGTGAAATTCTGATCTTAATGACACCAGTGTCAACCAGAATAACTTTACTGGTGAATTAACTACATTTTAAATTGTTAGATGAGATAAATAACTAATTATGATTTCTATACACTTTATAAACAAATTCAAATTAAATTTTTTAGAGAATTAAATAAGAACTTCTAAGCATATTTCAGATTTGAGTAATTAATTTGGAGAACATTCCTGTAAAGTTTTCAGAACTGGGCCCAATTGCTTTGCATCAAGTAGGGCTGTATAAATGTCTATCTGAGGTATTTATCAAACACCAAGCAACTGGAAAAGGAAACCAGATTTTGCCAATAGACAACATATTGAATTAGGAGTTATGAAATCTAATTTATATTTCTAGCTGTTCCATTGGTTCCTTCAGCAGTGTTGGTCAAGCTGCTTCTATCTGTGTTCCTCACTTTTGCTATCTGTAAAATGGGAATAATGATACAACTCCTACAAATGAAAAACACCTTGAGACCTCCAAAGGCAAAACAATACACAAGTGCAAAAAATATTTACAATGTCTGATTGGACAAAATCAAATTAAATGTTGAATTGCAGAATAAATGATACATCTACATGTATTATATCTGACTGATCATTAGGACAGGAGATTAGTAATAAGAACCTATCCTAAAACTTAGCCATCTTTATTAATTAATAGAGCAGAACATATTGGATAAATACTGCATTTCCCATTATATTTTGTTAGTAACTTGCTATTGTCATAACAACAGATTATGAATAAAAGTACACTGCAGATAGAACATCTGCTTTGATTAAACAGGTGTATGGGAATTTCAGCACAAACCCCTAATCATAATTAAAGGTTGTTATTCACATTTAACAAAGAATTGTTACTGGGAGAAATATAACAGCATACACGTAGCATATGGTAACATCTAACTCTGATTATCAGAAGTCACTTAATAAACAAGCACATCCACAGTTTCTGCATCACCTTTACCTTCTCCTGCGTTTATTCCTAACAGCAAAACTTAACCTGGTAATTAACATCACATTTAACAACTTTGAAGAGAATGGCAGAAGTCAAGTGAATCTGGATAGTTGTAATATATCAAGGCCATATCAGCCTATTTTACTATGTGGTTAGTTTTAACTCCCATTTGGATTTGCTATCTTTTGGGCTATCCAGGTGTGAAACAGCTGAAAAAACAACAAGGAGTTGTGTGGCGCTTTAAGACTAACAGGTTTATTTTTTGCATGAGCTTTCGTGGGAGAAGATCCCACTTCCTCAGATGCTTCGAAGATGGGCGAACTTACAGAAAGGAATGAAACTAAATGCAAGGGGGTGTAAAACATAGGATCAGGCCTGGACTAGACTAACACAGCTATCCCTTTTGAAGTTAAACAGCTGGTCTAAGATGAGAGGAAATTGCTGTTGATCCTAAAGAACATGTACAACTTCACACAACTGCAGTATTGCCAGCTGCAAATGTTAAAAAAAAAAAAAAAAAAGACGAGTCAGCGCCCACAAAATCATGATTATGAAAAAACTAATTTGGTTTTTTAAAGGTCTGATATTTGAACTTTTAGGATGCACTCAGGCCACATTCTTAAGCTTTCTTTCTTTCTTTCTTAAATGAAACCATGAAGTCTAGAAACTTACACTTTTTTTTACATGGAAACTGAGAGTCTTATTTCCTGGAGCTGGGGTTTTAAGTAAATCACCTCAAATTATAAGAGTTGGCAAGGTTGCTTTTAGCTTGGGACTGGGAGCCAAGAACTTTGCAGTTCCCATCTCTGAAAGTGATTTGCTGTGTATCATTGAGCCAGCTAGTTAGAGGGGAAACATTTAGCCAGGAAGAAGCCCATTCTCATTTTGGCAGACGTAAACTGTAGACACAGATCTGAGAGTGGGCACCTCTAACAGTTAGATCTATGCTTATATTCAGATCACTTAGAAATGATAGTTCAGCAGTTCTTTCACATTGTAGAACCCACAAAAACTTCTCGATACCTCTTAACCTATCAGTTTCAAAACCTCTTGATATATCTCTTAACCTAGCAGTTTTACCTCATAACCTATCAGTTTCATTTTTCAAGGCTGTAGAATGGAAATAATAATGCAACATATATCACAGGGATGTTGGAATGATGAATTAGTGCATATTTGTGCTATGTTTTAAAGATACTTAACAATAAACATGCTACAAGTTTTTATACTTTCTGAAACGCACTTGAACACTGTGAATTCAGAAGTTTTATTCAATCTGAATGTTTATGGTCATGTGCTATTTAGGGGAAACTATAAAAAGGGAATGTGGATGAAGGAGGGAAATGAAATCTATTGACAAAGTTAATATAGTGGGCCAGATTCTAAATTACTCTGGATTTAGATCAGGGTAAATATGAGCAGAATCTGGCCTAGTAGATATAAAGCATGTGCAGGATTTTATATTATGCCATATTAGTTGGGTGTTTTTATCCTTCATATATGACACAGGCCTTACAAGCAGCCGGAAAACACTTATTTTTTAAAATTTGAACATGGGGGGGGGGGTTGTTCTAAAGAAGTTTTGCAACTACTTTTGCAAACTTCTTCTAGTTTTATGATCCCTGTTGCTACCAAAGCTTTTTGGAGGGCTTTGTAAATTTACAAACTCCCTGAGATTTGTCTGTTCATTTTTAATACAAATGTAGGGAGAAATACATAGGTCAACTCATCTCCTGTCCATCATTGAATGAAAAAGAGCTACATATGGGTGGGGTAAATTTCTGACATACTGGACTTTGCCCTAGAATCTTTTTCTTTCTGCGATAGTGTAATGCTGCAAAAACTCTACTATATTAAAGACTACTATTGTGATAATACACATCAACAGTATGGGTTATTTTAATGGACATATTGTTTTAAACTGAGATTTCACCATCTGTTCTGCCCCTAATTTTGAATGCAAAAAGAACATATTTCACAATTACATCTGTAAGTAATGATATAAGTAATTTAAATGCATGTATATGTTTGTACAATCCAGCAGACATCTGTTTTTTCCCCCCCAATTCGTGCATTTCAGGCACAAATCAAAGGAAAAATCCACTTACTCCTTATACAGCAATTTTTTCCTCTGTTTGGTGAAGTTGTTTCATAACAAAGATCTTTCCTATAAGATGATTTCACTGTACCCAAGGAGTTCAAGTCTAAGTCAGTAAACTAAATCTCAAAAGTCATTTTTACAATGCTTTCCTTGTCTTCATCCAAATCTCCCTTGGCTTGACTGGCAGTTTGGCAGATGCAAAGCATTAGATCAATCAGTTTCAATTGATGTTCAGTAGGAGACAGGTCAGATTGTGTAGGCCAGTCAGTATGCGTTTTCAATACTTATTTCACTCCATACTATTTAGGCAGACTTCTGTAAAGTCTGTAACAGTACCCTGTTTCAGGATGTACCCCTGGACCACTCAGCAGGAAAAGTGGATACAAGAACAGGTGAAGTTATTCAGGCAGAATGAAGGCACATATGTCTGTGCATGAAATAGCTGAAACATTTTGCAAATCACCAGCTCTTCTGCTAAAAGGCAACACACAGGGGCATCAATTTGGCTTATACTGGGCAGAAAGATGGAGAGACTAAGTGTTCATCCTCAGAAGGCACTTTAGTAGTGGTGTCATTCACTTTTGTGGAATCATGGACATGTTATGAATTAATCAGTTAAAATACAGTGTATTCAACATGATTAGTGTTCTCATAACCCAGTGTTACGCTACAAAAAGATATATTGGATGAGAGATCTGGACATAAATAAAAATTCTTTTTAAAATCAGTTTTCAGGGAAGACCAGATTTCACACACTTTTATAAGGGGTCACAAAACCAACAATACTTAGTGGAACCAGAATTCTTAATATGTATTTATTTATTTAGTAAATACCATGTGCCTGTCATATATCCTTAGGGACACTTGGGATGTCCCTACCGCTTCCAGTAATAAAATGCCAGTGATACTAAAAACAAACAAGGAATACTGTGGCACTTTCAAAGACTAACACATTTATTTAATGCATAAACTTTTATGTGCATAACACAATTTGGGTTAGGCCCAGGAAAGCTTGTGTGTTAAATAAGTTTGTTAGTTTTTAAGGCTACGTCTGCACCTAAAATCTTACTTAGTTTGGACTTGATTAGTCTGAACTAAGTAGTTTGAAAGCAGTGGCGGCTTTTGGGGTAGGTGAAGCAGGCGGTCACCTAGGGCCCCAAGCAATAAGGGGCCCCTTCCTCAATTTGGTGGACAGAAATGAAAATTATAGAAAAAGATAGAAATTGTTCCTAACTAGCAGAGCTAGTAGGGCTGGAAGCATAAGCACTTTTCACTCTTGGCTCATCAAGGCAAGCTATCATTAGGACCTGTGCTTCGTCTGAATTGCAGATTTCACCATTCTCTGCCCATCACCTTCACATTGACATGCTCAAAAAGCAGGACCAAGCAATGGATAGCACAATAGCAGAACTTTTCCAGTGGCCTCAGCTTTTAATTCCTCGATGTGGCCATTTTTTCTGCCATTTTTTAATTTTGTGAAATATTACTTTTTCCTTTTCTTTTTTTACCTGTTCTTTTGCCTTTTCCTTTGATTTCTGTGACAATTTTTACCTTGGCTTTAGTTAGCTCAGGTTACTAGGTAGGTCCATATAGGCTGCTACATATAAATACAGTGCTGCCCTTAGGCAATAATTACACCGCTATGTGATGTCTGCTGTATGTCTCTTTCTTTTGATAAGTAATTTTTTAGCTTCTTCTGTACTTACTATTTAATATTTTTGAGGGGGCCAGAGTCTTATAAACTTGAATACTTCAGAGAATTTCATTGAAATTTGGTGTTTTTCATTTATAGCTACACACTAGAAACCTTATTTTACTTATTTTTATTTATTATAATTATCTGTATTAAATATCTAGTGCACATAACCCCAAGCCTATATGAAAAATTTGTAAGATTTGACTGCAAAAAGTTTAAATGTGATATTTGTTATTTTTGATCCACCATTAATGTTACCGCTTTTATTAATTATTACTCATACTTTTAAAAAAAATTTTAAATGTTCATTTTAACATTTTAGTTCAGCATTAGCTGATTTATGTTAAGTGAAAGATGATCAACTTACAAGTTTCATGATGGGAAGATATTTAAAAATATCATACCCAAGAATAATTTATGAGGTCCAAAGCAATAGTCATGTTAGTTCAGTTCAGCAAAACAAACAAGGAATCCTGGGGGTTGGTTAGGGGTGCAGGGGGGACTGGAGCTGGGGGAGGGTAGCAGTGAGGGCCGACAGTGGGCCCTTTAGCGGGCCCCACAATGGGCCGTCGCCTAGGGCCCCCAATTTCCTAAGGCCGCCTCTGTTTGAAAGTTAGTTTGAACTAAGCTTGTCTTTTTAGTTTGAACTAACTTGTAGTTCAAACTAGTTGTGTTTTTTTAGTTCAAACTAACTTTTTAGTTTGAAAAAAAAGTGTGGCTAGTTCGAACTAAAAATTAATTTGAACTAACTGCTAGTTCAAACTTTAGTTGAAATTAGCATGTCTCCATCACTTAAAACTTAAGGGAGATTTTATAGATTCAAACTAGGCTTTCTTTAGTTTGAACTAAGGGAACTCCTTAGTTCAAACTAATGAAAGCTAGTGTGGATATGCACTAATTTAGTTCGAAGTAAGGCACCTTAATTTGAACTAAATTGTAAGTGTAGACATACCCATTGGGTTTTAAGATGCTGGAATCACTGAAGCACATAAAATCATTAAACCTGAAAAAGAAAACCTATCAGAAAGGATATAAGGTCTAAACTGCCTGCTGCTGTTCATAACAATCTATTGTGCTTCCTGAAGAATACTCATGTTCAACAGCTGTATAGCACTCCTTTCTAACCCTGTGAAGACAGTGTTTCAAGCAGGTCACGAATTAGTCTTCAGTGAGGACAGCAGCTGTACTCCTCGTTGAAGACCCTTCTGGCTTACTTCCTATACCTTTTTGAAAGGATGCATCTGAGGGGGCTTTAAAAGAGAATCTTTTCAAACACGGAAGGTGGTAAAATAATGGCATCAATGACAAAAAAGAGTAGAAAGAACAGGCTACTGAAAATAAAAGCAAAGAGTAAAAGCAGAAGAAGTTAAAGAGAAGAATGGAAAAGGAAAATACAGTAAAAATTGGCAAGTAAACAGGGTGCAGTACAGAATAATGCCCTACCATGTGAACTTTACTGCCAGACTGGAACTCACAATTGCTGAAAATGGGTATAGAATCATAGAATCATAGCGTTGAAAAGGACCTCAAGAGGTCATCTAGTCCAACCCCCTGCCAAAAAAGCAGGACCACTCCCACTAAATTATCCCAGCCAGAGTTTTGTCCAGCTGGGCCTTAAACACCTCCAAAGACAGATTCCCCCACCTCCCTAGGTAGCCCATTCCAATGCTTTACCACTCGCCTAGTAAAGTTTTTCCTAATATCCAGCCTCAACCTCCCCAGATGCAACTGGAAACCATTGCTCCTTGTTCTGACCTTTGTTACTACTGAGAACAGCCAAGCTCCGTCCTCCTTGGACCATCCTTTCTGGTAGTTGAAGGTTGCTATCAAATCTCCCCTCAGTCTTTTCTTCCGCAGTCTAAATAAGCCTAGTTCCTTCAGTCTTTCTTCATAAGTCTTGTGCTCCAGCCCCTTGATCATTTTTGTTGCCCTCCGCTGGACTCTCTCTAATTTGTCCATATCCTTTTTGTAGTGGGGAACCCAAAACTGGACACAGTATTCCAGATGCAGCCTCACCAGTGCCAAAAAGAGGGGAATGATCACATCCCTTGATCTGCTGACAGCAGTTCTTCTGATGCAGCCCAGTATGCCATTGGCCTTTTTGGCAGCAAGAGCACACTGCTGACTCATATCCAGCTTCTCATCCACCACGACCCCCAGGTCCTTTTCTACAGTGCTGCTACTTAGCTGAATGTTCCCCAGCCTCTAGCAGCGCATGGGGTTTTTCTATCCCAACTGCAGGACTTTGCACTTGTCCTTGTTGAACCTCATGAGATTTCTTTTGACCCACTGCTCCAATTTGTCAAGGTCTCCCTGAATCTTGTCCCTGCCCTCCAGTGTGTCTGCTGTTTCCCCCAGCTTGGTGTCATCTGCAAACTTACTGAATGTGCAATCAATCTCATCATCCAGATGATTAATGAAAATATTGAACAGAACCGGCCCCAGGACCAACCCCTGTGGCACACCACTCATTACTGGTTGCCAACTAGACATGGAGCCATTGATTCCTATACGCTGAAAGCATTTGATCTAGCCAGTTCTCTATCCACCTAACAGTCCACACATCCAACCCATACTTTCTTAACTTGCTGATGGGAATGCTGTGGGAAACCATATCAAAAGCCTTGCTAAAGTTGAAGTATATCACATCAACGGCTCTTCCCGCATCCACAAATCCAGTCATCTCATCATAGAAGGCGATGAGGTTGGTCAGGTACGATTTACCCTTGGTGAATCCATGCTGACTGTTCCTGACCACTCTATTTTCCTCCAAGTGTTTCTGGATGGATTCTTCGAGAACCTGCTTCATGATTTTTCCAGGGATTGAGGTGAGGCTGACAGGTCTGTAATTCCCTAGATCTTCCTTTTTGCCTTGCTTGAAGATAGGCACTACATTTGCTTTTTTCCAGTTCTCCACACCTCCCCCATTCGCCACGAGTTTTCAAAGATAATGGCCAGTAGGACTGCTATGACATTAGCCAACTCCCTCAGCACCCTTGGATGCAGGTCATCCGGCCTCATGGACTTCTGCACATCCAGCTTCTTTAAGTAGTCCCAAACCTGATCTTCCATCACCAAGGGCCTCTTTTCTTCTCTCCAATCTGCCATACCCAGTGTAGTGGGCTGGGAGCTGGCCCTCTTTCTGAAAAATGAAGTAAAAAAAGCTTTGAGCACTTCAGGCTTTTCCTCATCGTCCATCATGAGGATACCTGCCCCATTCAGTAAGGGACCTATGCCATCCTTGATCCTCTTCTTGTTATTAATATACTTGTAGAACCCCTTCTTGTTCTTCCTCACATCTATTGCTAGCCGCAACTCCAATTGTCCTTTGGCCTTTCTGATTTTATCCCTGCAGTCCCGAGCAATATCTTTATATGCCTCCTTGGTCATCTGTCCAAGCTTCCACTTCCTATAAGCTTCCTTTTTATGCTTTAGCTCAGTGCAGAGTTCTCTGTTAAGCCACAGTGGGCACCTTCCACATTTGCTGTTCTTTCTGCTCATCAGAATTATATCATCCTGTGCCCTTACCAGGGTTTCTTTAAAATACAGCCAACTCTCTTTGACATCTTTCCCCTTTAGATCAGTATCCCAAAGGATCCTGCCCATCAGCTCCCTAAGGGAGCCAAAATTTGCTTTTCTGAAGCCCAGGGTCTGCATTTTGCTTCTCTCTTTTTTTCTGTTAATCAGCATCTTGAACTCTATCATCTCATGGTCACTGCTGCCCAGGTTGCCATTCACATCTACGTCCCCAATCAATTCTTCTCTGTTTGTGAGCAGCAGGTCGAGAGGTGCAAGGTCCCTAGTTGGTTCCTCCAGCATTTGTACCAGGAAGTTGTCTTCAACAATCTGCAAAAACTTCCTGGTTTTACTTGTGCACCGCTGTATTGCCCTCCCAGTAGATGTCAGGGTAATTGAAAATCCCCTGTGAGAACCAGGGCCTGTGATCTAGAAACTTCTGCTAGTTGTCCATAAAATGCCTCATCGACCTCCTCTTTCTGGTCTGGTGGTGTGTAACAGACACCCACCATGACATCCCCCTTTTTGCCCTCTCCTCTAAACTTATCCCACAGACTTTCAACTGGCTTGTTTCCACTTCCATAATGGAGCTCTGAGCAGTTATAGAGCTCTTTTACATATAGCACTACTCCTCTCCCTCTTCTTCTTGAACAATTTATAACCATTCATGGCAGAGCTCCAGTCATGCAAGCTGTCCCACCATGTCTCTATTATTCCGATTATATCATAGTTCCTTGTCTGTGCCAGTACTACCAGTTCTTCCTGCTTGTTTCCCAGGCTCCTTGCATTTGTGTACAGGCACCTAAGATACTGGGCTGATTGTCCTCCTTTTCCATTTCGATTTTCAATTCTATTGCATCTACCTCCTTGCAGTTTCTCCCGGCATCATCCTCCTGGACCTGCCTCAGGTATTAAAGATTCATTAGGACATGTAACAGAATTATTTGATCCCCACCCCCATGTTCCAACTACCTTCTCTTTTATCCCTGGTGTTATAGTCCCAGCACCACCCAAGCTCCATTCCTTCCCCCAGGTCTCCCACATAGTGACTTAGCTGTGGGCTTTGGTCTCCTTCTCCCCTTAAAACTAGTTTAAAGCCCTCCTCACTAGGTCAGTCAGTCAATGTCTGAATATGCTTTTCCCCTTCCTCGACAGATGGAGTCCATCTCTGCCTAGCAGTCCCTCTTCCTGGAACAACACCCCATGGTCGAGGAAGCCAAAGCCCCGTTGAAGACACCATCTTCACAGCCAGGCATTCACTTCCAGGATGCATCTGTTTCTACTTAGGCCCCTACCCTTGACCGGAAGGACCGAGGAGAACACCACCTGTGCTCCAAACTCCTTCATCCATGCTCCCAGAACCCTGTAGTCACCTTTGATCTGCTGAGGATCACCTCTCGCAGAATCATTGGTTCCCACATGTATAAGTAACATGGGGTAGTAGTCAGAGGGGTGAATGATTCTTGATAATCCCTCCATAACATCTCAGATGTGGACACCTGGCAAGCAGCATACCTCCCAGAGGCCTTGTCAGGGTGACAGATGGGTGCCTCTGTCGCCCTCAGAAGTGAGTCCCCAACCACCACAACCTTACGTTTCCTCCTGGCTCTGGTGGCTGTGATCCTCCCAGCCTCAGGGGTGCAGGGCACCTCCTCTTCCACCTCATCCATTGTATCTAGTGCTGCGTAACGGTTTTTCACCACAATGGAGGGAGGGATGGGAGCAGGGGAGGAGCACTGTCTGCTGCGAGAGGTAACCAGCTGCCAGTGTCCTCCCTCTGCCATAGGCATCCCATCCTTCTTCACTGGTGTGGCAGTAGTCTTTGGCACCTGGATAGTATCCTCTTCCTTGCATGTCTCCTTGTGGATGCTGTTGAGGAACTTCTCCAGATCATGGATACTCCTGAGCCTAGACACCTCCTCCTGAAAGTCTCCCACCTGCCTCCTGAGAGATTCTATGAGAAGACACCTGTCACACTGAATGATCTCCCCAGCCTAATTGTCTCTAACAGGGAAATGCAGGCCACAGTCCCTGCAAGTCCACACCAAGATCTGGGTAGACATATCCATGGACAGAATTTCTGTCTGGATACAGGCACAGGTTTAAGAGACAGAAGGGATGTTGGTGCAAGCAGTGTGGCTCCTCTTCACCAATGTGGTTTCACCAACTCCTCCCCAATCTCCCTCTCAAACTCCCCTGTTTGGAGTCCCCTGGTTGCTCAGCTACTGGCTTTTAAGGCCTTCTCTGCCTAGGTCAGCCCTTGCCCCTCATTAAAAACACAGGGAAAGGGTGATCACAAGGCTGATTGAGGCTAATCAAAGGTGAGCAGGGAACAATGGTACAAACAGCCCCCAGGCACAAAAGCAATCACAATCCTGAGTCACACAGTAACTGACAACAGAAATCACCTGTAGGAAAGACACAAACACACAGTTAGCAATTCCCTTAGCCCAGGGTGTGCTCTCTCCTTTGCTTCTTCAGCAAGAGGATATCCTTGGCCTCCTTCTCTTTCTCAGGACTTCACCTACTCCTTCCCTCTCAAACTTCACTGTTTGAAGTCTACTACTATAGCATAAGTCCAACAAGTAAAACAACAGAATGCCACTGGTCATCGCCTACAGCCACCAAGTCAAACCTCTCCAGAAGATCAACAAGAATCTACAGCCTATCCTTCAAGGTGATCCCTCACTCTCTCAAACCTTGGGAGGCAGGGCACTCCTCACCTACAGACAGCCCCCCAGCCATTACCAAATACACACCAGCAACTATACAGCATAAAACAAGAATAATAAACCACACACTTATCCCTGTGGCAGGTCCCATTGGCGACACCACCATGGGACCTAACCAGGTCAGCCACCCTGTTAAGGGCTCATTCACCTGCTCATCTGCTAATGTGATATATACCATTATGTGCCAGACTGGACTGCCTCTGTGCAAAAGAATAAATGGACACAAATCAAACTTCAAGAATGGTAACAGTGAAAAACAAGAAGGGAACATTTCAATCACTATAGTCACACCTAACATGCTATTTTTTTTCCATTTCATTCATCTGACGAAGTGGGATTATGCACACAAAAGCTCATGCAAGAAATAAACTTGCTAGCCTTTAAACGTTCCACAGGACTCCCCGTATATTTTGCTGAACTAGACTAACATGGCTAACTCTCTAGAATTTCCATGAAGCCCCATGGCAGTTCCAGCAGATACCATTCAGTGATAAAACTAAATTCAGCAAACTGAAACATTCCTTTAAATTGTAAATGTCAAAATGAAACCTACTGGCATTTCCAAATCAATGTTTTAAAATCTTCCTGTTCTGTGATAAATTTAGATCAACTTTTCATCCTGATTCAGGAGGAAGACGAATGTCAGAATGTCCCAGAAGCTGCAAATTCAGATTTTAGGCCAGTTCTAGTGTGCAGTCAGAAAGCCAAAACATGAAAATAGCAAATATCCAATAAATAGTTAATAACCATCAAGAGAGCCATTCTGCCACACAGATATATATTCAGAACACACACACATCTGGCAACTTCAGTGCATGTGAAAGAAACAGACAAATGTTCATTCTAAATAGTACATATTTTCTTTTTGTCATATTGATACTCATACCTATTATCTGTAACAAAGATTTAAAAGGCAAACCCTTTCTATACATATATTGCCTACCCGCCTTACAACTCTGATAACCTCCCTCTCCACGGCAAGTACACTAAGTGTTTCAGAGCTGTAATACAGTTTAGTGCTGAATTATTCTATCCACACCATACATCCCATGTGTTGCAACAAGAAATGAGCAAGTAGGGCCTTATCCAATTTCCATTGGAGACTGAGTTTTTCCCATCTCCAAGGCAATGTCTTTTTTGTTTCAAAAAGGATGTTCAGTCTTTTGTTGAGATTCTTAAGGCAACTGGGAAAGCCCATTGTCATCACATAAAATAGACTCGTGTCTCCCATGGCTGGGGAAAGACTGAGTAATTCATAGGACCACTGATAGATATAATCTATCCTTTTTAATATGAGGAAATCTGCAACATTCCATGCCACATTCCAGCCAATGCTCAAAAAATGAAAATGACCACAACTTCCTTATTACATTCACGTCCTTGCCTTTGAAGCATATTTATGGCATAATCTCTTTTTGCCTGAGGGTTGGGGTGACAAGAATGAAAAGAGACTGATCCTGAATGAAGCTGCTGTTGAAGAATTGCTAGAAGATCTGGAACAGGGATTTAAAATGACCATTTTTATTATGTTTTCATTATGATGATTGCTTGCAAAAAGGTCTCACTTGCAGGACTGTCAAACTCATAAGTGATATGCTCTTCTACTTGAGTGGGCAAATTTTTATTCAGTGGCACATTTGATCTTTACGAACCCAAAAGAATGACTGTTGTGCACTTTTTTGAGATTAACAAATTCTCTCTATCTGGCTAATTAAAAACTCTGACAATATCATGGTTTACTTTAATTTACTAGAATTATCAGTTATTACTTCAGTCCATTCACTTGCTTGTTTCCTACTATATCCTTCAACTTTGGACATGTGGCTTTCCTGGAAATCTTACCATTAAAATGTATGTCTGTAATTAAATGTGTAATGTCTGTCTTGGTTTGGAAGTCTCAGTTCCTGACAGAAGCCTAACCAATTCATCTGCTTTTAGCCATGCTGTCACATGAGAATAACTAACTATAAACCATAAATTTGATAGCTTTCATCACTTTTTTATATTCATAGTATTATATACATTTTTAAACAGGAAGGAAAAATGCACAAGTACAGAGTATGAGAATCTTTTCACCCTTTATGTGGACTTGAGCTTCAATGTTGTTTAGTCTAGGCTGATATAACCAGGCGTATTTCCAAATTTTTTGGTGGCCACTGACATTCCAGTTTGAAAGTTGTTAATTCCGAGCAGAACAGGCATAATGAAATAAAAGGTGATTGTGACAAAAATCTGAGGTCTTAAACACCAGTGCCATTTGGGATAGAAGTTTAGAAACCATATCCAGATTATTAATCAAATTATGTGCTTGTCCACTCTATGTCATAGGCCAAACAAACATTCCTGATCCAAATTTCTGTGGTTTTGTGAGTTTAAATCAATATCTGAATGCTGAGTTGTGTTCCTCCATCAGTGGACTTTTCATCAGATGGCTTAATAAGAAGCTTCAGTGCCTTTTAATGTTCCTAAACATGTAACCTCTAAGTAGAGTGGTGCCTTGGAGGAGGAAGAGATTTTGTTTTTAAAAGACAGAACTAGAAATATAAAGAAAAACCAGATATTTCTTGTAATATTAATTATTTGTAGAATGAAACATCTATATTAGATGTGCCAGCCGACTCTTCTCATCATCTGTTTCAAGACTTCAGTCAGAGAATGACTCACAGTTAGTGAAAGAAAAATTGTTCAGGCTACACAAGGAGAGCATAAATATTATGTTTCACTTGGTATCATAATTAACTGCATGCTTCAAATATTTCTTTCATGTCTGCTTTCACAATAGGTAATATAATTTACCGTTAATAGGATTAAAATGTCTTTTAAAAAAAGTAAATACTTCAGTGGTTTAAGAATGTTTTGTGTTTTGTTTTGAACTGATACATATTTTACTACAGGTGCAAAATAAATAGGAAGAAAGTAATGAGGAAAACTCAGATAATGTATATAGTCCAGAAGCTAATGTGATTTTTTTTTCCACACCTGCTTGACAAAAAGAGCAGTTTGCTTCATGAGGTATTGAAAAAATGCTACACTTTCAGATCATGTACAAGTTTGAAAGATTTCATGCAGAGAAAGAAAATCACAGTTTGAAGACAGGATGTTTATAGTGGGGAGTTGATACTAGCAGGTTAGAAACCTTCAAACACAAGCGTACCTGTGTTTTGGACTGCTTTTTGAAACTGATAGTCAAAAATGAGAAATGCTCGTTAATGATTTTAAAGAAAGGCAGCTCAGTTTTATGTAGCCTACCTGGTGTTCAGAGTTCTGATATAAAAAGCGGGTGCAAAATATATGCATCCTGAGAAACTGAACTGGTAAACCATTCAGGTGAGTGAAAAAATTTAAAATCATTATAATGGAGTAAGTTTCATTAAAATCCAAACAAAATAAATAAAAAACAGATCCATTCACAATTGTATACTGTATTACATATTTAATGTTTTAGGGTGTATGCTATGGGCCTGAACTTGCTTTCATTTATACCAGTTTTATAGTAGCATAACTTTATTGACTTCACTGGAATTTCTCCTGACTTACATTTGTGTGAGAATTGAGAACACACACACACCCTCTACCTAGGTAGACAGAAAGTATATACTACATAGATTATATGATTAAATTTGTTTGTTGATTATAGAGAATCTTTTGGAAGGGTTTTAGTCTTCCTACCCACTGCCCAAACAGAATTTGGCATAAACATTTGGATGTAGTCACTTAACTGATGATCCATCTACTGAAGTTTCATTAGGGAGCCATGTGCATTTGCAAAGGATGAATGGTTTCATTAGCTCTGAGACTAATAAACTTATAAAAGTTAATAATGTGAATATGTTTGATTTGGAATTATGCACATAGACATTAAGAATCACAAAAAGGCATGCTTGATAATGCTCAGCTTGTTCTATACTTGCACAGGTGGAGCAATTTTCACTTTTCTGAGATCTTGTAATATATAGCACACATCCATTTCTCTCAGATATGGTTTAGTGACATGATCAGAAGTGTCTCATACTACATTGTGAGTTTGAAACAAAAGCACAGGTTTTAAACCCTTGAAATGTTTGGTGTCCTGAAATGTTTCACTGTACCTCAGTTGCTTTTCAGTCATGGTCATTTTTGTTTTTAATGCACAGAAAATATGTTATAATTAAGACAATCCCATTTTTAAAATCTGTAGTACAGATTTAGAGGTCTTAGAGCTCTTTTCTTGAGTATCAGAGAGGTATCTGCCAAATAAACCTACCATGCTTTTAGAGACTCCATAGTTGTCACATCAAGATTTTAACACCAGTCTAGGTTGAATTAATTTGTTAAACTCTAAGATTTCTATTTAGGTGGTGATGAGCTCAACTGCAAAGTCCAACTGATTTAGGAACCTAATCCCATTGACTATCAATGAGATTTCCCTAGGTGCCTAAATTCCATTTGAAAATGAGAATTAGGCATCTAAATTAGTTTGGGTTCAGCAAGAATGCTTGAATACCTTTAACAAGCTGGACCCTGAGACACAGGGCCAATATTAGACATCTATTTTTTAGCCATATTCATAAGAAATAGAAAAAAAAAACCACCTTAGTTTTCCTTCTCTCCTGGTCAGCTCTCATGAGGCTGCTGTTACAATGCTCATCATAGCCCACCTTTTAGTCCCAATGTTTGCATTATGATTCCCACATTTGAATATTTGTGATATTGTCTGAATAATAGCCTCCCAAATTGGAAACCTGAGATAATAGCCAACTTTCCTGTTAATATTCTTGTTTTCTATTTTAATGAATTTAAAGGTGGTGAAAGAAACTTAACTGGCAGCAGGCACACAACATCCACTCTTCTATCTGGACACAGATCAGTCTCAGCAGGGGCAACAGCAATGCAAGAGACCCCTGCTGCTATGCCTCAGTCCAGATCTAAAGTACAACCTCTAGATAAGTCATTCTCTATGCCTGAAGAATCTTTGGTCTCCATGAGAAGACTGTCAGCCATCATATCAATTCTATTGTGGACACCCTGTTTCTTTACATTAGGCACTAGAATGAGACCCCATCATGTTGTTACACAGAGGGCTTTGTAACATTCAGGTAGAAATGATTGATGGTAACTAGTGTCATTTCAAAAATTTGAATTGATGTCGTATCATTAAATGTAGCCAACAACTTGAGTCAGCTAGTTCCCGTCAACATTTTTGTTTTATTGAAGAGAGAGCTTGTCTAGGATAAACCTAGCACTGACTCAGTTTTTAGAGTTAACTAATAGCAGGCTGCAGCTACAGGAATTATAAATATATCAGTTTTTGTGTTGGCTGATACACCAATGTATCTATTATATGATTTATCATATATCCTAACATCTCCTTCAGGTAGCTTATGAGAAACTCATCTCTGTGTGTGCTGGATTTCTGTTAAATAGCCATAAAGTGAGCTACTAAAAGGAAACACTCCCTTTAACCCAAGACTGAATTCAGACTTACTATAAATTGTGCAATTCCAATAATGGGACATGTCTCCAGATTCTAGCAGGTGTGAATTTGGTCTCCAGTGGTTTGTGTGAGGCTCTGTATTTCTTTCCAAATAGATGAAAACCAATACTATCATGATCACTGGAGATTAACAGTCGGGATGTTGGAGGAAGGGGTTATTGATTATATTATCCCCTGGCACTCTGCATTATTTACCAGCATTAAATGGTAGCTATAGAGGGCACAAGCTAACTAAATCATATGACAACAGCCTGTAAGGTCTTTGGGACATGGACTGGCTGGCTGTTCTGTTTGTACAGTGCCGAGAACAATGCAGTCCTGGTCCATAACTTGGTATCCTAGTTTAAAAAACAAACAAAAAAACCAAATCTGAGTTCATCACCTCTGTAGAGGACTCACACGCAAAGCAGCACATCTTGCTTTGCAAGTGCTGTTACTGGCATAATGTGCAGTAAAATGAGAAGTGCTTCTGGGACCACCTAGTCCTGTACACATGTTAGTAAATGAACATGGTTATGTTGACTTTTAAAATATATCTGAGTTTTCTGGTCTGATTCTCCTTTCATTTACTATAAATTAGGAGCAATTCCATTGGTTGGAAGGACAAATTTTGCCCTTTGTTTTTCCTTATAACATACAAGGATAGCCTCCCCCTAAATCCCTCAAAAGTTCTTTACGACTGTTATTTTCTTACATTTGAAATATCAACTTCTCCTTGGGTATGCAGGAAATAAAGAACCAGCACTGCCGAGGCAGCACATACTTCAAACACTTCATACTAACTGTCTGTGTTAAAAAGCTAAGCAGCAATAATTACTAACCCCAGAGTTATCATCTAGATATGGTCAGACAAAGGTTCCTATGAATATTTTCAGCATGTCCTTTTCTTTCAGCAGTGTTCTCTTGCAATGTACTTTTGGAGGTACTGTGTTTCAAAGGAGATGTAAGACCAAGATCCTGGTTGCTTGTGGTCAGTAAAAAAAAAATACATCCTTTTCCTCAATAGTAAGAGTCATTTCCTGCCAAATTCCAGTATAGGAAACAACATTCTTCTTACTTAAATTCTACCAGTGATTTCAATCATGTATGATCTTCACTGCTGGACTTCTATGCCTGTATGGCTTACTGGGACTAGAAGGTGACAAGATTCCTGGATATACATACACATCTATATAGAGAGCTAAATTCCACCCACAATGTCACTGATATAAATCGTCAGTGAGGCCACTGCAGTAGATAGAATTTTTCAGAATTTACCAGGCCCACTAACAGTAGGGCAGAACAGTCAGTGCCTCCCTAGAAAGGAATGGCTGACATCCGAGTTGGCTTTTAATTATTTATTATATGCCATGCAGGTGCTTAGTGTAGTGGCTAACACCTCTGCTTAACATGCAGAAGGTCCTGGGTTCAATTCCCAGGGGGTTGGACTTGATGATCTCATGAGGTCCCTTCCAGCCCTATGATTTGATTTGATTTAGGTGCCTGAGGAAGCAGTATCTATTACTCACTTTCTGAGTCCTTTGGACTCTCCAGGGAGGGTATTGATGAGCAAGAGAAGCTGAGTAGCAATTGCCACCTCCTCATCCATCTGGGAACCTTCATGGTGCATAATAAATAAACTTGGCACAGGTGGTGGGTGGAGACTTTGAGCAGCAGGTGCCTCAGGAGAAAGGGGAGTGTGGAGAAGAGGAGGATACATGTCTATCCTCACATTTGTCCAGGCCCTTTTAAATCATCAGGCTCTTGAGTAATTGCCCAATTTCTTCCTGTATCTATGGGCCTGGAATTTACACCAGAATTATAGAGCAGAAGTTGACTCACAGTTTGTAGTAAATTGCTTTGAGATCCACCAATTTGAGAGTTCCAAAGGGGCAGTCATCTTAGTCTAGTTCAGTAAAACAAACAAGGAGTCCTGTGCCACTTAAAAACTAACAAATTAAGGAAATTAATAAAATAAGCTCAGGCAATAAATAAATTTGTTAGTTTTTAAGTGGCACAGGACTCCTTGTTTGTTTTACCCAGATGAGAGGTAGCATAGGGTTACCATACATCTGTTTTTTCCCAGACATGTCCTCCTTTTCAGACACTAGTCATCAGCTAGTAAGCTGAGTTCCTGTTGCTGTTCAGAGCCCCTGCTGTGCTGTTCATATTCAGTCAGTGACTTGGGCACCTCTGCTCTCCGTTAGTACCTGGTTCCAGAGTTGCTTGGATCGGAAAAGGATGATATGTTTGGGAAAAACCGGATGTGTGGTAACCCTAGGTAACATGGCTTAGATCCTTACTAGGAGTCTAAATATATTTGAGGATCAGGGCCCCTATTGCTAACGGGGCTTGAATGCAGTTGCCTATGTTGGCATTTTATAAGTACAGCCAAGGTATTGTAATAGAAATTTAAGTTCTAGGTTCTGCAGCAATTTTAATGCAGCAGTTTACTGAAACAGCTTTAGTGCTATATAAGATTACTTTCAGAAATAACCAAAAGAATGTTAAAGTTTTGGAGATATTTTAATACCAGAGGGAATCATTATGGCTATCTAGAAAATGAGCAACACACAGTTAGTGACCACATGTGAACAGTTTGGTTTAAGTGATTTGCCCAACAGCCCAGAGGAACTCTGGGACAGAAGCAGGGTTAGAATCCTGTACTACAGGGTGTCACTCAGTTTCCTAAACCATAATCCCTTTTTCCTTCCAACAATCTTCTGCCATGTTCATGATACACCTTCAAACTTCTTTGACAAATGAGGCTGGGATCAGACAAAAGTTTGAATCAGTTGATTGCTCTCATTATTCCCTGACCACCACCAAAATTGTGCCTATTTGGACACTGGGAGGTGGGTGGGTGCAAGCCCACCCACCGCTAACACCCCTCCCCCAGCTTAAGGGGAAGTGCCCTAGGCCTGGGGCCAACTGATTTTGGGGGGCAACTAATGAAAAACAGGAACGGGTGTGGGGGGGTCAAAGGTTCAAAACTAGGGACTTGGAGTGGGACACCGAGCAGAGAACCCCAGACAGCGCCCACTGCTCCTGGAACGTGTCGAGGGAGCCAGCGGACACGGCCCAGAGGAACTCTGCCCGGAGATGTGAACAGATGAGGGAATGGCAATAGGCCCCACAGTCGCAGGCCCCTCCCACTGCCAGCCTCCTCTCCCTGGTCTTGTAGATGACCTCTTTTGCATAGGGCAGGAGGAGGTTGGCGAGGAGGTCCCATGACTTCGTGGGGTCACAGATGGGGAGTGAATAGAGGAATGTTTGTGGGGAGAAGTGCAGCCAGAACCTCAATAAGAGTTTCTGGAGGAGCCAGAAGAGGGGCTGCAACCTGGTGCATTCTTGATAGGGGTGTGCCAGGGTACCACCCAAATTGTGCTGGGCAGAGTCCTGTGGAAAAATAGTAAACAATCATAACCAAAGACAGTCGTAATGTATAGGCACAAGGAGGTTGAAACAAGGTTGCATGAACATTCTTAATTTTGACATTTCTTAACTTTGTCACCTAATGGTCTGTTAATGAGTTTTTAAAATATATATATATATATTTTCCTAGCTTTAAAAAACAAGATTCCATGGGTCATCAGTAGGCTTAAGACCTTTAGATCCACAACACAGACCTAAATCTCTTCAGCTAGTGGAATGATTACAACAGTAGGCTTTTATCCTCTACCTGGATCAGATGCTAGAGGGGAACAAGTCATATTTTGATTGTTAGTTTCTAATCATTTGTTGACAACAGAGGAATGTTGCAAGCATTTCCAGACTCCAGATGGGAGTGTCCTTCAGTCTTATTAATCCTTTTGCATAACTTCTCACATGTATTCCCACAGATGATCTCCCTGCACCACACAGAGACTGTGTCTGCACCCTTCTACCCCTTTAACTCCAACTTGACAGCTTGCCTTTGCCCCTCTGCATTCCATTCAAACAGCTTCCTTTTTCTGCTCCTGACTGTTTCATGTACTGTGTGCTGGGTGATAACATGAGAGGCCTCCATATTTCTAAACTAATCCAGCCCTTTGTTAAGCAAACTATTAACAGAGATACTGCACTTTAACATTCTTTTAATTATTTCTTAAAGTAATCATATATATTGCATAGCACTAAAGCTGCTCCTAGTATTCCAGCCATGTGCAAACGAGATTGACTTTCTGGTGTCTCTTTCACGTTTTTCTCTTCTGCAGCCCGGGCTTTTTGCTCCAAATTCCATACAGGTTGCTAGACTCAGTCACTATCAGGGTACCAACAGGGTGAACAGTGGAAGCAAGGCAAAATAGTCTTCCTGCTTTCAGTTCTTGAGCCCCTGGTGGTTGAAAGGAGCAATTGCATGAAAAGCCTGCTAAATCCTTGTAGCCACATGATCGAATATGATGAGTTGGGATAGTGCGTGCTCAGGCTGGTTGGTAAGTAGGGAACTGTGAGTGGATGGTGCATGCCTAGTGCTGACAAAGTCATCTGGGAATTCAGCTATCAACCTCTAAGAAACTGTACTGAACATGTACAAAGTGAGATTTTTCACAGACTCATACTTTGGTAATTTTGGTGGATTTTCACAGGGCAGTGCAACCAACAGGCAAATTTCAAGTTGCTGCTTCTAAACATGAGGGTGTTAGAGTGACTCAGTGATACTATTATAAGGGTTTTTATCATGGGCTTGTAGCAGGGCATAGGCTTCACCTGATCTGCCACTTGAGCACTAATGGGCAGTAGAGTGAAACCACCTGGGAAAGCCTGCAAGCTGGAAGGCTGATGAAGAGCAGCAGGGTAGCACCCTGAGCCAGGCCTTGTAAAGGTGCACGCAATCAAGACTTAGAGAAGGTCTTAGGTGTGTGCTTGGAAGAAAGAAGCTGACTAGCAAGTTGAGTCTGAAGGTGCTAGAAAGGGTTCAAGTGACTAACCTAGAGGGAGTGCGGATGCCTCTGGGAAAAGGGGCTGCCCATTGTAAGGACTGGAATGCTGAGGCTGAGATGACTGTATATAGCTGGTGGAGGGAACACGTATAAATAAAGAGCACTCTTGTGAGCATTCAAAGGATGTCTGGGCATGTTTTGTGGATGTGGAGGAGCAGAGCCAAAGGGGGTGAGTGTGGACCCTATGACAAGAATAAAATAAGTTATTTTTCATTAATGTTATTTTCAGAAATAGTTAAAACATTTTTGCTGAAGCATTTTCTCTCTTGCACATGCATGTGCCCACATGTACAGACAGCACTTGAGGCAGATACTTGACAAAGAATTTTTCAGCCTAAATGGTTCAAGTCTTGCATAAGCAACTGAAACTGGGAACATATAATGGAAAGTGTTAGTATTTATGGTTAAGGTTGCCTATTGCCAGATCTATCAATGATCCCACTATATACTTAATTATTACAGCTATATCAACCAAATTAATCTCAGCCATATTTTTAAAAAATACTTATTTGTAAACATTGACTGTTTTGGCAAGTAAATTTATGACCTAACGTGTTGCTTTACATGTTCTGAGGATTTGTCAGTCAATGATGTCACATTGCACAAGTAGTAGAGGGAAAGACATTAATGATGAAAGGTCAAACCTTGGTCTCAGACATGCATGCATAGCTCCTGATGGTTTTAACTGGATTGTCACACACACATTTTGACTTCAGGATTTGATCCTTAATCTGATAGCCTTTAGTTCAGTATAACATGTCAACTTAACAATATATCAAAAATATTTTCTTGATTTCTGCACTTTTTCCCTTTAGAAAGAAATCACTTCTATATGTTTGGATCAGGTGTTAATTATTCCCAGTAAGGTTTGGGGGTAACAAGTGATGCAGACATCAAACCACCCACTCTCTTTGTAGATGAAGGGGAAGTGGTATCAGGAGGATTTCTGCTGAAGTGTTCATCACATCTCAACTTTCAAATTGTCCAAACCATTCAATTATAACACTTCATTCAATGCATGTCAGCATGTCTGGCACTGTGTTTCAGAGAAAGGTTGAGCTGGATTTCTCAAAGAAGCAGACGTTTGCTTGTCCCCTTGAGGGACAAGCAGAGAGGGGGTCTATTGGCTCAAAGTTGAGACCACTGGTGGAGCTGTATATGTATATAGGAACTATTATAGCTTTCTGACATTGTAGCCTGCAGCCTCTGTTGGCAAATATATATGTAAAAGACTGAGATGTCCCCTGGTGACAACACAAGTACAAAATTTGCTACCAAATAAACAGGTAAAACAGTGAAATTGTGACAATATGCTAACAGAGTTTAGCTGTGCTGTGGGTTCTAGTCAATACAAATCTAACACCTATTTAACTCTCTATCAGTTCTTTACAAAGGAAATGGAACAAATGCCCAAGAGAGGACTTGGATCCAGTCCTTTGAAGGACTATGGATTTTTCAACGGCAGGGATACAGAGGTCTCCTCATACAATACATCACTGTCAGGAACCAGCCACTCTCGATTATGGTCGTTGGTCACTGATAATAAAAAGGGCCATCTGAGGAAGAAGACAGGCATTAAGGGTGGTGGGAAGAAAGGAAGGTGAGAGAACTGTAAAGCAAATTGGAAAATCGAGCTTCTTGGATTTGGTTTCTTCACCTTCATGAACAGTATGGGATTCCAAAGCTCAAGATCATTAAGTATTTATAAGCAACCTTGTTCAATTTTAAATGTACCGTAGAGGCTTCAGGCTTCTTTCAAGTGCTCAGTCTGTTTTGATGTTAAGCTGTGGAGTGACACCGGTGGAAATTAGCAAAGTTCATTAAAAACCATGCATGAGAATATTTTTCAGTGTCTGAGTAGAATCAAGAAAATATTACAAGCTACTTCTGTGAACTCAGTTGGCTGGTTCCTTGTGCGATGCTCCTTATGATTTGGCGCTCTTACTTGGGTAGCATTTTGGTTGTTAAATATGAAAGGCAAAAAATTAGCTTGTGACATGGAAAGCTATGTAAAGAACAAGCTTTCTGCTTCTCTGGCAATTCCAAATTCTTATTATTAATAATAATAGAAAAATTAGGATATAACAAATGAATATTTAAGAAAAAAGCTGGTGAATCAGTTTGAAGAACGTATTTTTGAATCAAATAAGGTATCTTTTGTTTTGATAAACATCAAATATTTGATTTTGATTAAGGATATTTTAACAGCCATTTTGATGCTTTTAAAAAACTAAAGGATGCTTTTGAACAAATATTCATTTTGAAGAGGACATTTAGAAAATGTCAGAATAAAATTTTTGTTTTTGTTTTGTGGGTTTTTTTAGGTTTTTACCAAAACTATTCAGCAAAACTGACATGAATTCAGTAAACATATGGGTGTCACTAAATATGTGTTGTTTTTTTTTTCCCCAACAGGAAAATGTTTGAACCAAAATACTTCATCCAGCTCTGTCTTCCTTCGATAATGCAACAACTTGGCACAAGGTCAGATAACTTAATGCCAGATACTGGGACACACACACTTATAAACTCAGCCTTAAAGATGAATGGTAGGATTTTCCTAAGCAACTTAAGAACGCAAATCCCATTAAGTGATTGTCAATGTGACTTGTGTTCTTAAATGTCTTGGGTGTTTTCAAGCTCCCATTGAAAAATTTAGGAATACTGATGTGTGTGGGTGCACCACAGAATCATTATGTCATTTGGTTTACATAATGCAATATATGACAGACTCTTCAGCACTGGGCTAGCATTTGTTGTTACAAGCCTGTTATTGCTTTGTGCTCAATTTCTGTGGCAGGCACAAGCGGCTGACTATTCTGAGAACTCAATTCCCTTGCTACTTTAAAAAAAAAAAAAAAAGACGACACCAAACTTTTGAATGGAGTTTTGTTTAAGGCAAAATTAATAAAACTTTTGGTTTTTGAAACTGTAAGCTTGCCAGTTTTTTAGTGTGGTTTTCTTTAATGCATCTGATTGCAGTGTGTCCACATTCCTTTGCACCATCACATTCACATCATCAAATGCTGCAGAGCAAAGAATGTCGTTATAAGGAATGACATGTGTCAGTCCTGATGTATGTTTTCCTTTCAGAGATCCAGCAGCTCTTAAACAAATTCAGGTCACATGTTTGCTACCTTACTGTTCTCAGGTAATTACAATGGGATGAGATCCAGCGCATCTCCCTGTCAGACAATGGCCAGGAAAATACTGTAATTGAAACCGCTGAGAGAATTTCCCTCAGACAATGTCTATGTAAATCCACAATAAAGAATAATTCTATGATTATGTAAAATTTGCACAAGTCCTTTTATCTTTAAAAGACTGCTGCACCCTATTTCGCCCCACATTCCAAGCTGAAAGTTAAGAGTGGGAAGTATAGTGTTTCTGGGGCCAATCTGGCTGAATGTACACAGGACTAAATTTAGCCTTTGTGTAACTCTGTAGTTTACCTAACAGTGATTTCCTCCCCCACCTCCACCCCTTGAAGCAATGGAGTTTTTTCTGAAGAGATAGTGCTGGACTGGGTCCTTACTATCTTCCTCTTTCTCTTTTGCTCATACAGATTTCTCATTTATTCTTTCTTTTGCTGTAATGCTTTACATTAGTAATTTCTTCTGTATATTGTTGGCTATATTTTTGGTATCCTGAGTAGTAGCTTACTCCTTAAGTAGTCTCCATGAAATCAGTGTTCTTTATGTGGGCAAGGGTGACAGGATATGACCCGTAGGGGCAAATTTCACCTCACCTGTATTAATGTGTCAGACAGCAAGTTGGTAGCAGGAGTTTTGCTCCCTGATTGGTGCCTACTATGCAGGGGCCAGAAACAAAGGTAGTTTGTGCCGAAAGGGATTCCACTTGCAAGTGATACAGTGCTGGAGGCTACTTCCAAGGAGGTGAAGGGGCAGGACCTTATCTCCCACCCTACCCTGCAGATTATGACAAAGAACATTTTCTGGTGTAACCGCTGCACTCCCCACAAATACTGTTGAATTTCTTACCTATAAAAATCATAATTAAGAATCATTTGACTAAAAGACAGCTAAAGAATTCCTGGTTGAGACGTATGCATTGCCTAGGACTTACCCCCACTGAGCCTAATCATCAAAGGAGCATGGACACCACTATGTGTGTTTGCCAAATCTGCCTAAGCCCCTTGGGCTGATGATTAGATTGTATATGCTGCAATGTGGAGGCTTAATTAGACTAGAGATCCTCTAAATGGCCCCATTCCTGCATTATATTCATATTTCTGATATTATTCTGTCAGTCATTAGGTATTGATAAGTCACTTACAAAATAAAAGTGCATGCAAAAGCGGGAACCTTAATAAAACTGCATGTTAACATCAAGGTGAAGGTTGTCATTAAAAGAAAAACTAAGGATAAAACTAGTGTGCTAGGATATGTCTCATTAGCAACTAAGAGTAATGCTGCCACAAGTCAACCACATTTCCTCTTAAGTGTTGTATCATGTAGCACTCTCTGGCAGGGTGTGGCTCAAACCTCCTCCCTGTTGTTTCCTTCTTGGAGCATCTTCTCTTGTCTCCTCACTGGAGTTGAGTCCTTGGTTCTTTTCTGAGACACCTGGTGCCTCCTACTATCATGAGTCCTCACATGCCAGAGCCACAAGATTTGTTGTCCTTTCAGAAAATGACTACTACTACCATGGCTGGCAAGGAATATAAAAGCAGGACGGACACACGCGCGTGTGCACACAAACACAAAGTTCAGCAACACCAACCTCAGCAAAAAGATACACACCCCAAAATAATAGCATAACAAAGGAGGAATATACTGGCTGCAAGAGAACAGGCAGGAAAGGATATGGCTTGCTATTAAAGGATATGGGCTCACTACTAAAACATCAACAAACCAACCGATTCCCCACTCAGAATTCTCACTCCTTGCATGGTGCCTTCACAGGTAGCTAGTATGGATAAGATGAGTCAACAGATAAGCACCACTCCACTCTTACTGTTGGTCAGCTGAATCAAAAAGTGTCCCCTTACTGTGTCTTTGCCCCTGGCTGGGACCACATCCTCTTTTGACTCCATGGCTTAGGATCATTTGGGGTGTCCCAGCTGGCTCTCAGTAGCTACTGTTGGGTCAGATCCCAGAAATTTTGTATGCTGGTCTTTGATAGTTCTGCTTCAACTACAGTACCTTCCAAGGTCAAAGCTCATAACTAAGTTAGGCTGTCCCCTCCCCCTGACAATGCCATGCAGAAGTTTCCCCATGGACCTCATGAGGAGTTTCTGGTCTTGTCTGTCCCCAGCCCTGGCTCTAAGCATGCTGGCGTGTGGGGTCGGATGGTTCTGGTACCCATTAGGGTCCATAGACTAGCACAACCTAGGGGCTCAGTCCAGAGTTCCAGCAACTGGCAAACTCTAAGTGGGGGTTACGTGTACAGAAACTAATTTGTGTGTCTGTTTAGAAAGACACCCAAGAAGAAATATTGGCAAATATCTATTTCCTTCAGTAGGACTATTTTCACAATAAGGTCGCACTTGCCATGAGTAAGGGTGGCAGAATATGGCCTAGATATATGGATCATGAAGTTGGGGAATTACATGCAAAAAAGTTAGCATGTACATGACAGTTCGCACCAGCAAGGCCTAAATTTCCACCCAACTAAAAACTTTTTTGCAACATTTTTCAACTAGCTACAATCCAAAAATAGAAGCAAAACATTAATAAATCACCTTTCCACAAACATTGAGATTTATAACAGTAGTATTGCACAAGACCTTAGCCATAGCATCACTATGCTAATGTGGTTATTTAATAACAGCATTGATGCCATCTCAGGCTTTACCTTTTTGATTTAATTGTATGTCATGACATAGTGCTGCAGTATGGCTTGAATCCCACAAAGAACAGCCCCATGACCCTTGGAACGAGGCAATGCGAACTGTGCTATATGGCCACTGCAATGCCGTCCACATCCTCTCAGCCACAATATTCAGAGCAGATGCATTCAAAAAACTCACAAAGCCTGACAGTGTCAAGATCACAACAAGAAAAAACCGAACGAGCATTTTGTTGTTTTTTTTAAACACATTTCTCCCTCCACCCCAATCATCTGTAGCACCTGTCTTTTATTGTCTTCTATGGGTGGATAGAAAGAGAAAGTGCATACCTCCACACACGTACAACACTTGCTTCCCTTACATTCCCTCCAATAGTTATTCAGGTTATAATTTTAGAATAATTAACTGTGTTTTAACTTCTAATGCCCAGTGAAAGTTTGTATTACATAGGCTCTACTGTGTTCATGACTCAAGGCAGAAATGTACATACAAATATCTCACAGTCTGTGACCACTCCAGATGTCCTAGAGCAAAACCTCATTCTGTGGATGGACTGATGAGTTCTGAGGTCAGAGGAAATCTTTAATTGAGCTAAATGCTTTTGGGTCTGGTTCAGATGGGTGGGCTAAACTACCAGATCTCTCCAAAATACTAAATAAAAATTAAATTTCTTAACTACTGGTAATTGGGTGTTACAGTGAATTACTACTTCTCATCAAGTCTTGCTTTAAGTGAAAGACCTTGTAGTTTGCTTTGGGCTTCAATCAACACAAAACACCATTCACCTTTCTCACCAGCTAGCATTGCACATTTCCATGTTCCCTTCACTGTGACTCATCCCTATGGATACTTGCATCTTTACTGCTTTTAAATTGCATATTTCCCTTTAACTCTGCTCCATTTCCATATGTCATTTTCCTCCTTGCCTGTCTGGGAGTCACTGTACGTAACTCTGTAAAGCATTATCTCTTCGTCTCTGTAAAGTATTACTTTGTGTGAAGGATGGTACATAAAAATAAATTGCATTGCACTGTATTTTTGGATTGGCACCTAATCTTTCCTGAGCTCATTCAGCCCATTTCTAAAAACTGTTGGATCTTACTGACTCTTCTGAGCCAATGAATCTTGCAGACTTTTCAGATCCTAGAAGAAGCGTCCCTAATTTTCAAGTCATACCTCAACACTGACCAAAGTATTGAAGTTAGGAGAGCACCTAGAAAATGTGAAGAAAAAAAAATGCTTGGAATTCTTCCTTGTTTATTCCATTACTTAATCTCACCTCTCTCTCCCCACCCCACCCACATTTTACATGCAAATGTCCACCAGTATTCTAGCTGCAGAAGAAGCATTGTAATGGTGTGCTGAACTGATAGTGAAACAATCCAACAGCTTGCTTATGTATCTATTTGGCTTAGGATGGAAAATTAGAACAGCTTTAATCTGCTAGCAGCGTCAAGCAGGGAAGCACTCCCTGGAGTGAAAGAGTTAGGAGTATCACAGCAGGGGCTGATGATAGGCAACTTGCTGCAGTGTCACCGCAAGGCTGTTGTAGTTTGTGCACAAAAAGTGAGGGTGCTGGAGAGTACACAGGTGATAACTGGAGAGAACTGGGGAAGGACGATAATCTGCATGCCAAATAGTTCTGGCATGAGAAGACTGTGTTACCATATTATTATAACTTTGTCCTTTTTGACAGCTTACTCATCACATCCAGAATTAGGCCCAGTCCTGCGAATGGCTATAGTTATGTGCACTGCTGCATCTGGAGCCCCAAGGAACTCAATGGGGGCATGCATAGACACAACAATAAGTGCATGTGCCATGAACTGCAGGCTCAAGTCCTGGATTGTAAAATCCTGTTGGTAAGGACTATACATTTGCATATACTGTGGAAAGCACTAGCAATGCTTTTGGGTCCTCATTAAATAACCATAATCATAGAAAGAAAGGGGTTATGGTTACTCTATGCTTACACTGAACAAAATCAGGCTAACTGATGACCGTGTTCACTTGTTTTGCAAATCATTGAACTCTCCTGTGCTTTTCAAAAGGACTAGGTGTTTTGGGCTAACAATTTCTTTGTAGCTGGCTGAACCAGCAACAGGTATGATGCAGGTGATCCTTATGTAGGGCATTGCAGTGACTTGGCCTTTGCATTTTCCTGTTGTCACGAGTGGAATTTTCATATGTCCTCAGTAATGCCTCAGACCCAGTCTTCCTTTCCAGCCATGAAAACAATTGTACAGGTGCTTCACTCTCCCTATGTGTTTAGCTCTACCGCATACAGTGGTCCTACTCATATGTGTATAGATGGGCACGTGTATTTGCCAAGACAAGGCCAAGAATCTGAAGACAATAAAATAAATGTTAAAACCAATTAAATATGACAAATTGGTTTGTCAGAGATGCAACAACTTCATGACATTATGGTAAGGTATTGCAAGCACAGGCTAGTTGCAGATAATTTATTTATTTTTTATATCAATACCTTTTTACAACTATGGACAAGTTCTGTTTCCTATTTAAGTAATTGATACAATGTAATATGAAGACATTTTTATTTATCTGTTCATTTTGAACTTTGTTCAATATGTCTACAAATGTTATTAATCACAAGATATCATTTATTCTCCTGCTTAAACCAGATTGGTGAAATAAATCTTTTTTTTTCTGTATAATGATATATAATATCATCTTCATGTGGGGACAATATTCAGGATCTGTCAAATTTGTGTACTGCCTATATTGCTACATGTGTCACAAACCTGGACCCTCTTACAGGAAGGTTTGGAGCGACTAGAGGCATTCCATATGGTCAGTCAAAGCTAGTTCCTGAGCATAAAGTGGGTGGACTTAATGTGACATCTCAGAAACTCAGAAAGAGCTGGCCTTCTTCCAGTCATACATTAGAAGTGATGTTTCATGCTCTACGGGCATGTTGCAAGGATGAACAAAAACATACCAGCACACTTTATTTTCAACCTTTCTGTTGACATGCAAAGAGGTCCATGCAATACACCTACATAATGCTACCCACTTGGCTGCCCCAGAGATTTATGAATTTGCAGGATTATGACAAGTCTAGGAACTGCCATAAAGGATGGTGAGAGACACACCATCAGTTGTGGTGGCCCTGGCTGGTGCTATGGTCCTTAGTAGACCATGCATGTTTGATGATGCTTATATAAAGCTATTCAGTGTAGTGAGCGCTCCCTTGTTGGGTACTACAGTCACTGCTGCAACTAAAGTTGTTGTGATTTGAATGTAACACTGTGGTGCAACCTTAACTCAAAATATCCTTGCTTTTGTCTTTTGTATTAGTGACCATTTTTGTTCCTTTTTTACACTTTCAAATGCTCTGAAAGTGTTTTGCATTGATTTTTTATGTTATCCTGACATTTTACTGGCATTTGACTGGCATGGCAATCAGAGGCTGTGTGGTTTTCCAGCATTGTTTGCATTGCCATTATAATTATTGTGTAATGGACTTAATAAGGACTCAAATGATTTGTCCTGAAAAGTCTTACTGCAATAGTGAACTCCCATTTTAATAGAATCTCACCTTTTTTTCCCCCCAATGCAGAAGTCAACTAATTTACTAGGGAACAAGCTCTAGAGAGCTTATCCAAGTAAAAGTTCCATTTAAATCAATGGGAAAACTTCTGAGTTCCTGGCCATGAAAAGACTCTTGGATTTCAGTCAGCTAGGGATCAGACTCTCATTGCTGGAGAGTAATAAATTCACTACAGCAGATGTGTGGGAACCAGCAGATCAGGCATCTAAGGGCATGCCCATATGGTTACCCAATCTCATCTCATCTCTTCTGAACAAGAAACATCAATGGACTCCATGCTTGTCATGTTATACTTCATTTTATGATCCTTTCATGAGGTGGCTTATATACTAAAGCCACACTTAAACCAAATGTGCATGTTTGACTTCACCCAGTAATGTGAAAACATGAAGCTTCAATCATGCATCACCTCCAAAATTGTTGTAGAGTAATTAATCTATAATTCATAGTGCAACTGGCAAGCAAATAGGTTTAACAGAGGAATTTTCAGTTGGGATGATGTTGTAGTTGCATTTTGCTGAGATGAATGTTGAACAAGTATGCCCAAAAATGGTAAATGATTTATTGTTTTACTTATTATTAAAAGTAAGTCATCGCTAAAGTGACAATAAGTTACATAGTTGGAACAGGAGCTGCTTTTGAATTAAAACAAGTCTTATTTCATTTAAATCCCTCCAACAGTTTAAACTTAGATCAGAAAACAACAGATTATTGAATAGAGGAAACACTCGTTTTGAACTAATGGCTGCAACCAATTTTGCTGATGATAGAGCAGCATCTTGGCCAATAATAAATAATTAAATAACTCATTATTGATCTATCTGTCTGCTATCTATCATCAAATTATTGAATTTAAGCTTTGAAGGAACCAATAGTGCAGTCTTTACTCAAGAAGTCATCACTGGATGGTGATAGTCTTGTTAATGGCCAGTATCATCTCTTCTCTTTTTGAACAAGATTGTGAGAAGGTTGTAGTGAGACAATTCTTAAAAGTATGTAGGTACTTTGGATTTCTTTAACCCTGCAAAATCTGAGTAGAGGCCTGGCCACAGCGCAGTGTTTTCTGTTTCCTCTGTGTTGTCTGATTTGGCTGATGCAGATCAACACCTCAGCTGGTGTCTAGCTGATACTGGGGCCTGGGTGAAAGTGAGCTGACTGAAGCTCAGTCCATATAAATGTGGTGATGACAGTGTGCAGAGGGAAAGAACCAGAGGAGATGGCAGTGGTACTATCATTTCCTTTTATTGACGGAGTGTTTCTGCTGTTACTTATTGGGATTTACAATTTAAAGGTGGTTTTAGACCTTCAGCTGATGTTTGATGATCATATTACAGCAGTAGCACAACACTGTCAGCTTTTCACCATCTGTGACTGGCTAGGAGATTGCAACCTTTTCTTTTGGAAGCAGGCCTTGTCACAGTTATCCATGTTTTTGTTGCCCGAAGATCAGACAATTACAATGCACTCCACAAGAGGCTACACTTCAAGCCATTTGGAAATTGAAGGGCAAAATGCTGCAACTTGCTTAATGAGTAAGGCATAATGCTGGGACCACATTAATGCTCCTGGAGCTGTACTAGTGGCTCATTGGTTTCTGGGTAGAATTGAAGTTATTTTTTGTGATGAGGTATAACATGTTAAGTGGTCTGAGACTGACCTACCTGAGGGACTGTCTCTTCCCAGAATATATTGTCACAGATCACCGTCAGCAGGGGTGCTTTAGATGGATTCCCAAAACAAACCAAAGTCTCTCTGAGGACTCCATGATTCTGGAACTTTCTCCCCCCTTACTCCAGAATAGTCTGAACTTACAAACTTCCTGAGCAGTCTACAAAAGGCACATGTTTTATAGGGTCTCTGGGAAGGGCAGAAGATATGCTTCCCAGATGATGAAGGGGTTAGATGGTCAGCTGGCCAAGCATTTATTGAAATGATTTGAATTCTGCTGCAATTCAGTGTAATTTTAATTATTGTATGATTAGTTATATTGGGGACCCTAGCTCCTGGGATAGGCATCTCTGTTACCTTCATCAAAAACAATATATTAAATATACACTATTATTCATATAGTGCAGTATCTGCTGAACATAGTGATGGCTCAGACTAAAATATGCAAGTGAATTTCAAGGAAGACAGGGTAGATTCTATAACTATGATGTTTCCATCACCTATCTCTGAAAATCTGATATTGTTCACTGTCAGAGACAGGATAAATACCTCTTTAGAAAAACTGCTGATCAAATCCAGCATAGTAATGCTTATGATTCTTACTCAAGAAAGACCAAGTTTTGGAAGTCCTAGGTTCTATATATACTATACAGAATAATTCGTTTTTTTCCATGCAGCTTGATTTAAGCATATTTGCTGATATATAATAAGTTATTAAAGGCTACACTTAAAAAAATTGGATTTGACTTTCAGTTTGCAGTGGTGAGTTTCACGGAACAAGTTAACAGTCAAAACATACTCAGGGACAGCTGAAGCAGTGTCAGACTTTGTTCTGAGAATGCAACAGAAAACCTAGTAGATAAAGATGCTGGCAGATGATGTGTTGAGCAGACCCTGGCACTAATGGCTTTGTATATGCCGATGCGGGCACATTGTGGTTGGCAATGCCCAATAAGTGGTAAACTAAACTTATTAAATGATAAGCCATGTGTAGGCTGCATAAGTATGTTACAGCCTTGTGATTGGCCTGCCCCTGTGTGACTAACAAGGGGCAAGGGCTGACCTAGGCAGACAAGGCCTTAAAAGCCACTGCTTGAGCGACCAGAGGGAGCTCGTGAACAGGGGACTGCAAACAGGGGAGTTTGCGAGGAGTTGGGGGAGGAGTTTGGGGAGGCCACAATGGTGAAGAGGAGCCGTACTGCTGGTGCCAGCGCCCCTTCTGTTTCCTTTGCCTCTGTTTGTAGCCAGACAGACTGTCTGACCATGGATATCTCCACCCAGATCCTGGTGTGGATTTGCAGGGACTGTGGCCTTCATTTTCCTGCCACTGATGATCAGGCTAGGGAGGTGAATCTATGTGATAGGTGCCTTCTGGTGGCATCTCTCCAGAAACGGGTAGGAGAGTTACAGGAGGAGGTGTCATGACGCAGGGGTATCTATGGCCTGGAAAAGTTCCTTGACAGTGTCCATGATGAGACCTGCAAGGAGGAGGTCCCTATCCCAGTGCCAAGGGCTACTGCCACAGCTCTGGAAACGGATGGGATGCCTATGGCAGAGGAAGGACACTGGCACCTGGTCACCTCTGGCAGTAGACAGTGCTCCACGCCTGCTCACATCCCACCATCCATTGTGGTGAGGAACCGTTATGCGGTGCTGGACACAATGAAGGAGGTAGAGGAGATGACATCCACCGCAAAGGCTGGGCAGATCACAGCCACCTCACCTAAGAGGAAACAAAGGGTTGTGGTGATTGGGGACTTACTCCTGAGAGGAACGGAGGCACCCATCTGTTGCCCTGACAAGGCCTCTAGGGAGGTATGCTGCCTGTCAGGTGCTCTTATCCGAGACGTAACGGAGGGATTGTCAAAAATCATCTGCACCTCAGACTACTACCCCATGCTTCTTATCCATGTGGGTACCAATGATACTGCGAGAGGTGATCCTCAGCAGATCAAAGGTGACTTCAAGGCTCTGGGAGCGAGGGTGAAGTTGTTTGGAGCACAGGTGGTGTTCTCCTCGATCCTTCCAGTCAAGGCTAAAGGCCTGAGGAGAGACAGATGCATCCTAGAGGTGAATGCCTGGCTGTGATGATGGTGTGGTCAGGAGGGATTTGGCTTCCTTGACCATGGAGTACTGTTTCAGGACAGAGGATTGATAGGCAGAAATGGCCTTTACCTGTCCAGAAAGGGGAAGAGCATATTTGGGCACAGACTGGCTGACCTAGTGAGGAGGGCTTTAAACTAGGCTCAATGGGGGAAGGAGACCAAAGCCCACAGGTAAGTGACAGTGTGGGTGATCTGGGGGAAGGGATGGAACTTGGGGGGTGCTGGGACTGTAGCACCAGGAATAAAAGAGAAGGTAGTTGAAACGTGGGAGGGGGGGATCAAATAATTGTCTTAAGTGCTCTACTAAAGCCCCAATACGTGAGGAGAGTGGGAGAGGAGAACTCCAAGAAAAAATGCAAAGAGGTATATGTAACAGAATTGAAAATCAAAATGACAAAGTAGGGCAATTGGCCGGGTATCTTAGGTGCCTATACACTAATGCAGGGAGCCTGGGAAATAAGCAAGAAGAATTGGTAGTACTAAGCCCTGCAAATAGTGTAGTGGCTAACACCTCTGCTTAACATGCAGAAGGTGCTGGGTTCAATTCCCAGGGGGTTGGACTCGATGATCTCATGAGGTCCCTTCCAGCCCTATGATTTGATTTGATTTGATTAGTGCAGACAAGGAACTATGATATCATAGGAATAACAGAGACGTGGTTGGATAGTCTGCATGACTGGAGCTCTGCCATGGATGCGTATAAACTGTTCAGGAAGGACAGGCAGGGAAGAAGAGGGGGAGGAGTAGCACTATATGTAAAAGAGCTCTATGACTGCTCAGAGCTCCATTATGGAAGTGGAAGCGTGCCAGTAGAAAGTCTGTGGGTTACATTGAGAAGGGAAAGCAACAAGGGGGATGTTGTGGTGGGGGTCTGCTATAGACCGCCAGACCAGAAGCAGGAGGTGGATGAGGTGTTCTATGGACTACTAGCAGAAGCTTCTAGATCACAAGCCCCGGTGCTGATGGGGGACTTCAATTACCCTGACATCTGCTGGGAGGCCAATATACCAGTGCATGGGCAATCCAGGAAATTTTCAGAGAGTGTGGGGACAACTTTCTGGTACAAATGCTAAAGGAACCAAGTAGGGGCCTTGCATCTCTTTGCTGCTCACAAACAGGGAAGAATTGATCAGGGACGTAGAGGTAAATGGCAAGCTAGGCAGTAGTGACCATGACATGGTTGAGTTCAGGATCCTGATTAACGGAAGGAAGGAAAGAATCAAAACACAAACCCTGGACTTCAAAAAAGCAGATTTTGGCTCCCTCAGGGAACTGATGGGCAGGATCCCTTGGGAAGCTAATCTGAAGGGGAAAGGAGTCCAAGAGAGTTGGTTGTATTTTAAAGAAACCCTGCTAAAGGCACAGGAAGTTGCCATTCCAGTTAGGAGAAAGAACAAACATGTGAGGCAGCCAGAATGGCTTAGCCGAGAACTCTGCTCTGAGCTTAAACCTAAAAAGGAAGCTTATAGGAAGTGGAAGCTTGGTCAGATGACCAAGGAGGCATATAAAGATATTGCTAGGGACTGCAGGAATAAAATCAGAAAGGCCAAAGGACAAATGGAGTTGTGGCTAGCGAGGGATGTAAAGAATAACAAGAAGGGGTTCTACAAGTATGTTAATAACAAGAAGAGGATCAGGGATGGTGTAGGTCCCTTGCTGAATGGGGTAGGCATCCTCGTGACAGAGGATGAGGGAAAAGCTGAAGTGCTCAATGCTTTTTTTGCTTCAATTTTCACAGGCAGGGTCAGCTCGCAGCCCACTACCATGGGTGTGGCAGACTGGGGAGAAGAAGTGAGGCCCTTGGTGATGGAAGGTCAGGTTAGGGACTGCTTAAAGAAGCTGGATGTGCACAAGTCCATGGGGCCGTACGAACTGCATCCAAGGGTGCTAAGGGAATTGGCCGATGAGATAGCAGCACTGCTGGCCGTTATCTTTCAAAACTCATGGAGAACGGAGGACGTGCTAGAGGATTGGAAAAAAGCAAATGTAGTGCCTATTTTCAAGAAAGGGAAAAAGGAGGGTCTGGGGAATTACAGACCAGTCAGCCTCACCTCAATCCCTGGAAAAATTATGGAGCAGATTCTTAAAGAATCCATCCTCAAACACTTAGAGGAAAATAAAGTGATCAGGAACAGTCAGCATGGATTTACCAAGGGTAAATCATGCCTAACCAATCTCATTTCCTTCTATGATCAGATGACTGGTTTTCTGGAGGCAGGAAGAACCGTTGATGTGATATACCTTGATTTTAGCAAGGCTTTTGATACAGTTTCCCACAGCATTCTCATTGGCAAATTAAGGAAGTAGGGGTTGGATAGGTGGACTATAAGGTGGATAGAAAACTGGCTAGATCAACAGTTTCAGCATGTAGGAATCAATGGTTCCATGTCTAGCTGGCAATCAGTAATGAGTGGTATGGCACAGGGTTCGGTCCTGGGGCCAGTTCTGTTCAATATTTTCATCAAAGATCTGGATGATGGAATAGACTGCATTCTCAGTAAGTTTGCAGATGACACCAAGCTGAGGGGGACCAGTAGACACGTTGGAGGGCAAGGACAGGATTCAGGGAGACCTAGATAAATTGGAACAGTGGGCCAATAGAAATCTTATGAGGTTCAGTAAGGGCAAGTGTAAAATCCTGCACTTGGGACAGAAAAACCCCATGCACTGCTACTGGCTGGGGAACATTCAGCTAAGTAGTAGCAGTATAGAAAAGGACCTGGGTGTCATGGTGGATGGGAAGCTGGATATGAGTCAGCAGTGTGCTCTTGCTGCCATAAAGGCCAATGGCATACTGGGCTGCATCAAAAGAAGTATTACCAGCAGATCAAGGGAT
>ML682005.1:36824184-36837775 GCA_007922195.1 Podocnemis expansa
TGCTCCAAGGAAGATGGAGCTCGACTGTTCTCGGTAGTAACAGAGGACAGAACAAGGAGCAATGGTCTCAAGTTGCGGTTAGGGAGGTCAAGGCTGGATATTAGAAAAATCTTTTTTACTAGGCGAGTGGTGAAGCCTTGGAATGAGCTGCCGAGGTATGTGGTGGAATCTCCATCTTTGGAGGTGTTTAAGGCCCAGCTGGACAAAACCATGACTGGGATGGTTTAGTGGGAATAGTCCTGCCTCTGGCAGGGGGTTGAACTAGATGACCTATGAGGTCCCTTCCAACCCTATGATTCTATGATTTTTCCCTCCCTTCTCAAATGCCATCCAGGCCTCTCAGGGCTGAGTTTGGCCTGTGCGTATTCTTGGTGAAATTCCTTAAATGTAGTTTATGGTCATGACTGGAAGGTCTCCAGGACCAGTCAGCCAACCCATAACTATCTCAATACACAGGTTGCCAGTTTCTTCATGCCTCTGGATGATAAGCAGAGGCAGAGTTTTGACTCATCCGGGAAGAGGATTGTCAGTATGATGGTTTTAATGGGAAAACATGGAAGAACAGCCACAAGACCAGCTCGATTCTCAAGGAGTTAAGTGGAAGCAGTTTGAGTGTAGTGGTTGATTTGCTGAACAATTTTAAATATACCCAGTCATTGATGATCTAATTTATATGAAGGTTCAGTAGATGCACGGTTCTGTGATGGTAATCATGCCCTGTCACAGACAGTGAAATAAGGGATTTCTCATGCTGTCAGCCTGCATAGTACATATAGAAGCTTTTCGCTGAGTTTCTTTTGGGCCTGGTGCACATGCTGGATTGGTGGTTACCAGGATGAGATACACCTCCAAGAAAGATGGTTGGAACCATGGATGAAATCCATACCTGGCATTGAAGGTGCTGTGGTGGAATGAGAGAAGGTCAGAATTGTTGTAGGCAAATTCAATGAAAGGAAAGAATGAGATCCACTCATCCTGAAGATAATTAATGAAACAGCAAAGGTACTCTTCAAGGATTTGTTAAACTCATTCAGTCTACCCATTAGTCTGAGAAAGGTGGTCATAGGAAGTATGTAGATTAACATTCAGCAATTTAAAAAGTTCTTGCAATAAATGGGAAATGAACTGCAGACAGAAAGCTAGATGGTAACCTTTGAAATTTGAGGCATGAGTAAAAAAAGTTTCTTCATAAGTAAGTGAAGCATTTATTAAGGTATTGGGTGATGACTAAAATTGTTTTATTTCTTTCCAAGCTATGAAGATCAACAATAAAATCCATGAAGATTGATGGCTGGGATTGGGATGGGGTTGATAGATGCGTAAGGGTAACTAAGGGGTTTTATAAGATGTTTTAGAGAGCAAGTCCAGCATAGTAAATATAGCATACTGGATAATTTTCTAAGGTCCTTGCTGGGAGAAACAATATAACAAAGAAATTGCATGAAGGATTCATCAAATTCACATTTTCTAGTTTTGTGTATAGCTCATGCTCATGAAGACATTTCAGTACTAGGCAAATATGTTGGTTCTACAGGAGGTAATTTTTTAAGAAACATAAAACCATTGTCCAGCAGATTAACACAGATCTGAAATATCCCTAAAAATGTCATTAATGAAATGCTGAAAACGGCCAAAGCACTTGAAAAACAGGAAGGTTTCACCAGATTCTTAAAATTTGTTCCCAGTCTTAGATGGATAAATGAAATATTTTGCAAGATTTTCTTAGAGGTATTCCCAAAGACATTTCTTATAGGGTGTAGATTCAAGAAACCAGGATTTTGGCTTAAGAATGAAGATCAATGGAACAGTGGGGATGGAGTGGTGATATTTTTATTGAGTAAGTCAGCTAGATCTCAGAATTTTGCTGGCACCACTGATGCTGAGTTAGGATCTTTGGACTTCCCTATTTTAGTGAAATGTGCTAGATGGGTTTTGGTGGGAGCACCTTGGTTGTCATCACAATCATGGACATTGGAAGGGTTTGAAGTACCAGACTGGTGTTGGATAACACATACTGGGGAACAATGCACAATAGACCTATTTTGCATCAGCTTACAAGATTTCTGTACTTAGTCCCAAGGCAGGAGGTGTGACTGTCAACAGTAATTTAAGTTGAAATGCACGTTTTGTAACCCTCTCAAAATATGTAACTTGTACACATATGCCAAAGATAATCAGAAAATGCAGTGATTTGAGTCAGCTGAATTGGAGCATGTCAAGGTGATCATGAACTATGACTTCAGGAGGGGAAGTTTTGTGGGAAATCAGGCCTAAAGAAAGCAGTATGAGATCAAGGGCCTCAGCATACTCAGGAATAGGTTTACTTTGAATGAAGGGTCTTAAAGAACTTTATGCTCACAAAATTACTGAAAGCACCAGCTTCAATAAGTGTACATTGCAGATGGCTAGCATTGGGCGTGGTGAGGTGGTGAATGTTATGTTAAACTTGAAGGTATAAATAGTGTTATCTCAATGTAGGGAGAGTATTTGGTATCATTAAACGGGTGCTCCATGTTGAATTAGTGTGAGTCACTGTGTCCAGTCTTGATCCCTCTAATTGAACTAGACACTGGAGTTTCTCAAATTTATCCTAAGTTTGAGTTTCAAGGGACAAGTGAGATAAGTCAGAGCTGTGTCAGACTGCCTGGGTTCAATCATAGGATTTGCTCACAGTACTGGTGGAAAAAGCACTGTTTAGGAACAAGTTTGCTGAGGTGATCTCTTCCTTTGCAGATATTGTTCAAATAAATGGACATCAATCTATTTGTGCAAATTGACAAAGGAGTTTAGGATTGCTGGCAGTTCCACATAGGCCAACTCATCTCTAATACCATCACTGGGTCTTTGATTGAAGTGGTAAACTTGAACTTGCTTCATTCTGTTCAGTATTGGTGATAAAGCACTGCAAGTGGGCAGCATAGACTGAAACAAGATGGCAATCTTGTTCCAGGAACTTCAACCATACGAATGTAGCTTAGAGAACTGAAAATAGTTTATTAGCCACTGATAAAATCATCAAAATTATTGAGCAGGAAACTGGACTGCTTCAGCAGTGGCAATGCCCAATCCAGAGCTTCTCAGATCAATAAGCTAATTATAAGCCCTACATTGGTCTGGTGTCTATGGCACTTAAGTGTTTGGAGCAGAAAAAGTAGACAGCATCAATTCAGGAAACCACCAAATTTTCATCTGCACAAACAGAATTATCCAGCAATGGAACTGCAGACTCATTCCCCACATGGGTCCCATCCACTTTTTCCTGTTCTTGTTTGCAGTTCATGTGCTATACTATCAATCAGATTTGATGGCCACCAATGAAATCTCTAATTGACAGGATGGTACGTGAACTGCAAACAAGAAAAAGAAGAAGTGGGCAGGGAAGTCATGGGGAATGAGCCAATCAAAGGCCAGCATGCTGACTGTTTGACAGTGGACGGTGGCTCTCCAAGCCTCAGCCTGCTGTGACCGAGACTGATTGGCTGGAAGACCAAAGTCACAGCTGAGCTAGGATTGGCTGGAGTGCTTCCTTGTTCTCCTGTGTGCTGCTGACACAGATTATAGCAGTTGTTGCAGTGATGGATCACACCCTGGGAAGATAATAATAGAAGCTACATCCATGGGTCGATCCATACCAATGAGTCTGCAGTTATCCTCAGCTGCATCCGTGGATGTGCATACCTGTGGATCTGCAGGGCTCTAGTAATGAGTTTGCATTAGCTCATGAATTTACCTCCTATCTCCTATTCGCAACTGCTCATGTCAACTTGGAAAACAAACTAAGCCAAAGGAAAATGGAGAGCAATTGGCTTGTACAGGCACAGTGAGAGCACAGTCACCTTCAGAAATACAATCAGTTGCACATCCAAAGTGGATTTGCAAAATATGGAAACAGCTCAAGGAGAAAGAAGACTATGAGAAAAAATAAAGGAAGGAAGGCTTTTATAATATCTTACTCACTGATGTTTTCTCTAACCTTCTACCAAATAGTCCCAATTCAGCCTTAGTCAAGCTCCACAGAGTGAATGGAAGGATATTTCATTTTGGTGACTGGGTCCCAGCTGTGCTCTTTCGGAAGTAACTGCACAGTCAAGACAACCAAAAGAGGCAACTGATAATTAGATCCTGGCAGTGTTCAAAGCAATATTTTAATTTGCAATAACTATTTGGTAGTAAAGGTTACCTTGGGGCAAACTTCCTTAAAATTTGAGAGGAAGAGGAGGAATTCAAAGCCTGGATTCATACCGGACTCTTGTGACCCATCATTAACTATCACATAATCTGTTGTAATGATGAGGAAAAGAAAATGGTAATTGGCAATCATCCTGAAATTATGTAACACATAACATATTCTAAGACAACCAGGAGAAATATTTAGGAATTAAAGACCTGGGGAGTTTGAATATTCATTCAGCAGACAACATTCATCATGAAAACTTAGCAAAGTCACATGAGGTTTCATAACACATGTCCATTTCATGCTGATTCTTTCCATTGTAACTTGTGTCGCACTCCAACATCTAGTGTTTGAAAACTGCACACATATGTTGCCAGGTTGCTCCCTTTGCAACATACAGTAGGATATAATTGTAGTATGAGATAAGCCATAGTCAGAAAGTCTGAATTTTGGCTTAGATCTGGGCATGAATTTCTCCGAAGTTTGAGGCCTGCATGTTGATTGTAGTCAGAGTTCCAGATCAACACAAGCTCCAGTTCTATTGAAAAGAGAGTGCAGAAAATATAGGGCTTCAAAACACCACTGCATTATATCACAGCTAGTGGCCACTTATAAACATAACATAAACATCTAAAATTGCTCTCTCTTCCTCAGTTTTGTTCAAGTCTTGTCAGGCAGGGTTGTTTTGATGTGTAATGAGTCTCTTATCTGATGTTTACTATTGTCCCTGGTGGTTTTACAATCATTGCTCCTGAGAAAACAAAGTTTACATGTTGATAAGTGGAAAAGGAATGAATAGGTTTGTGATGAGAAACTGCTGCTACTATTCTTGCCTAGCTTTCTCACTTCATCTCTCTCTGGCAGGAATAATTCACATGCTTGCAATTTTGGGAAAAATTTCTAAGTTCTCTACTTGGGAATATATTTCAGTCTCTCCTAGGAGCTGAAAGCAGTTTGCTGTGCAATGCTTTGGACTCACATGACTGATTTTCTACTTCCTTTTCTTGGTGTGGAATCAAAGGAGGTGGGGTAAGTTACATAAAGTGTGTTGGAATTAGAACATATACAAAGTCTGGAATGCGTTTAAATAATTGTGATATCATTTATTTGGTTTTTCCCCACTGCAATGCATACATAAGTGGTTTATTTTGTGCTTGAAGCCCCAAGGATCTGATTTTAAAAGGCCTTTTCAATCTCAATTCTAAAAAATGCACCCCAGAAACAGCAATGTGCCCTGTGAGATTTACTGCTGAAATGAGGTTTGCAAATAGGGTAATGGAAGTCACTAAAGAGTGTGACTCCCACCCTCATGTTAAAGTAATTGGGCCCAAAGGTGCCTTTAGGAGGGAAAAAGACTCCTATCATTTATAGAGAATGTGGGATTTTTAGTACATGCAATACAATCCTAATTATATATATCTATATATATATTGGCCAGGTTGCAATGAGCAGTTTGTTTGAAAATGCTATGACTTTTTAACACTACAAATGGCTGGTCTTGAAATGTGAATATAAATAGTAAATGCACCGCATAGTCTTTAAGACAATATCATTTATTAATTTAATTTTGTATGTTCTTCTGCATTCATCCTAGATGTAAGCCCGATGAAAATATTTACAAAATAAACCAGCAATATTCCCTTGCTCCAAGTCAGTTGTCTCATCTCACTGATCAATAGCCCCCTTCTTGCTTCTTTAATGTCTCTTTCTCAAAGTCTGTTTTCAGACCTTGGAGTATGTGCTGAAAGTCGACAGACATGGAGTTTAACAGAACAATGAGAGGAAAATGATGCAGAGTCTAAGGCCTCGTTCACTGACCATCTCATATTTAAGTTATGGGCCTGTTAATCTGAGCACCATAATTGTCATGATATCACACAGGAAGAAAGACATAGCATACCGTACTGCCCAACACGATAACATATAATACCATACCTTACCACATCAGGAGTTCGATGTGAAAACCAACACCACTTACAAAAAAGAGATCATTTTATTTTTTTAGTAAATTGCTCAATGCAGTAAATGCAGTGTGTCTATCCATGTAAATCAAGGCTATACAGAAGAACTACATCCAGTTTCTTTTGTCCTAACTCAGAAGTTCTGTTTGGGTTTTTCTTTATGCTAACATAAATAGGACTGAATATTATTTTGGAATTTAAAAAATAGCTATTTATCAGTTGGAACGTCCAGTGACCTAAAAGTACATCCTCAGTGGTGGTACGTGGCTTCAGCTGACTGTCCCTAACTCACTTTGGGAACCTAAATTAGGTAGTTGCAAATTGAAAAACGCCATGAGTACTGACTGTAATTGTAATGAACCTGAAAATGTGCAGGACTTCTCTTTCCTTATTACTGCGCATTCTTGTCCTTACCTCATTTTCACTGTGACCTGATCCTTATTTAAAAGCTAGATTCATGACAAAGCTGAAGTAAACTGAGCACAAATTGAGGCGATAGGATCAGTGAAAAATATTCTTAATTGGTGAAAATCATCTGTTGGCAGAAGGCCCATTCTGCTGTATATCTCCCACAGGGCCTCTGTGAGGGGGGTTATGTTTTGCATACACTGACTGACCATATAGCATCAGCCTCAGTCTTTGTTTTTAAGATTAGGATAACAACAAAACAAGACAGGAACAAAAATAAAGTCTCCTGTGAGAGAGTACATTGTATACCTGTTCTGTAACATGCTGCATCAATTCTGTTCCACAAAATGGCAGCTGCCCTGTGAACAGCAGCTTCTTAAAAATAGCAAGGTCTGACACATAGAAAATAAAATAACTATTATATATCTACATGTACTACAGTGAGGAAGACTGGTCATGTACAGGTGATTCTATGCATCACAGAGATGGGCTATATGCTAACTTTCAATATTCTGACATGGGGTGAGACAGTGGGTGAAGTAGTTCTGGTTGGTAGGACCATGTACAGAGGGAAAGGAAGCATTTTGGGAACAGAAGCATTATGGAGGGGCTGTACTGAAGAATTGCAGCCTGCCTCTTGGTAAGAGGAATTAATTTTCTTTATTCCAGCCCCTTCACATGACAACTACAATAAAGTCTAATTATTGGATTAATTAGTATTTTAGGAATCTTCCCACCCCAGCTGTTTTTTTTTTAATAAAATGAAATAATTTGTGGCTATATTGAACCCTTAATCCTTAACCTGGTAGAAAGGAAGGAGCCACATAAGTGAAAAAGAAAAAGATAATGTTTCCAAATCTTTGGCATATAAAAATAATAAGGTCGTTCCCAACCTTTAGACCAAAGAGCTGTTCAAAATGGAAAAAAGGCCCAAATTGCACAGCATTTCTAAAATTAATGTGAAATAAACTAGATTAACTGGAATCTTTTCAAACTCTTATGAATATGAACTGTTTCCAGTACAAGCTACTGTGTCTGCTGTGCTGAGTCTAATGCAGAGCTCTCAGATGGTGGCAATTTGAGTTAGGTGAATTTAAGTAAAAATTAAGGTTAAGATTTTAAATGTTCCACTGAAACATAAGCAATCAAAATACTTCATCAGAAAGAGTCAAATTCTGCCTTTAACCAATTCTACTAAATTTAGGTGAAGAGCACTGGTGGAAAGAGAGAACAAAATTTGGCCCAGATGAAACATACCTTAAATTTGCCCTGAAAAAGCAGAGGTCTCTCTTCAAAAGAATGGGACTTGCAAATTTACTATAGTGAGTACGGACTTGTGTAGCAAGGTTAGGAGCTGCTCTCTTTTTTTCTCTTAAATCTGACAGTAACTCCTTAAGTGTGAATGGAAATAGCCAGCAGACAGTGTGCAATGTATGTAACTCTGGGCACCGAGAACTTTGTGAGTCTGCCAAAAACTCATCTTATTAGTGTGCTTTGCAGCTGTAGAACAACTGTTGGCTGAAATGATGTAGACTGAATACAAAACTATGCCTCGGTGGTGAAAGGCCCAGTGCAGGGATTACACTGGAAGACCGTACACCAGAATGATGTTCTAGGAATTCCCTGGACAGGCAGATTCGCTTGAACATTTTGATATCCATCTTGACAGGAAAAGGTATTTTCTCCACAGTGAGATCTTTCTTTCCAGCTCATTCAATCCTCAAACTGTAAGCATGGAGCCATACATCTTTTATACATAACATCCACAGCACCTGATATACTTGCATCAAGAAGGAAATTAAGACAGCTGCCTATTCCACAGAAGCACAAATTAATTGCCAAAGCCCAAAACATTTATACAATGTCTTATACACCTCCAACACACAAAAGCTGTCAAAGAACAATTGTTCTTATACACTGTCAGAGTTGTTCTTTACATTTAAAGAAGCAATCCAGACTGATTTCTGACTTGCACCACCCTATCACATCTATCAGTGCAGTACAGTGAGTGTTAAATGAATGTCACCACAGAGCTGCTCTCTCTCTCTCTCTCAAGTTTTAAATTTCCCCTGCTAGTGTAAAACTTAATGAAAGCCCTGGAGTATACAATAGCATTTTGAAAACAGGAATTTGTGACTGCTGTGAATCATCACTCACAGCAGGGACCCAGAAATGTGAATTGTGGGAGGAACAAGCGCAGGCCCCCTCTCTTTTTTACTGGGAATTTATTGCAGGCGTGTCATTATTTACAATGCACCATTCACATCCTCTAAAGAGCCAATAAACTGGCTGCTGAATATGCATTTTGCTCTGTGGTGAACACAGATGTTTCCAGCTAATATCCATTTCATTTAATTTCTTTTCTTTAAAAAAAAAAATCTATCTTGCTATTTCTGTAGCAGCTGGGTAACTATTTGCCAGTCTTCGGTTTGGGAATCACTCCTCATTTTATTATGGTTGGTGCCATTCATGTTGCTATACTTAAAAGTCTGTCAGCATTTCCATTATTAGACCATATTTTCATGGGTTCAAAATTCTGTGTGTGAAATTTTCTTTTGGTTTAAAGAAGGGGCCACACAAGATCTCAATACAAGATCAAATTCCACTAACAATATGTGGAAAAAAATAATTTTAGATGCTATTATGTTATGAGACCATGTAAGGAATAACTGGGTTTTTGTGCTTTTCTTGCACTCCTATATGGAAAATATATGATTATTTCACAACTGGCATGTTGCTGGTTACTGATTTTCAGACCCTACATATATATATGGGGGGAGGCAAACCACAGAAAACTAAAAAGGGTTCAGCAGTTCAATTCAGATAATCATTCCCAAGGTCAGATACTTATCTTTATTATCCATATCCCCTGGACTGCCATACTTGTGGAAAAAAGCATCCTATGAGATTTCTGCTTCCTGCCTCTGGTCAGGCTGGGCTCTAAAAACGCAGAGGTGCCTAAAAAAATATGTGATTCAATTCAATTGCTTCAGTCCCTCAAAAGGATTTGATCTGGGTGCAATCTGAGTATGGATGAAGGCTGATGAGGTGGCAATGATTAGTTCTTGTGCTTGAACTAGAGTGTTCAAACAAAATGACTACTTTTGTACTGTTCCCTTCTGCATGGAGTGATGTGTAGTACTATTGAAAGTCACTAGATGGTTCTGGTCAGAAAATGTATTACATTCTGTTTATCTTCATTTAACTCTTGAAGAAGTGCTTTTTGTTAGTTGTGATGCAGTTCCTTTTACCCTGTGAGACTCTAATTCATCAGTAACATCTGCCCTGCCTGAATCTCTCTGACTAAGAATGCATTTTTTGGTGTGGCAATGCTGCTTAAAATTTTCAAAAGCACCTATGGGACTATAGTGCCTAAGTCTCATTGAATGTCACATAGGCCCTTTTAGAATTGTTACCTGCTACCGATAGGTTACATACAAGCATGAAAAGAAAACATTGCATGGCGCCAAAAACATTACATGGATGGACGTGGTGCAAATCCATGCAAAAAGATTTTATCAAAGAGGAGATAGGTATGTAGTGGGTTTCACCCCACCTCATATTCACTGCTGTTCCTTTGACAAAAGATTTGGCTGTGTGACTAGAGGATAGGTGACAAAGCTGAGATGTTAAATAGTATGGTCAGGTTTTCTGCTTGTACTGTAGGATTAGGATTAGACAAGGCTTCTGAAAGCAGCACTTTGGTGTGTTCACCACACAGAAGAAGATGAATACATGTGGTTTTTAACCCGGCTGTAACTTTATTAGTCAAATTGCATCCAAGGTTCCTGCTGGGGAACAGCTCAGCCAAGTCACTCGCACCCCACCGATCCTTTGCCAGTTCTTCGGGCTCCTGCCAAAGAGGGAGAAATCATCACATATGAAGGGTCTGTGAGGCTATTTCTACACTAGGGGGCTCAGGTAAGTCTACTTAAGGTCAACTTTATTAAGTCAACTTAGAGAGGCCCCATTTGTTTAAGTCAACTTTATTAAGCTGACTTAAGCCAGGGACCCATGTAAAGTCAGCTTAATAAAGTTGACTTAATAAAGTCAACTTTAAATGGCTCTCCTGCCTTAAGTTGACTTTCATGGCCACATTTTGTTAAGTCGACTTAATAAATTCAACTTAACCCTTAAAGTTGACTTTAAGGGTGAGAGTTATTCAATTGACTTAAGCAAGTGCTTAAGTCGACTTAATGGACACCAGATGTGGCCAGGAAGTTGCTTAAGTCAACTTAAGGCTGGTTAAGTTGACTTAAGCCTCCAGTGTAGACATACCCTGAGTGTCTCCACTCACTTGCTAGAATTGCTTTAAGGCAACACAACACCTTGACCCCAAGTCAGCACCACTCTCAAATGTGCTGGTGGGGCAGTTCCCCCAAGGGTAATGTCCTGGATCCTGTTTTACATTTGCCCCCAAAGGGGTTAGATAAAATGCCCCCATCACATAAGAAGGTGCCCTCAGAATGCCCACTATGTTATCTTTTTGAGTTTGGAACCTAAATGAGTGAGTGCTTGCACAGGGCATGTGCCAAAAGCTGTGACAATGAAATGCCTCACACATACATTCAAGCCTAGATAGAATTTCACCTTCTTGAAACTCCTCACGTGCCAATAGATAAGCTAAAATCATGTGGGGTGGGAGTATTCCCTTGGTCACAGATATATCTTCTAGTAATTAAGATTCCTTTTGCATCCAAGTATCTGTTCTGGCTCTTCCTTGGCTTGTGTTCTGAACCTGTTGACCTTCAATTAAGAGAGCAATGGTGGTGTTAAGCTCGGACAAATGCCTTCAGGTGATATGAATACCGCATACACATTTCTCTTCGTAATGTTAATTGTTAAATATATTTTCTGTCTAGACTTGAGTCATTTTAAGGCTTCTGTGCAGGTGAAGTCAGACATTCCCCTCCCTGTGAAGGCTGCAGTGCCCCATAATACGAAGGGAAATCGTTCTCGTCCCCAGGACAGTAGGTTAACATGAGATACAATAATTAGCCCTTAAATCATTCCAGTAAGGGTGGAGTTAAGTGTTTTCCTATTTTTGTCTGGGAGGATAGACAAGCCTCTTCGGTACAAAGGATGTGCACATTTCACAAGCATGGGCCTTTTCAGGTCAGCAGGGCTCCATCCCAGCTGGCTCTGTTCACCTCAGCATCTGATCTGTGCTTCCCATGACCACTTGAGGGCATACAAGAGGCAATACAGAAGAAATTCCAATGTGAAGCCATTTCCCCTGGTCAGGAATTTGGTAATGAATGGGCAGTTCCTCCAGTGAGTGACCAGTGCACTCATGCTGCGGCCAGTCTGTGGGAGTGAGAGATGGGGGGACCCTGAAACACTCCTCTGCTGGCACTGACTCAACATGTCCTTGAGCAGAACCAGTATGTGAGAGGACAGAGACGGACACAGTGAAAGCCATTTAAAGCATAGCCTAATAATCCAGACATTGGTTGTAGAAGGGCCCATCTACATTAATGTGTTCAAGGTGTCAGGTAGGAAATAGGGCAAAGAGGAGATTACTTCAGATTCTCCCATTTACAGACCAGACGGCAGGCCTGCAAAATTGAAGACTGCATTCAGATCTAGTAAGCACAGAATAAAAGACTTATTATAGAATTAGCTCTATCTTTGATTAGTGGAAGGAAGAGGTTAAACCAGAATTGGACAAACTATGGCCTGTGGAGACTTCTATCCAACCTTCCAGGGGGGCCAGGTCATAGCATGGCCACTCCACCCTCTTGGTCCTGCCCCTTCCCCTGCCCTTATCCTACCACCTGTGCCTAGCGGCAATGTTCTGGTAGGAGTAAGGCGGCTATGCCTTCCTCCACCCTCTCCCACTGTATGTGGCCTGCCATATAGCAAATGTGATGCTGAGGCCAAAAAGTTTGCCCTCCTGGGTTAAACCATTCCCCTGGGGCTCTGAGCAATGCTCACGCTTCCAGGCAGGAAGATCTGTCCCCTCTTCCTGTCCACCATCACAGGGCTCTAGCATTTGAGCCTCTTGCTTAGCCAGTTCTGTTCAAATGACAGCAATTCTTCCATCAAGACAAGCTAGTCACAGTTCTGCTACTTTTTACTCATATAATAAGGGGGGGGGGCGAACATTTGGTTACCCCAACAATTAACAGTAAAGTGATTTGTGACCCAACATGAGCCAAAGGGATCATTTGTGCAAAGCAGTCCCATCACGATGTGCATCAAGGCACTGTGGGTGTGCCCATTCAAATACAATCTCCACCTCACCTACCTATCTTAACAAGGGAGAGTTTATTCAGACCCTGCTTACATCTATTTGGAGTGGTGAGGGCCACTCCTCAGTCATTGTCTGATTATGTCCATCCTGGTGATGTATGTCAGAGGAACAAAGTAACCAGTAGCACCTCACCAGACATATTAGCTATCTCCAGTGGTGGGAAGTTTCCATTGTCACTTCCATAAATGCCAGTTTCTGTGGTGAGCAGACATTTGGGCTATAAGCTTGGGTAATTCCCCACAGGAGATGAGGGAGAACACACAAGCCTAGGGAATGCTCAGAGAGAAAGGGGGTCAGCAAGAGGATATTACTTCAGATTCTCCCATTTCATAGAATCATAGAATCATAGGGTTCGAAGGGACCTCATAGGCCATCTAGTCCAACCCCCTGCCAGAGGCAGGACCACTCCCACTAAACCATCCCAGTCATGGTTTTGTCCAGCTGGGCCTTAAACACCTCCAAAGATGGAGATTTCACCACCTCCGTCGGCAGCTCATTCCAAGGCTTCACCACTCTCCTAGTAAAAAAGTTTTTTTCTAATATCCAGCCTCGACCTCCCTAACTGCAACTTGAGACCATTGCTCCTTGTTCTGTCCTCTGTTATTATGGAGAACAGTCGAGCTTCATCTTCCTTAGAGCATCCCTTCAAGTAGTTGAAGGTTGCTATCAAATCCCCCCTCAATCTTCTCTTCTGCAGACTAAACAAGCCTAATGCTTTCAGTCTTTCCTCATAGGGCTTGTGCTCCAGCCCTTTAATCATTTTGGTTGCCCTCCTCTGAACTCTCTCTAGCA
>ML682005.1:36838175-37024657 GCA_007922195.1 Podocnemis expansa
TAACATACTTGTAGAACCCCTTCTTGTTATTCTTTACATCCCTCGCTAGCCGCAGCTCCATTTGTCCTTTGGCCTTTCTGATTTTATCCCTACAGTCCCTAGCAATATCTTTATATGTCTCCTTGGTCATCTGACCAAGCTTCCACTTCCTGTAAGATTCCTTTTTAGGTTTAAGCTCAGAGCAGAGTTCTCGGCTAAGCCATTCTGGCTACCTCACATGTTTGTTCTTTCTCCTACTTGGAATGGCAACTTCCTGTGGCTTTAGCAGGGTTTCTTTAAAATATAACCACCTCTCTTGGACTTCTTTCCCCTTCAGATTAACTTCCCAAAGGATCCTGCCCATCAGTTCCCTGAGGGAGCCAAAATCTGCTTTTTTGAAGTCCAGGGTTTTTGTTTTGCTTCTTTCCTTCCTTCCTTCCTTTAATCAGGATCCTGAACTCAACCATGTCATGGTCACTACTGCCTAGCTTGCCATTTACCTCTACGTCCCTAATCAATTCTTCCCTGTTTGTGAGCAGCAGGTCAAGCGGTGCAAGGCCCCTAGTTGGTTCCTCTAACATTTGTACTAGAAAGTTGTCCCCAACACTCTCTAAAAATTTCCTGGATTGCCCATGCGCTGCTGTATTGGCCTCCCAGCAGATGTCAGGGTAACTGAAGTCCCCCATCAGCACCAGGGCCTGTGATCTAGAAGCTTCTGCTAGTTGTCCATAGAACACCTCATCCACCTCCTGCTTCTGGTCTGGTGGTCTATAGCAGACATCCTCCACAACATCCCCCTTGTTGCTTTCCCCTCTCAATGTAACCCACAGACTTTCTACTGGCACGCTTCCACTTCCATAATGGAGCTCTGAGCAGTCATAGAGCTCTTTTACATATAGTGCTACTCCTCCCCCTCTTCTTCCCTGCCTGTCCTTCCTGAACAGTTTATATGCATCCATGGCAGAGCTCCAGTCATGCAGACTATCCCACCACGTTTCCGTTATTCCTATAATATCATAGTTCCTTGTCTGTGCTAGAATTACCAATTCTTCTTGCTTATTTCCCAGGCTCCTCGCATTAGTGTATAGGCACCTAAGATACCCGGCCAATTGCCCTATTTTGTCATTTTGATTTCCAATTCTATTACATATACCTACTTGCATTTTTTCTTGGAGTTCTCCTCCCCCACTCTCCTTGCATATTGGGGCTTCAGTAGAGCACTTAAGACATTTATTTGATTCCCCCCCCCCCATGTTCCAACTACTTTCTCTTTTATTGCTGGTGCTACAGTCCCAGCACCCCCCAAGTTCCATCCCTTCCCCCAGATCTCCTTCCCCCATTGAACCTAGTTTAAAGCCCTCCTCACTAGGTCAGCCAGTCTGTGCCCAAATATGCTCTTCCCCTTCCTGGACAGGTGAAGGCCATTTCTGCCTATCAATCCTCTGTCCTGAAACAGTACTCCATGGTCAAGGAAGCCAAATCCGTCCTGACCACACCATCTTCGCAGCCAGGCATTCACTTCTAGGATGCATCTGTCTCTCTTCAGGCCTCTAGCCTTGACTGGAAGGATCAAGGAGACCACCACCTGTGCTCCAAACTCCTTCACCTTCGCTCCCAGAGCCCTGAAGTCACCTTTGATCTGCTGAGGATCACCTCTCACAGTATCATTGATACCCACATGGATAAGAAGCATAGGGTAGTAGTCTGAGGAGCGGATGATTTTTGACATTCCCTCCGTAACATCTCGGATACGGGCACCTGGCAGGCAGCATACCTCTCTAGAGGCCTTGTCAGGGCAACAGATGGGTGCCTCCATTCCTCTCAGGAGTGAATCCCCAATCACTACAACCCTACGTTTCCTCTTAGGTGAGGTGGCTGTGATCTGCCCAGCCTTGCAGTGGATGGCATCTCCTCTACCTCCTTCATTGTGTCCAGCACCGCATAACGGTTCCTCACCACAATGGATGGTGGGATGTGAGCAGGCGTGGAGCACTGTCTACTGCCAGAGGTGACCAGGTGCCAGTGTCCTTCCTCTGCCATAGGCATCCCATCCATTTCCAGAGCTGTGGCAGTAGCCCTTGGCACTGGGATAGAGACCTCCTCCTTGCAGGTCTCATCGTGGATACTGTCAAGGAACTTTTCCAGGGCATAGATACCCCTGCGTCGTGACACCTCCTCCTGTAACTCTCCTACCTGTTTCCGGAGAGATGCCACCAGAAGGCACCTTTCACATAGGCTCATGTCCTTAGCCTGATCATCAGTGGCAGGAAAATGAAGGCCACACTCCCTGCAATTCCACACCAGGGTCTGGATGGAGATATCCATGGACAGACAGACAGTCTGGCTAAAAACAGAGGCAAAGGAAATAGCAGGGACGCTGGCACCAGCAGTACGGCTCCTCTTCACCATTGTGGCCTCACCAAACTCCTCCTCAAACTCCCTCGCAAACTCTCCTGTTTGCAGTTCTCTGTTCGCAAGCTCAACCAGACCACCCAGCAGGCTTGCAAAACTGAAGACTGCACTATGCTCTGGGGGCATGGTTCGGTCTCATGAATGCTGATGGAGACAGCAGGTATAGCAGGGAGCTACTATGTTCCTCCCTATACCCTGTTCTGCAGAGAGTATAGCACAAAAGGAGGGCTCATTGGGGGGGGGGAATGGCTCTGTTGAGCCATTACACCAGCCAGAATAAGTTAACATACAGATCCGTTCCCCACAACCTTACAGACGAGTCCCTCCCTGCACCTGATTTCAGTGTTTGCTCAGTGCGTGACTATCATAGGACTTTTCAAGCACCTTTCACTAGACAATCTCATTATATCCTCATTCTTTTGGCTCCTCTACAGAGGCATGTGACTCAACAAGTTGTGGAAGCAGTCATACACCTTCCAGTCGAGATGATTGTCCTTCTCCAGCTTGTATTGGACATTAGAATTTGAAAGGCTGAATTCTCCAGGAAAAAGACTCAGGCACTCCAGAAGGTGGCAGCAGAGACAGAGGGGACACAGTGCATTCTCACATGTCAAAACCCTGGTCCACCCCCACTCCCCCGCAGATTTTTCCATGATAAAGACACATGTGATAGGGGCCTGAGTCAGCAGTATCCATTGGACCTTGTTCTCCACTGCCTTGCACCTTATGTAGTCATGAACAACTAAACAAAGAGGCTGAAAATGCTACAGTTCTGATCTGGTGATGGTGTGCATACATGTTCCTCAGTTGCCAATGTGCAAGTCAGGGAAGAATCAGATCCTCTGTGTTAGGAAAAGTAGTATGAGACACATAGCAAGCTTTTTCCCTCAACAAAAATTATTTTGTGTGGTTAAAAAACAGATCTGTTCTTCTTTCACTGCATGAGATTACATGTGTAACTTGCACAAGTATCAACTGGTCTTTGCCATATAGCCATAGGCTGCCAACAGGGCCAGAGTCCTTTCCAGCTTCCAGTGATGTTAATGGAAAGACTCCCAGGCTATGGCTACACATAAGAAGGTAGTTTGAAATAACTTACTTTGAATTAATTATTTTGAACTAATAATGGTTAATTCAAATTAAGTTAATTTGAACTAACATGGTCCCACTAGGAACCCAAATCAAACTAGCATGTCCATGGACAAGACTTGCTACTTCAACTTAGGAAAGGGGTACCGTGGGAAGTGTGGCAACATGACACTCAAGAAGGACCATGCCTCCACCCAATACATGGAAAGAGGAAGGAACCCTGGGACAGAGAAGGTCAAACAGTGTTAATTCAAACTAATGGATAGTTCAAATTACCACAGCTCCACTGGGTTAATTTGAACTAATAAATTCAAATTAACCATTACTTCAAAGTTAAGTGAGGTTTTACAACTTCAAAGTAAGCGTTCACTATTTCGAACTAAGGAATTCCTTAGTTTAAAGTAATGAAAGCCAGTGTAACCATGCATCAATGTAATCTGAATTAATCCTCATTAATTCAAACTAAAATGTAAGTCTAGACACAGTCCCATTGTCTTCAGCTGGAGCCGGAGAACACCACTAGAGATTACTGGCACCTCAAGGGAGGAAGAAAGGCAGATGTGAGACTCAGGCCCTGATGTTCCAATAAGTTCCATGTGGGCAGCTATGTATGCATATGCAGAGTTCATTGTGCAATGAGGTCATCCTTTGCACACATAGACATACTGAGCTGACAGACGTGAGCAGTCCCATTATAGCCATTACTGTCTAATGGGCCTTTAGAAGTACTTTTATAAAAGTCCTTAATTATGGACTTTAATGGCAGTAAATTATCAGGTGTGTGTGCGGAAATTAAATCATGGCTAGTTAGAACAATCCCTAAATATATATTTACATGATCATAAAATTCTGAGAAGTCCCTTGACACCGATGCAATATATTGTAACAACTGTATGGGTCTGGCAGGCTCTATGAGGCCAACATTAAATGTTTTCAGTGCTGTGTGGCCTCTTCTATGTACTCCATAGGTGAATCTCTCATCCCTTTTGTTAAAGCAATTTTTTTTTAATACAGAAGGAAAAGAAATGACCTTAACCTGAAACAGACGTGGTGCCCAGTTCTGTAAAGCATTCCTACTGTGGACAGCATTTAGGCATTTTCGTAACTGTACACACATGCTTAAGTTCTAGTGTTTCTTCAAGAATTTAAGCACTTGCTTAAAATTAGGCACCTTGTTAAGTGCTGTCCTGAATAAGATAGGATGGACTTAAACATGAACTGAAGTGGTTTCTTCAATTAAGTCTTTAAAATATCAGAGATGTGGCTTTAAGTCCAAATAAACCATTAATTGAGCTAATGCTGGCACCCCATCTATCAGGACTGGATAGAGACCAGAAAAGAAGTGGCAAATGTATTCACCTGGAACATGAGAGTCCTGCCTCACCGCAGATGCCTTATGTTATGTGTACAAGTGACCATCTTCATTTGATCTGGAGAAGAGAAAACTGAGGGAAAACATGATAATGGGTTTCAAGTACATAAAAGGTTGATATAAGGAGGACGGAGAAAAAAATTGTTCTTGTTAACCTTGGAGGGCTGGACTAAAAGCAGGGGACTTAAATTGCAGCAAGGGTAGTTTAAGTTGGACACTAGGAAAAACTTCTTAAATATCAAGATAGTTAAGCACTGGAATAAATTGGAATCTCTATCACTGGAGATTTTTAAGATCAGGTTGGACAGATACTGGTCAGGGATAGTCTAGATAATGCTTGGTCCTGCCATGAGTGCAGGGGATTGAACTAAAAGATCGCGCAAGGCCTACTGCAGTGAGATGATTCTATGACTTCTCTGTGCTTCAGTTTCCCATCACTGCTTACCAGGAAGGGGTGTGGTGAGGAGAAATACATCAAAGACTGTGAGGTGCTCAAATATTGTCGTAATAGAGGCCATGAAATTAAAACTTAGGCCACAGCCCATGAGTGAGTTATTTACTTTCCTCACAATTAGTCTTGATTCAAAGAAAAATGAAATGAAATTGCAAGACATTAGTTTAACTAGTCAAATTAATAATATGCATTTTATGTCAAGGGCAAAGTCAGATTCTGGCTGGCCCTGGCACAGGAGGAAGGCTCAAATGGCCTCTTCCTTTCTCTCTTGGGGTAAGCCATAATTTAACTGGGGAGCACAGAACCTAATCCCCGTTATTTTACTTGAAATACAGCCACTATTAGAATGTGAAAGGGTGCAGTGGGGCATTTACAAACATGGTGTAGCTTCTACCCAGAGCTCTAGGAACCAAGGTATAGGCAACAGGTGCAAAAAGACAGTTTGTGGAAGAAGAAAGTGTTGGCAACACATAGCAAAGGAAAGGATTTCAGCTACTTAACTGCAGAATATGAAGTAGGCAGTTAGCAATATTAATATAATATAAATGCTGAGAACAGTCACCCCATTGTTTTCACCAGGCTTACTTATTTGCCTGAGAAATAAAAGTAGAGGACCTTAAATCAAATTAACTAACCTAAAATGTAACTTATAGTGCATTCTCTTCTCTCATTTCTTTCTGTCTTTCTTTACCTGTCTTTCTCTCCTGCTGTGTCAGACTCTTTTCTTTTGTGAAGGTTTTTCCTTTCTTAAGCCTTGTCTGCACATAGGACTAGCCTCTATTTAGTCATCAGCAACTGTACCAGGGCAAGCTCACAGTGCAAAAACTGCAAATGGTGATTTGCACCCACTCTGCTTCCAAGCAAGAAGCATCCTTCTTCCTTTCATTCAGGCTGACCTTTCACATTCATTCTCTGTTGGCTGTCCCTTTTACTCAACTGACCCATGTTATACTGTCTCTCTTCTACTTTACTCTTCATCTATTCTCTCTTCCCTTGTATTCCACCACTCACATCTCCCTGTCCCCTTTTGGTGTCCTTTTCTCTTTCTGGCATTCCTAAAGATTTAGCTTTCTTGCTCTCCCTTTTCCAGAATACTCCCCACTCCCCAGTTCCCATCTTTCTCTCCCAGCTTAGTGTCATCTTCCCTGCCTGAGTCCTTCCATCCTTCACCTTCAGCATCCCCCATTTCTCACCAGTGTCTTCGCTCTACAGAACTAACGTCCCTCCTCCATATATAAATAAATCAGATGTCCTGCTATAACAGACACAATTAGCATTGGCCAGTAGTATGCAGTTTGTTAGCAAACTTGCTCCTTTCTTGCAAGGCTTCAGTGCTTTCCTTCTATTTTTCTTGCATTGCTAATCTATGCAGAAATTCTAAACACACAGTTTGAAAAAGTATTCAGTTTAGACAACAGCTTAAGGCTTTTTATGCAAAGCCCAATGAAATCAATGGAAATATTTCCATTAACTTCAATGGGCTTAGGCTGGACCCTAAATACATATTCATCCACCAGACAACCACTCTTTCAGGTAAATAATACACATTTTTCAGTCTTCCTTGAGGGTTCTTCAAATCAAAACAAAGAACAAGGATAGAAAAAAGAAGTTTAAATAAGATTAAAGTTGTGATGCTGTCTGGCTAACACCATGTAATTCAAAGGCTGGCGTAGATGCTTCATTCACAGTGTAGGGCATTTCCTTTTCTTTATTTCATTCATCGTGATATGAATGATAGATTCAGTGCAAACTTTAACTTTGAAATCCCTGCCTTGTTTATATGCCACCTAATTTTCAAATTATTTATCCCTAAATATTCTCATTAGCTGCACATGTGTTTAGGATTTATTTGGGTTGTATATGCAGTGCAAGATCACCCTGTGCCATTTCATTTCTTGACCTGTCACTGGATAAAGTGAAAATTAAAACACATTGGCACTCTCTTCAAAGGAAAAGGCTAGTTTTCTCCATAGATCTTCATTACATCACATTGGATTACATTGTTCTATACAATTAGAGGGTGCCAACAACACTTCATACGAATGAGCACTGGTTCATTTGATTCCCTGAGGCCAGTAATGTTTAATAAGTCCAAAGCACACAGTTTAACCAGTGCCCTGCAGCTTGTAAATTGTAGTATCGCCAATAATTTATAAAGAGTGGTAGGAGAGAGACAGAATATGTCTGAGTGTCTGTGTCTGCTCCAGTGGGTCTATGTTGCATATAGACAGAGGTCAGCTAGCTCTAGGTAGCTATCAGGCCTTCAGTTATCTCAGTGTCTCTTTGAAGCAGGACCAGGCTCAAACCCTAATTAAACCCAGGGTGTTGATCCCTGGAGGGCAGAGTTAGACGGGCCTGTGTACTAATCCCACTCATGCTGACTAACTGCAGTACTGCACAATCACTGCTATATGAATATATTCTTCTGGCAGCTGTATGCAAAGAGTCGGCTTCACGATTCTGATGACTTTTCATTTTTATTAAATCGTGGTTTAGCTTCAGGTATAAGCATGAGAATCCCAGTTAAGTGGCTCTGCTGATTATTTTACATTGTCGCTAATCAGAATGCTGAGCACAGAAAGGGAGATAAAAGATTTGAAGGAGTATGTAGGGTTTGGGGTTGGGCTGTCCGGAGGGCTTTACTGTACATCTGATTTTCTTAAGCAGGGTCATTCCCTGGGCTGGAGCACAGGTAAATTGAGCCCAACAGTAGTCAGTCCTCGTCTGTCATGTGTTTTAACTTCTCAAAGCCCAGATGATGGTAATAAGAACTGAGAGTGGGGGTAGGGGTAAAGATTAACTGGAAGGTTTGCAGCAGCAGTGACAGATACAGCAGCAAAATAATACATTGTGAAAAAGCAGTTTTAATAAAGCCCCAGCCCTGACCTTGGAAACATAAGTATTTATGTTACTCACTTCTGTGTGATGTTATTGTGAAAGAAAGAAAGAAAGAAAGAAAGAAAGAAAGAAAGAAAGAAAGAAAGAAAGAAAGAATGATCATTCTGCTCTTGTCTTGAGACCTGAAGGGAGGGGGGGTGAATAACTAAAATTAGAGAAACTGGAAATATAAACGCGGTGAGTAGAATAAAGCAAAATACCTCTGGGGTGTTCATCTGCCATAGTAGTCATTTCATATCTCATCTGTTATATGAATGTGATAGCTCCTTCCCTTTTTGATAGTATCATTATGTAGACTCTACAGATTCAATTCCATTTACAAGTCAATGGTGTGAGATTTTATGGCAATTCTTTTTACTGGGTTGATGCTGTACAATATTTTTCTGTACAAAAAAAAAGGAAAAAAAATTAAGGTAAACTGGCTGGTAGCATTTTGGTGCTTGCTAAAGAGACTTCCGGATGCACCAGATATTTTTTGTGACATATCTATTGCTGCTGGCCTATCATGAATATTCCCAGCTGTTTTTAAACAACAGCCATAATGCTGTGTACATTTAAAAGGTTACATGCTGAAAGAAGGCAAGTTTTGTTTTTGTCTTGGTATCTGGAAATCAGCTGCTAAGAACACAAAGCCAAACCTCTTTCAGTGGGACTTGTGAGTGTGGGTGCACAACTTGTTTGAAGATTTCCAGACATGATCGCATTGTAGTTAACTCACTTTCCCTGCTCCCCATAAGATTCCACTGTTAGTATCTTGTTATTAGCCAAGGCACAGTCTGTGGGTCCCACTGAGCAAAATGGTAATCTTTTTGGGAAAGAGAATATCCTTCTACTTCATGTTTGTGTAGAGCCTAGCACAACTGGACGTTGGTCCTCGACTGGTATTTGTAATTGCCATCAAAATACACACAACAAATTATAATGATAATATGCACATACACACATGCATATCTTGTTGAATGTGTTTTTATTTTTACTCTTTCCTCATTGCAAAATAGGCAGGAATTTTCCCTTCTGTTATTCCATAGAGAAAATGAATTTTAGAGATTATATGCCCTCATGTTTAATGACATGATAGTAGAAACACCTGCACCCAGTTACACTCTAGTTTCCACCACTGCTAGAGCTGTGTCAGAGGAGAACTGTGACAATGAACTTGGTTAATGAAGACACACTCATATAGTGAAGGTTGATTTTGCTTATACTGAAGTTTCACTCTGTTTAAAGTGAAGTGTCATTTTGTTATAAGTGGGTTCCACTATGCTAAGCCCCTTGCAAGGCAGCAAATCTCATCTGCCAGATAGATCATCCAACTGCTACGTTCAAAGGCAATTTTCTCCTCTCTCTTCTCCTCTGCTCTGATTGAACAGAGGAGGCATCAAAGTCGAAAATATCATCACTGTCCCATAGAGAAAAAGTAAGGAAGAATTTGTGGCTCGTGCTCTTGTTGTACTTGTGTCCAATGATGAGGCAGTGAAGATAAGCCTTCCAGAGTTTTCTGTCACAAAAGCAACTAGTGGAGCAAGTGAGGCCATGCCACCATTCCAAGAGTGAATGTTTGTTGGCATGTCTTCTCATGTTATGGTAGACAGCTACTTGTACAGAGAGGGGTTTTCTTTTGAAACTAGAAGGGGCCTGGTATCCATTGGTTCAAGAGTGAGCAAAACTATTGCTACCATGTTTATAATCCTTCATGCTTTTTCCTAATTGAGGTTGCTTTTTTCTTTGCCTCAAAGAAGAGTATTTTGTTTGAAGAAGCAGTCACTGGTGTGTGTGTGTGTGTGTGAGAGAGAGAGAGAGACAGACAGAGAGAGAGAAATAAAAGTTGTACACGCACTTCCTTGGTTTCGGAAACCACTGTGACTGAGCATGTGCAGTCTGACTACATAAATGCATTACACTAAATCATACAGGAGGAAAAAAAGTGGACATGTGCAGTGAATAGCTATAGCTCTGCATGCATGCTGCAGAAGAGGACCAGGAGACACAGCTATTTGGAACTGTTTTTCAGACTGATAAAAGGGCCTATGCAAGACCATACTCACTCAGCCACTCTCCTCTACACCTAAAACACGCTGATAATTGTTACTGGGGAGGCAGGTATATGAGGTACTTGAATATTTATGGAGTTATTTTTTATTCTCTAATTTTATTTTGAATGCTCAGATAGTCATGGAAAGGCTAATAACCACTGGGTTGTAGTATTTTGGACCTCTCCCACTTTTGCCTCATGCAAGTCCCACTTGAAAATTTCCTTCTTCTTAGAGGCTTAATAAGCACCAGTTCTCCCCTTAAGGAAGTTGTCATGTTTTCAGGGTAATGAACCTGTATTCCCCTCTCTATGGTCTCTGAAGGACACTCTCTTAATGTCCCTAGTCATTGTCTCTCTTGGGTGGTGACCCATGTGTCCATTCCTCCTGTCGGGGGTTTTTAAGCCTGCACAGCTGCCTGCCATACACTGAGCTATCTCCAGCAGTCCACTATGCTGAGAGGCCAGGACCTGTGTTTTTCTTTCTTTCTGAGGACAGTAACAGCATTTGTACCAGTGGTCATCCAGGTCTTTGACAGCAGAATATATTTATTTTAAGGAGGAAAAAAAAGCATACAGAGAAAACACAAAAAAAGTTAACAAAATCCTCTGCATAATCATACCAGGACTCATCCATCAGTCTTATGGAATGATACAAAGCCAAATTCCCCCTCATGTTTCAGCAAGGGTTGGTGTCCCCCTGGAAACCCAGATCCTGCCTATTTGGTGAATCAGTCCTGAGTCTCTCACCCCACCACCCAACATAACCTTTATATCCCAAATTCTTTTTTTTTTCCATTGCCTTGTTCCTGGAACTTTCCTAAAACAGTATATGAAACCTCCAGCACTCCCCACCCCTCTGCCACCTCTGTAATACATTCCCCCAGTGTTCTTAGGTCTGGAAAAGCTGTGGTAACCCTACCCCACACAGAGTTACTACAACCCATCTGCTATCTTCATCTACCTGTTATTTTCTTAGACTGTGAACCTTTCAGGGAGGAAATGTGGTTCCATATCTCTTTATGCAGCAACTACCACAGTGTGACCACTACCTAAGGTTTTAATAGTGACCACACGCATGCGCATACGCACACACAGACAAAATCACAGTAGAGCCAAAGTTAGGTCCAAAACTCTATGGGATGAGGTAATAAAAGTTTCTGCTATATCCTTCCCTTTAATGGGCAAAGTCTGACAGATTGTGGAAGGGGAAGGCAATGTTGCCCATCAGTCTTATGAATATCCCTGAATACTGAACAAAATCTCTCAGAGAATGACATAATGACACAAGACCCTACACAATGCTTTCCCGGTCTGCATTGTCTTTCTCAGGGCCTACTGCATCTGGGCTACAATTCCCACCTTCTCCACTCTTTGATGGGCTATGGAGCCTCAGAGTAGTTATCACAGGAGTTACTGGTGACAGGTTAAGAATTAATTTCCATGTAGGTGCAGCAGGGGATGCCATATAATTTGGTGTATTCTCCATATAATTCCATATAATTTGGTGTATTCTCTCTGTTCAGCCTCATTCTCCTCCTGACCCCAAATCCAGAGGAGCCTCCATCAAGCAGAATTCACACAGAATACCTTCCATAGAGTCAGAGGAAGAAGATAGCATTTACGCTTAGATGATGTTTGTATGTTTGACCCCTATGTTGGCAAAAATGAGAGGCAAGGTGTTAGCCCATTGTTTGTAATGCGCTTTTGGATCCTTTGGGGCTGAGAGGTGTTGTATAAATCTAAGCTATAGTTCTCATGAATTTATTAATAAGAAACAGCATAAAGAAAGTTCCAAAGGGGGAGCCGTGTTAGTCTAGTAAAGCAAAAAAAAGCAAGGAGTCTTGTGGCACTTAAAGACCTAACAGATTTCTTTATCACATGAGCTTTCGTGGGCGAATATCCCACTTTGTCAGATGCTTTGAAGAGCTCAAAGTGTCTGCCGAAGTAGGATATTCTCCCATGAAAGCTCATGTGATAAATAAATCTGTTAGCCTTTAAGTGTCACATGACTCCTTGCTTTCTTTGCAGTGAAACTAGCCAAGAACATCAGAAAATACTAGAGAAAGTAAGTATGTATCCGAAAAACTGAAAGGAATCTAGGATATCTTACAAACTTCTTGCCACCTTTGGGGATGCCAGGAAGCGACCTTGCACATGGTGGTGCATGCTATACAGAAGATACGTGCTGCTTTTTAGTGTACAGATCGTTTATAGTTAGGAGCATGCTATTGTAGGGGTGTTTTCAGTAGTTCTGAAGTTAACTGATGTGCTTTATAGTGAAGTCAGGAAAGGCTCAGCTCAATATGGTTGGTGGCTTAAGAAAATATGACACACATCATTTGTACATGGTGGGTTTTAGTTTTTCTTTAAGGCACCCTTCTTCAGTCTTCACCCAGGCACTGAATTCACTGGGATGAGGTCAAAGAAAGTGTTTCTATCATTCATTTAAAAAGTATGGCTTACAAGCTATAACATGACATTTTAAGTCATCAGCACATTAGCTTAAATAATTATGTTTTCCAGTTAGCGAGGGTTTTGTTTTAACTAAGTAAATTAATAACAACCTTAATGCAATTTAATAAATGTAATGAGAAATGCTTGTTTGATTTTTTTTTTTTAAATCACATATCACATTAGTACATAAAATGGGCTATTCTTTTTTCCTCATGGATGTGTTTGGTGACAGGCCACCATTCTACTAGGATAGTGTCTGCTGGCTAGACTTCTGTGCTGTGTCCTAAATATATGCAAATGTTATGCAAACCAAACACCTACAGAAAATATATTTTGAAACAGAATGTTTATTGTTGCCAAGCAAAAGATGATGATTTGATCCTTCTTATATTTATTTGAGTTTGTTTGACTTTTTAAAAAAATGCTCTTTTACCTACTCAGTGGTTCCACTTTGGTTATTCTTCCCTAAGTTATGGCTTGTCATCTGTGTGTAGTCAGTTCCAGATCCATAAGGGGGTTACATTCTCTCCTGCAAATAAGTGCAGTGCTAGCCTCTTCAGTGAGGCTGTGCAAATTTGACCCAGCAGAAAATTTGGCCATGGTGACCGATGAATAAAGGGAGCAAGATCATCGCTACTCATCAAGGAGGTCCAGCAGGCAAGGACCCTCATTGTCTCCTTAGTCCTTGAGCCCTTTGAGGTGGGTAGAGGCACCCTGCCCCTGTGCAGTAGTTGCCCTCACACGAGCCGGAATATGCTGGGTGGAAAGCCACAATCTGACCCTTTTTGAAGATCATCCATTTATATTTATTGGGAGCCCAGCATGCAAAATTCGCAATAGAGACTCACACTGTGAAGCATCAAGTTACTGTGTGTATCAGAGTGTGCTTGTACAGAGATAGGATGAGGAGGGGGATTGGTTCACAGTTGACAGAAGTGGTGTTGTTTAGTTGGTTTGTTTGGGAATAGCAAACTTTTTCATATTAAAGGTAATTACCATTTGGAGTTTGCCAGCTCCTTGACATGTGGACTGAGCCTCTAGAGGGTCCTACCTTATGTACTGCAAGAGTAATGGCTAACACAGCTCTATGACACCAGCACCTAGCATGCTTAGTGTCAGGAGGGGTGATGCCAAAAGGGAGGCTTTTGCATGCAGGGTGATCAGAACAGGCAGTTTGTGGGCCAGTGGTGAGCCAGGGCTGCCAACCTTCTTAGTGAAGGAGGCAGCCTGACTCAGAGCCAAAGGGTATGTCTACATTGCTATAAAACACCACTGACTGACACTGACTCTCAGGCTATGGCCACACTTACACAGTTAAAGGGATTTAACTTGTATCAATTTAATAAAATCAATATAAAATCATTAAATCGATTTAAGTTAAATCGATTAAACAGGTCCACACACACACACAAAAAAAACAACCAGAAGAGGGGCACCATGGGAGGTGTGGCAACATGGCCACTTCACTGGGCCATGCGCTCATCCAATATATAGAAAAAGGAAAGCACCTGGGAAGGAGAAGGGCAAAAAGTGTTAAATCAATTTAACAGTTAAATCGAAATAACATGTCTGCACCGTGCTATTTCAAAATAAAAATTTCAATTTAACCGTCTTATCGATATAATACTAAGTTTTATTATATTGATATAACTTTCCTTATATCGAAATGAGGGAGCTCCTCATTTCAAAATAAGGGAACATCATGTAGACCTACCATTTTTTAAATCAGAATAACCAGTGTTATTTCGATTTAAACAGTGTGTGTGGACATACCCTCAGAGACCAGGTTAACAGACTAGAAATCACAGAGCTCAGACTGTGGGGCATAAAATTATAGTGTAGATATTCCTGTCAGGGATGGAACCTGCACTCTGAGACAGTCCCTTTGTGGAATTTTAAAGCCTGGGATCCAGTCTGAGCCACTTCTACACTGCAATTTTTAACCCTGCAGCAGGAGCACCATGAGTCTGAATCAGTTGACCCAGACCTGCTAAGGCTGTGCCCTGGGTTTTTTAGTGCAATGTATACATGCCCAAAGACACTAGATTTAGTTTCAGCTTTGAGTTTAGGAAAGAATTGCGACTGGGAGCTGAAGCAACACTGTCCAGGGAATCTCTGATTAATTCCCACTCCCTGCAAAGGTAGTCTTTGAACTGCTGTATGATGTGGTACTTGGGGCAGTCAGTTGCAGTCCTGTGGAGGCCAGTGTCCAGAGCGGCAGAGATCCATCCCAGGGCAGGCAATTGAGACCTACAGGACTCAAACCCAGGAGAGGACCCTGTGACATTAAGGGGCAAAAATACAGTAAGGGGACTCCTTTTTTTCAGTTGACCAGCATTCACAGTGCTGTAGCATTCACCTCTAGAGCCATCTTCAGCAGTCTATCTCTCTGGAGCTATTTCAATTGACCTTGTAACCCAGCTTTCTCTGTATGTATATATTTACAGCTACATGCTACATTATCCATTTCATTCAACTGATGAAGTAGGATTGTGCCAAGAAAAGGTCATGCGACAAATAAATTTGTTAGTCCTTAAAAGTGCCACAGGGCTCCTTGTTGTTTTTCTGAAAAAGACTAACATGGCTATCTCTCTGGAACATATCCTCTGTATAGTGTCTTCCTAGGAAGATGCCAAGCAGGGAGCTGGCTGCTGAGAAGACTTGTGAGGGTGGGGAGGTGGGAAATTGGTTAGTTTGTTGATTGGGGAGTAGTTGCTAGTGAGTCCTAATCCTTTCCTTTCCCAGATCCTATTCTTCTGTACCATAGTACCCCTTTGTTACATTCTTATTTTGGTGTGTGTAAATTCTTTGCTGTGGTTTGAACTGATCGGCTTTACTGGTTCTCGTGTCCTGGGTTTTTATCCTTTGGCAGCAGTGGTAGCATGGCTTATTTTCCCAGGAGCTACAGCACCCTTTATGTTTTGGGCACTTGGACAGAGGCATCAGGCATCACAAAAAAGCACCCAGTGTCCAAACCATGTGAAGGGAGAGGAGATGTCACTTCAGCTAGCAAGAACCAAGAGTGGTCTTGAATCCCACTTCAGGGAAAGGGCAAAATAAATTCAGCATGGGAAACTTATAAAATTATTGATGGTATAGGCACTGATTTAAGAAACCAGTTAAACCTCAGTCCACTACTATGCAGGAAAGCCATTAAGCACAAGTTTAAAATTAAGCAAATGCTTAAGCACCCTTACTGAACAGGGACGTTTTCCTGAAACAAAGCTCTTAAAAATTTAGTGGATGTGTTTGCAATAGGTAGTATTCTGGCTGCTTTTGTAAATATTAATTGTGTACTGCAAATGTTCTAATCTTTGTACAGAGTAAGAAAAGCTACTTTCCAGTAACACCTCCAGTTTTTCACCCATATTAACCCCAGAAAACTTCATATGCATGTTCTATGGGATGTTTATTTAGAATTGAAAAGCTATGTTTAAACTGCACTCAAGAGAAAATATTACACCTGATGGGCAATTTGTGACAATCTGTTCAACATATTTCTCTTCCTTTTCTGTTCATGAAGTGCCAGTGAACTGATCGCAATTTTCTCAAAATTTATTTGCTATTCAAAATAATCCTTAGTCTGTAGTTCACTCATGACTAGTTGCTATTCAAAAACTGGGCTGTTTTGACTGGGTAGCTACTTCACATATGTGTCCCCTGCAGGATCATACATCTTAGACTAAGTTTCCAGTTCAAATACTTATGTTTACATATTAGAAACATGCTTTACATGAAACATACTCTACATGAATACTCTCCAGTAATTGGGTAATATATACAATATATTAGCTACATAACATTTAAATTAAGTATCAGTTTAAATCTTTACATACTACATAATATAAACCTAGGCACTTTGTGCCAAGATCTGCATAAATGCTTGCAATGAGCCAAGTTTGTGAATGCACTAAAGAGTTATTAGTATACTTTTTTGTTTTTTTTAATTTTGCACAATTACAGTGCAGCTGTATATATCTGTTCTTCTGAACCAAGCATTTTATGTGCTAGAGATTGGCATGGGTCGCAAGATACAAATAAAAAAAATGAAGGAGATGAATACCTTTGGGAGCCGTGAAACTTTATGTTAAGGTGGGTAAGGTGAAGCACAGTTTTGTGTAGGTAGGTAGGACTGTGATATCCTGTGTTGGAAAAATCTGTAATTAGCGGTTGTTAAAACTGAAGTTATAAAGATAATTAATGTTTTGCTTGAAGTGCAAAACAAGAACTTTATGGTGAAACATAGACTGAGGACAGCTGCCACACAGCCAAGGCAAAACTTGAATCCCTTTGCAATCTTAGTTTTATGTCCAATCTGTCTTTTAAAGTGTGTAGATAGTTAGCTAAAACTACAGATAATGAATGTTGTGCCGTCCAAATTCACTCCCACTGGAATTGCACTTTGATGTACCTGCCTTTATTCATGTTTCTGCTGGGGCTGGGGAGGGCAACTGTAATCTCACCTTGGGCTTCACGACTGTTGTACTTTAAAGTCTTTAAAACATGATATGAGGACTTTAAAAACTTAGTCATAGGATAGAGGTTTAATGCAGAAGGAGGTGAGTAAGGTTCTGTGGCCTGCATTGTGCGGACTAGATGATCATATTGGTTCCTTCCGACCTTAGAGTCTACTGGTGGTAGATATGCAAGTGGCTTAAGAAGGGAGGGTAGATGGGGTGAGTTCTGAGTTATTACAGAGAATTGTTTCTTGGGTGACTGGCTGGTGAGACTTTCCCGTATGCTCAGGGTTTAAACTGATCATGATAGTTGGGGTCGGGAAGGAATTTCCCCCCAGGGTAGCTTGGCTAGAACTCAGGGCGGGCGTCACCTGCCTCTATAGCATGGGGCATGGCTCACCTACCAGTGAATTCTCTGTATCTTAAAGTCCTAATCTGAGGACTCAAATAACTCAGTCATAGGTTAGAGGCTTTTATCTGGAGTGGGTGGGTGAGGTCTTGAGGCCTGCATTGTGCAGGAGGTCAGACTAGATAATCACACTGGTCTCTTCTGATTTTAGAGTCTTTGGCTATGTCTACACTGGTAAATTAGTCCATATTAAGGATTAAGCCTCCTTAATCCAGACTAATTTAGCCCATGGCCACACTAGACTTTCCTTAGTTCGAACTAAGAAATTTCTTAGTTCGAACTAAGAAATGCTTAGTTAGAACTAGTTAGTACCGGCACTGAGCGCAAACTAAGTGCTTAGTTCAAGTCTTAGTTTGAACTGAGTCCAACTTGAACTAACACTTAGTTTGAACTTAATACATTCAAACTAGGGCGGGTAGTTCAAACTAAAAACATGTTCTAGTTTGAACTAAGCGCTAGTTTGAACTAGAACATGTTGTTAATTCAAACTTGTAAGCATGAGGTTAGTTCAAACTAACCCAAGGGTAGTTTGAATTAACCTCAAACTTCTTAGTTCAAACTAGCAAGTTCGAACTAGCTTTAGCTAGTGGAGACATAGCTTCTGAGTCTGTAGCTATGTCTACACTGCCAAAGATATTCCAAAATAGCTTTTTCAAAATAACTATTTTGAATGTGTTTTGAAATAATTATTTCAAAATAGCATTATTTTGAATTTATTATTTCAAAATAGGAAGCTAGTGAAGACTATTTCAAAATAAGGTAGGAATTATTATTTTGAAATAGAGAGTCTTCACTAGACTCTCTATTTCAAAATAGGGGAAGGCAGGGAAAAGTATAGGGCTGTTATTACAAAAAAAGCCATTTCTGCAGCTTGGAATAGCTTTTTTGAAAATAACTATTTCAAAAGAATTGCTTTTTCAAAATAAAAACAGGCCTAGTTATTTTGAAATAGCTCTTTGTTTTTTCAAAATAACGAAGCGCTTCTTTTGAAATAACAAAATGCCTGCATGGACAGGTAAAAAACTTTTTTGAAATAAGCCTCCTTATTTCAAAAAAACTTTTCAGTATAGACATACCGTATGAGACTATAAGGCTATGTCCACATGCAGGGAGTTAAATCAATTTAGCTTGAAGTGATTCATGCTAAATTGATATAGCAACCCTTAAATCAATTTAAATTAAATTGATTTACCAGGTTTCCAAAAATTGAACTAGCATGTCCAGGGAAGAACTTGCTAGTTCGATTTAGGAGAGGGGCACCCTGGGAGTTGTGGCAACATGGCCCCCTGACAGGGTCATGTTGCCACCCAATCCCCTGCCACTGGCTCTCCAGAGCCAGTGGCAGGGGGAAACAGCCCCCGGGGGCACAGATGGGGCCACCTCACTTCCCTGCCACTTTCCTAGTCAGGGGGAAATGATCGGGGCACCCCTCTTACCTGCTGCTTTCCTGGCAGCAGGGAAAGGATCGGGCCCCCCTCTTCCCTGCCACTGGCTGAGCAGTGGGGGGGAGGATTGGGGCGCCCCTCTTCCCCACAGCTGGCCAAGCAGGGGGGGCAGAGCTCGCCGGGTGCTCTGCTACCCCTGTCGCTGGCCCCCTGCCCCACTGCCCCAGTGAGCGGCCTCTTTGCTTCCCCCCCGCCTGTCCCTGGGGCCTGTCCCCCACAGCCCCAGTCCCACCTGCCTACACCACCATGCCCGCAGGGGGGGAGCATTCACCAGCAGGTTCCTGGCGTGATTTTCCCTTGTCCGGGTCATCCTGGGTGTGTGGGGGGGGGCCTCTTCCTGCATCCCTGGGTTTAGTGTCAGGGCGGGGATGACCTCAGGTGAGCCAGTTCCTGTGGACAGCAAGGTACCCCTCCCTCTCCCAATCCAACACCATGTCCTCATTCACCGAGCCCTCCTCCTGGTCATCATCATGGGAGGGCAGCTCCCTGGAGCTGATGGTCTCTGCAGGCAGGGTGTCATCCTCACTGCCCAGGATGGCATGAAGCGCCCTGTAATAAGGGCTGCAGGTGGTGGCTGCCCCTACATGCTGTGTGGCCTTCTGGACCCTTTGTTAGCCCTGGTGCAAGTCTTTTATTTTCACTTGCACCTGCTGGGTGTCCTGGGTGTGGCCCATGTCTGTAAGGGCCCAGGAGATGCTGCTGTACACCTACCAGTTCCACTGGGTGCCCTGGAGCCAGCACTGTACAGCATCATCTCCCCATATGGCCAGGAGATCCGTGATCTCCTGGTGTGTCCAGGCTGGGGCCCGCCTTTGGGCCTGGGCTTGGGTCTGGCTCTGGGTCTGCATGTTTTCAGACACCAGTTCTGGCCAGCTCTGGCCAGCTAACAGGACAGGACTTCCTCCTGCCCTGTCATTGGCCTGAGCTTTGCCCTGCCCAGCTAAGCCAGGGCAGGCTCTTTGTGGTGGCCAGTGGGGGGAAGGAGATGGCCTGGAGGCTATTAAAGTTGACTTAACTGGCCACATTGCATTGTCAACTTACAAGTGAGAGTTATTAAGTCAACTTAAGCATTTGCTTAAGTTGACTTAAATTCCAAATGTGGGCAGGGAGTTGCTTAAGTTGATCTAAGCCTCCTTAAGTTGACCTAAGCCCCTAGTGTAGACATACCCTATAGTATCATGAAGGGAAAACAAAACACTGATATTGATCATTTTTCATAAATGTATTAAAAGCACCCACTGATTACATTTTTGAAAATGCATGAAGTATGATGGAAAATTATAAAGAGCAATTCTAGATGCAGAAATTCTATTGAGTGCTGGTAGGTGCATATTAAGAACCTAAATAGATTAGAATGTATAAGGGCAGAACATGGAGTAGGGCTGGTTTAAGAAAGTTGCCTTACACAAGAAAAACAGACAGGTTCTTCTAAACATATTTGGTAGCAAACTAGATTCAGTCCCCCAAAATCCTGAAAAATATATAAGGGCAACGAGGTGGGGAAGGGATTTTTTTTTAATTTCATATGAGAATAGCAGAATTGATAAGCACTTTGTCTGATGGCCTGTATTCTTCATTACACTCTTGAGGCTGTACTGTTATGCACATAATTCCTCTCTGGTCCTGTCCTGTGTGTAGCATGTGGACTGCTCTATGGGGCTGGGGGTGGGGGCTGACTTGGCTGGCAGTCAGAGCAGCAGGAACAAATGCAGATGCTGCTATTTACACTATTTTCACATTCTGAAGAACAAAGAGCAGGTGGCTGCCAACAAATCTTAAAGGCTAAGCCTTTGCACTACACATTAGGCTCAGCCAATGAATGCCTTACAGATACATGCAGTGCACCACTCCATGAAATACTGTGTATCTGTTCTGGTGGAAATACAGTCAAGAGCACTTAGTGCTCAGGGAAATAAAAAAGGGGGGGGGCACAGTCATTGCTCCTGAGTGTCAGCCTTCCAAATTTCAGGGGTGCAATACTGAAGGATCTATTTGTATCTCAGAATAATGATGGGATAACGCACGCCAGTCTGAGGGCAGATCGACCCTTATCAGACATGGCAGCAGTGGAAATTGGGACTAGAATGTACATGTCACTTTTAATCTTAGCAAAGGATGAGTCTAGACAACAATGTTTCCATCAGGAAGTATGGGCTTGTGAATAAGCCCCAGAAGGGGAGTCCAGGAAAGCTGTGTCCAGTACCTGGGTCTTTTACTGACTCCCTGTATGTCCATGCTCAAATTACCTATCCTGAGATTTCTTTCAATGCTGTGTTAAAGAATTAGGTGCCCAATGCTCACTAAATTTCAGTGAGATTTAGCAGCACATGGTCTCTCTGATTCCTTTGAAAAGCACAGTCTTTTCCACCCTAGAAAATGAAGAAGAAGATGATGATACCAATACTTTTTCCCTTTCGTCAACTTAAAGTACAAAGGTCTTCAGGGCAAAGAACATCTGTGTTTTACTGTGTATAGCACAATGGGGCACTGAAGTGGGTTTGAGCCTTTAGCTACTAGAAGAAATAATAAGAACAGCTTCTAAGCCTGACAGATATTTTAATACAGTCTATTTACAATATCTAGGTACTCACTCCTGGGACACACTTTATAATGGTATCAAAGGGGTCAAACAATCTGAATCCCAATTTCCCCAAAGATTGATGGTATTTGGACTTGGGGAAGGGATGATTCTCGAGCCATCTCTGATCACAGGAGCTGAGTTTCTACCTGGATTGTTTTGCTTTGGCCCTTTACAAAAGATACTTGTCTATCAGAAAAATATGGATATGGTGTTTTTGTCCACCCCCTTTAAACATTAGAAGCCATTTGCAAAGAAATGAACAGGCAATAGCTCTAGATGTCCCTCCCAAAAAAGAGAGCTCAAATTTGGGGGTTTGTTGCATACTCATCTTTAAGAACAACTGAGCTACCAACCTAACTATAATTGGTTTGGTTGCCAGTGTACAGACCTAGACAATTAAACAGTAATGTTAGTTTTTAGTTCACTTTTAACTAATCTCAATCTTGCTGGGGAGGATTTGGGATTTTCCCATCTCTAATGTTCCTGTGTATTCTGTGTTCCCATAAGAGAAATTGGCAAAGGCAGATCAGGGGCAGAACAAATGTAGTTTCAATCTCAGATTCTCTTGAGCTGAAGGGGGGGGGTAGTTCAAGAAAAGAACACCTCAGAGGAGTGGCATATAGGAGCATAGAGTCATAGGGTTGGGCGGGAACTCATGAGGTCATCTAGGCTAACACCCTTCTAAAAGCAGGACCACTCCCACTAAATCATCCCAGCCACGCTTTTGTCTAACCAGGCCTTAATATATGCTAGGTAGAATTTAAGAGAATTTACCCAACCTAAAGAAGAGCTAGTGGAGCTCAAAGGTCTCTTTTACTGACAGAAATTGATCTAATAAAAAAATATGACATCACCCACCTGGACCAAAGCACATTTGTTTCATCATGGATGGACACTGAAATGTAGTTTAGGTTCTTTTACATAATTCAGATGAATAAAACAAGCAGCATGTCTGTAACACTGTTGCAGCAAGTAAGTCTCCAGACAGGAGCCTTTAGGTGTTGGTACTGTGGAATTGCTCAAGGTGCTTCCCTCTTCAGTGGTCAGTGCTCCATCTTTTTCACAAATCTCTCCCTCTCCACTCCTAGGCAGGACCTTAACCCTTCTGCCAAGTCCCTTCAATCCCTCCTTCCTGGGTAGAGTCCAGTTCTGGCCCACCTGCTTTTAGCAGCAGTGGGCACTATTTATTTGCCATTCATTTGCAGCCTGTCCACCTTCTGGCAGCCTGGGGGAGGTGTATGGGGCCCAGGCCCACCCATTTCTCTGCAGCCCTGCCCAGGGACTCTACACACTCCACACGAGTGCCACTTCAACCCTCTCAGCTTGCACCTCAGTAGATCTCCTGCACTATGTCTACCTCCCCAAGTGCCTGTAACCTCCATCTTCAGGCTGCACTTTCACTGAACCCTGCAAGTGCAGTGAGCTGTCTGGGGTCTTTTCACTTACTCCAGTCAAGAGCTCACCCTTTTTTTCTCTAGTCAGAAGAGAACTGCTTCAGGAAGGGGCTGCAGCCTAGCCTTTATACTGGTTCCTGGGCTCTGACTGGCCCAGCAGCTGCCTGCACCGATTGACTACTCCTATTGACTATCCTCTTCTAAACCAAAGCAGATCAACTGCCCTACTACAGTGTCTTTTCCATTTCAGTACCTTCCTGACACTAGCTCAGACTTCATTAGCAACCACTCTCTCCTGGGAACAGCCACAGGCTAAACCTAGGGTATGTCTATACTGACAGTGGCAAAATTGCTGCCATCAGCCCTGCATTTTGGGATCACTTAGCAGCAAGTCTGAACTCGCTGCTGTGCTCCTAGAAGGCGGCACCAGAAGTCTTGGGGAACAGGAGGCATATGGGAAAGCTGACCGCAAGGCATTTGCAGTAGGCTTTCCCAAGTGTGTCCTGGTGGCTAAGAAAGTCGCTGGCATTTATGCAGGGCATTTTACGTGCCTTGCGTAAATGCCAGTCAACTGCCACTGAAAACCAGTCCAAGTGTAGACTTAAGGCTTCAACTTGTGTGCTCATGTGGAATGAATACTGGCTATGCCTCCAGAGGACCCCTTTGGTTTTTCTTTAATGAAGGCAGAAATCTTACACTTTGATGTACAATGTGTACACCAAAAGGGCAGAAACAATGGTCTTTGGGCCATGCACCTTGTATAGTTTGTGAACATTGTGCAAAATGAGCATAAAATACTACCATAACAGAACTGTATCATTTTACGCTGACTTTGCATAGGTATTACTGACTGCAGCCAGTCCGAGATGCTATAGAAGCCGACACTTTGCCTAGAACACCCTTCACTACTTTGCCAAGTTCCAAAGGGGCAGCTATGTTCATCTAGTAAAGCAAAAAATAAAAACAAAAACCAACCAACCAAACAAACAAACCACACTGCCAACTTTGTCCACATATCTGCACAAAAGACACCATCATAGGACCTAATCAAGCCAGCTGCTCCATAAAAGGGTCACTCACCAGCTCATCCACTAATGTGATTTCTGCCATCATGTGCCAGAAATGCCCCCGCACCTTATACATTGGACAAACAGGACAGTCCCTATGCAGAAGAATAAAAGGGCACAAAACTGACATCAGACATCAACACAAAAAAACACAGTTGCTGAGCACTTTCATCTTCCTATGCTCCACTGATGATTTGTTAACTTTGTTCCTCAAGAAATCAATGGGACATCAAGACTTCAAAGAGAAACAGTCAAAATTGAACTATTATGCAGATTAGATTATGTGAAAGCAGGACTGAATCATGACAATGGATTCTTTTCACAGTATAACAGGCAATTTGACTTCACCCTCCCTCTATGTGCTGTTTCCTAGAGTTTGAATCTTTACAAATTCTCTGATTTGTTGTTGCAGTATGACCTGATCTCATGTCCTACGCTCCCCTGCATTTATTTTCATCCCATTCTGTAAGTTCCCCCTCTTCAAAGCATTTGATGAAGTGGCATTTTCTCCCACAAAAGCTCATGCGATAAACAAATCTGTTAGTCTTTAAGTGCCACAAGACTCCTTGCTTCACTATTTTGCTTCACTACTTTGGTTTAACTAATTTTGCAGCAACTACTTTCAAGAAAAGAGTAAAAAGAACTAACTGATTTAAATCACATATTCTAATAATAATAATGGTTTACATTTATGTACCACCTTTCCTCAGATGCTCTTAAAGCAGGTAACAAACACAAATCATATTATTCATGAAGCAAGTATTATTGCAGTTATTATATAGGCAACAAAAATGAGGTACAGGGAGGCTAAGTGTCTTACAAAATTAAGTGGGTCAGTCACAAAAATGGTCTTGACTTACTATCACCCACTCTAGACAACAGTGTTTTTTCCTCCCATGCTCATTAACACAAATTTCATACCTTAAAAGAACTGAACTGGACCTACAGCAGACAGCCATAAATTCAATCGCTGGGCAAGGGGCTGTTCCACTTTAAATTAATTTCTTCCAAATTACCCTAGGCCATGCTTGTACCAATGGTGGCAAAGGTGCATCATCAGATTGAGCTGGAAAAAAAATCAATCAGCATTCAGTGAAGACACACTCACTAGATCTGGAAACTGACTTAATAAAACTGCCCCCTCAAGTGGCATAGTACTGTGTCGATAGGAACACGTTTCCCATCAGCACGGCTCAGTGGAGACAGGACACTAAAGAGGAGTTAGGAAGTTGATGGAGTTAAACAAGCTAGCCTGTGTAGCTTGCGGAACTCCAGTTCACTGCAACCAAATTTTGCCTTCAGTGTGGACTGGGCTGTTGAGTGGTTTTATAAATCCTCAGACAAGCATTCAAGTCTAGCTTGGTTAGAAGGAGGAATCTTTTAGAAGGCAAAGAGAAAACAGAGTGGTAGCTGGAGCAGAAATTTTGAAAGTCTTGCCTTTCCAACCTATGCTCCCCCTGCAAATATTGGTGTCTTTGCCATGCAGAGATGGGAACCAGTACTCAGTTTGGTTAAAGTCCCCCACACCCAGGCCACACACCCACATGATCTTCTAACTATTTAAAAAAATGGTCTGCCCCAAATTACTAACAAAATAGCATAGCCTTTGTCATCTCACAGACACCCTGTCCCTGAGCATGGGCCTCAAAACTCAGGGTGAAAGGGAAGACTGTGAGTGGAGGGAGAAGGAAGGTGAACGGTAAATATTAACAACAGTATAGCAAGCAGCTCCTATTTTGACAGTGCTGTGACAGTATGTACACTCTCATCTATATACAGGTGCCTGTCGGAGCAGCTACTGTAACCAGGTTGTAAAATATTCAATGACTCACTGTGAATAACCATCTCATTTAGAGCAATAATATGGTGACAAGACAAACATTGTTAAGTTGTGTCAACTTGTTAGGAAAGATATAAAACACAAATACCACCAACATCCTAGGGCTGGAGGCAATGTCAGTATGTTTTTGGAGGTGAGATGCCAGAGAGGAGCGAGGGAGGGCTCATGCAGTGTAGCATGGGCTTAGTTTGCAGTACAGGAATATAGAAATGGAGCACAGCAAACAGCCTTACCGTAAATCAGACAAGTGCTGATCCGTGATGGCCAGCTGTGCAAATGGGCCAGACTGTGAAGTTAAAGATGACGGGGTCATCAAGCCCTCTCCTCACCAGTGATTCCTTTTCTATATCTGATTTGTCAATTGTTTTTTCTTGCCTGAGCTCACCTGTCCCTCTCCTGCCTTCCTCAGCTGGGCTCCACCTTTCCAGCTTCATCTGTTTATTACAATCTGCTGACTTGGACAGAGGTGAAAGAAGTGATTGAACATGAGACATTTCTCACTATGTCTGTGTAAAGGGTGGGCACCTGCAGATATCAAGTATTACTGGTGGTAGGGAAATCTACAGATTAGGGCTGTTGCTGGCCAGTTAGTTTTTGGCTGAGCTGATACAAGATGGCAATATATAGGATAGAAAAAAAAACATACATAAAGTAATGGTCGTCTATCCACTATGAAACATGATTGTGTAAGGGGATACATGGGCAATGACCAGGCAATGAAGGACAATGAAGCCATGATATTTAGTCCAACAGACTGACTTGGTCTGATTTGTGTGGTGATTGAAGTCTTGCCCCATTGGGACACAGCTCTGCAATCTACTGTTGCCTTTTGCTAACTTGTTTCTCTTTCTCACAGAGGCTTCTGGCAGGTTGTCCAGCTCGTACATCTCACTAGCCTTTGCACCCGTGCTGCAGGCTTGTCCAAAAGTGACTCAGATGTGCAAGCCAGCTGCCAGGTAAGACAGGAAGCAGAACCAAAAATGCCAGTGACCAAGTGGGGAAAAAAGAAAGAAAAGTTAGTTCAGGAGGCAGAAAATTTAATCTATGTTGTGGCCCATTGACACAACCACAAACAAAGAACTCAGCCATGATCTTTGATAGTTGGTGGATTATAGTCGTGGTTGTGACACACTTTCCTGAGAGAATGGAGACCCATGTTGCACATTCTCATCCTGGAGGTTGTGACCATTCTGCTTTTTCCTTGTTGCTAAATGGGAGTGCATGGGTTTGTGTGTTTGAGTGCACGGGTGGAGCTGGGCTTCTGGCTATATTCTGGCTGGATGGGAGGAAAACCCCAGTGATGGCCCCATATGGAAAGGATGGAAAACATGGCCCTATGTGCCCGTTAGGTTACAAAGGTCTTCCACCAATCTCAGACAGAGAAATCCAAGCTAACCCTACCTAGAAGACAATAAATGCCTACCAGGAAAACCTCCAGCAATCAACCCCATTGATCTAACCAAGGTCTAAACTGACATAATTCACCAAACTGTTCAGACACCTATCCAGTCGTCCACTTAATAGAACTACCCCGGAAATACCTATTCAGTGAAGCTGAAAAAGAATGAGTGCATTATAACTTACATTACTGCCAATCGACAGATGAAGCAAGCTAAGATGAAACTGGGCCTGTTATATTATAGTGATCTTTTTGCAATTTTTTTCTATCTGAAACCACACATAACTTTTGAAGATGTAAATTTGTAAAATGTCACGCCTTATGTATTGCATTTTTGGCATCTACTCTAGTTTTTAAGAATGGATGTTGTCTAATTATGCAGTGCAGCTTTGGATGAGAAAATATACTAAGTGTGCATTAAACAGACAACTTTAAATAATGGCACTTGTGCTAAGAAGTGTATTTTCTGGCAAGCAACTAATTTATAATGGTCATAGATATATGCATTAGTGTATGAAATGCTTGTCTTTATTTATTGATTTGAAGGGGCAGTATTATATATTTGAATATGTCTTCGTTATTGGATTCTGTTTCTATCAGTAACAGACCTGGTTATATTTTATGTCTCAGGACGTTCACAGCATCTAAATGATGTGCAGTAAATAAAACAATTAATACAGTGTATTTAAAGTAGATAAACACAGAAAAAGCCAAAATTCAGCTGTGCCCTTTTTCCTTGACTTTTTCCCATGAGTCTTGGGTTTTTTTAAAATGTGCATATCAGAGGTAAAAAGAATAATATTAAATGACCAAATTTACTGTGTTCTTAGCGCATAAACCACTACACTAGATCTTTCTGAGCCAATTTAATTTTTAGCTTTATTCTTGGCTTAATGCAATGTTTTAGTTCATTGCGCTTTTTGGATGTGCAGAAGCAAAGATAATGTGTTACACTACATTCATTTAATGTTTCATCAGACTTTTTTGGTGTATCTACCTTTTGGTTATTTTAAAATGTTTCATTCTTATCACTTCAGTCATGAAATGTAGATTCATTAAATTACTGTGCTGGGGTAGCTCGGTGCTGAAGCCTTTTTTAAAATGTAACACTGGTTCATTCATCACATCTCTGTAAAAAAACAGTCAGTCTTGCAGTATCAGGTCTCCTCTTTTACACACCCTCCGTGTTCCTGGGAATGGGTTTCAAGCCAGACAAATAAAATGATCTATTATTAAACACATTTCTAACAATGCCCATTACTCTATTCTCTTGCAATTTAAAAAATAATGTTTCAAACTGAATTTGGCAAACAGGACCCTTTGGTTTCAAAACACAATATCGTAAACACCCAACTGACTGGTGGTGGATTTATAACCATTTCTAAGAAGGGATAACAGCTGGTAACTCTACTGAGAGACTGACCTGTCTTGTTTGAAACAGGGTGATTGCATGTCACTGTCAAAGGGAGTGGAGCAGCTTTTCTGACTTCTTTGCTGAAAAAATATAACATATCTGGTTGAGCAGCACCGTGGTTAAAGTGGTTTGAAGGACCAGGGAGTCACTCATTTTAGTCATTTAGTTTATGTGAGGTATTACAAAACATAGGATAAGACATTTATAGCACAGGGCAATTCAATAGTATACAATCACCAAAAATAAGTGCACTCAACTGTAAATGATTGTTACAGGGCCCGCATTTATCAGATATTAAATTGGCAGCACTGTAATTCATGAGTTCTGATTGGTTCTGGACTATTGTTTGGCTTAATTGGGATTAAAGATTTGGGAAAGGAAATGCTTCTGTCAAATGTTGGATTCATTCAAAAAAGAACTAGGGCAGAGTATGTGGGCACTGCTTGCCTATTATTAAAGACTTTTGAATAATCCATAGGTATATTTGAAAAACAGGGTTCTTAAAAGAGAGGGAGAGAAGGAGGAGATAGACTTCACCAACAAGTAGTTCTAAGCTTGGGTCAGAAGCCATCAGAGAAAGTCATTTCAGTTCTGGTACAGAAGCCATCAGAGGTACTTTGTGTCAAAGCTGTTTCTGCTAGACTAAATCTGAAAATAAACACCTTTGCCCTCTTGTCATTACATTTTCACCAATGTCTCAGCCAACCTCTTTGGCCAAGAGGGTCGAGTGCAGTCTGACTAATGGTAACCTGCAGATCACTTCATTACCATACCCTCTCCTCTGTACCAACACCAAGCACTCTCCAGACTCAACCACACATACACACACAGACAGACGCATACACATAAACCAAAACTGCACTAAGAAGAAGAAGAAAAGAAGCTATTTAGGGCAGCATTCCCATCAGGTTTCTCTGCAAAGCAGTTTAACTGTAGTTAGTAAGTGCTTAGTGTAATCTAATAAAAGCCATTTTGCAATATTAAGCAAAAAACATCTGGTACCCAGAATTCCCTGATCATTTTTAACTAGATGCAATCTCTCTCTCTCTTTCTCCTTCTCTTACAGACATGTGAAAAATAGCCTAATAAGGATCCTTGTGGTAAAATCAGATGGAAAACGGGGAGGAAGAGTTCCACAGTCTCCAGCAGCTCATTTGAAGCAGCTCCTCTGAGTTCCACAATAATAATCAGTGCTGGCCCAGTGCCGCCGGATTATTTTGTATATTCATGAAGCTGCTCATCAGCCGTCAGGAGAATGTGCAGTAATCCTTGGATGAAATAAGGCCAATCAGTGGAATAATGAGGAAGGTAATATCTCCCAAGAGGCCTGGAGTGGGTTTTCATCAAACCCGGCTGTAGCTCTCCAACTATTTGCTTTACAAATGCAGCCTTTGATCTTTGATTTGGGGAGAAGAGGGGGAGAGACAGACGTGCTGTTGTATTGTCCGGTGTGAAAGGATAACAAGCTAGCTCTGGAGGAGGAGTGAGGAGGGGGGGAAGAACCTGGCTTTTAAGTATCAGTCAGTTCTTGTTAACTAAAACCTTACAGTCTTTTTATTTACTGATCTCTAATATATATTCACTTAGTGGGTCAATTGCTGGGAGATTTTTCCATGTACATATGCAGACCATAAGCCTGCTCTAATCAGGATCCAGTGGGCCTATAAAAATACTACCTCCCCCTGCCGCTCCTCTCATTTACCCCTAACCCCTGTTCTCCCTCTCTAGAAAGCAATGGAGAATTACTCTGTAACTTCAGTAAAAATCACATGTGGAGCACTGAGATCACACAATGGGTGAGAAAAAAAATCCATGTTGTTTTAAGGGCCCATTTTATCTGCATAACCCAGAAATAGTCCTGCAAGAAAGAGCTTCACATTACCTAGATTCTGTAGAGCATCATGTTGATATTTTTTAACGCTATAAACTAAATTTAGTACAATATAATTAGCAACGCACATTAGCTGCACACACTCTGCTTATAAGGCTGTACTTGAAAGCCCAGTGACGTTTAAGGGCATATTCTAAAGAGAATGTTCAAAAAGGGCTTGGATGCAGATGGGGGACAGAGACAGGAAAATAACTGTTTACCATAATCACCTTTGTTTCATTTTTTCTCCCATAGCTCTTTTCATCCTCCTCCTCCTCCCCCTCCTCCTCCTCCTCATGTACCACATTAAAGAATCTCTTGTTACACAGTCACAACTGAATCTTTCCTTTCTTACTACACTACCCAGATCTGTTACTTTACTTTAATTCTATGTTTCTTTACATAGCAACTGAAATGGAAATGTTCTGTGGCACATTAAGAGTGGTTTTGGTTATAGAGTGAGTACAAAAATTGCACTTCACTTCTGAGCTATCATGTTTTATATAGATATATATACCTTAACATTTTATATATTCAGATAAATATATTCTTTGGGTGAGACTTCAGTGGATTTATGGTGGTTTGCACCAGCTGCTTTCCCCCACACTCAATGGACTCAATCAATAGACAGTCTTTATTCAGAAAAATCTTCCATTGAGTTCAGCTAGAGTTTTGCTTGAGCAATGCCAGCAATATTTGCTCTGTGATATCCACCAACTGACTAGTGGCTAACTTTTGAACCACTTCTGGAGCAAATCCTGTAATCCTTTCTTAGGCACAAAACCCCCATGGAGACCGCAGATCATCATGACAAGTCATAAAAATTAATGCAGTCACCTGGCAACATTTTTGGAAATGGCTAAGTGACTTAGGAGCCCAACTCCCACTTTCAAAAGTGGCTTCGGCATCAAAAAGCCAAAGCTAGCTTGCTGTTTTTGAGAATTTTACTTGATGATTGTTTAGTTATTTATAAATTACAGCACACAAAAATGTTGTTAGGTAACACTTCCCAAAGGATGCACAAAGACTGTCTAAACCAAAGGGCCTCACAATGTAAAATATTTCTATGACTCGAATGTGGAGTGACAAACAACGGGGTAGGTTTCAAGTGCAGAAAGATATGGGTTACGACAAGAAGGCAAATTCTGTTCTCAGTTAAATTGCTGCAGTCAGAACAAAATCCAGCCTCTGGCTGTCACCCTCATCCATCCTCATCCTCACTTGTGTCACACTTGACATTTAGATCCTAACCCTTTTGGGAGGAACCATACCTGCATATGCAGATTTGACACCACCAACTTAGGGCTGAATAGAGACTATGGGCTTTTTCCCCATTATAACAGGAAATTTTGCTTTCCTTTCCCAACTCTCTATATTCTGTTGTCCACCATTTGACTTTAAACAACTGCTTTGATTTTGTAACAGTCTGACCTGATCCTATGACTTGCACTCCCATGAATTTATTTTGCTCCTGTTCTGTAAGTTTTTCACCTTCAAGCATCTGATGAATTGGGATTTTCTCCCACAAAAGCTCATGCAACACATGAGTTTTTTAGTCTTTAAAAGTGCCACCAGAATCTCTCGCTATATGTACACTGGCAAACTAATTCGGACTAAGGAGGCTTAGTTTGGACTAACTTCGCCCATAACCACACTAGACTTTCCCTAGTTCAAACAAAGAAAGTTTGAACTAAGGAACACTTAGTTTGAACTTGCTAGTACCAGTGGTTAGTCTGGACTTACGTGCTTAGTTCAAACTAGGTGTGATGTGGCCATGGACAAATGCTTAATTCGAACGTAAGACGTCTAAACTAAGCCGGATAACGTGAACTAACGGCACATTTTAGTTTGAACTAAGTATTAGTTTGAACTAGAATGTGCGATTAGTTCAAACTTATAAGCACAAGGTTAGTTCTAACCAACCATGAACTTCTTAGTTTGAACTAACAAGTTTGAACTTCCTGTGGCTAGTGGAGACATAGTCTTTCTTTATTTTGCTGAACTAGACTAACATGGCTGCCCCTTTTGAACATACCTGCATAGTTTTTAAGGGGCTGCGCTACTGCAGTAGAATAGAATTGGGACTCTGTCTCAGAGTCAGAGTGTAGCCCTAACCTATCATCTCATGGTGGGATCAGATGGGGCTGAGTTAGGGGTCTTGGGTCTTGCAATTCTGGTACCCTTTGAAAGGACACAGTGAATGCTTACCTTGATACCTGGCCAGCTCTACTGTTCAGTGGTTGGTGGGGACAGGATCCTATTCTCTCAATGCCCCATATTGTGGAGGCTTGTATGGATGATAGTGCTTGCCTGAAATAGCTGTTTTCACCTCCCCCCCCCCCGGCCTACCCCACCTTCTGATTATGGCTAGCAACTGTACAGTGGAGAAGAGGGGACAGGAAAGTTCTCAGTGCTAGAGGTGGAGAAAAGTCATTCTTACAGCGCTAACGACAATATGATGCTTAAATTGTTCTTAGTCTTTGAGGACACAAATTGCAGATACAGGATTTCTTTCTAAGTATACATATCCTGAGGAATAAGATTTGGCTGAAGGTGTCATAGTTCGTTTTACTTGTTGAAGATTATTTTAAATATGAATGACTTTAAATTACCAGTGGTAAGCGGATAGAAACAAAAGATAATCTTTTTAAAAAATAACAATGACAATTTTTAGCTGGATAAAGAATTCATAGAGTTTATGATTTGATTTTTTGTGATAGTAGTGATACATGCTCAGGGCTAATATGGTGAGAATTGTTATTATACAATTTCATCAAAAATCAAAAGTTTGAAACTGAAAAAAGAAATTAAATAGTATTTTTAAATAAATATATTATATCTAAAATATTATCTAGTATCCTATTAATAATAGTGTATATACTGTAGTGTACTGATACAGTACAATATCTAGGAAACCATATTCAGGTATATGCTATAGTGTAAATATGATATACTTAAAGATACAATGAGTTTGTCATTTGAAAACGAGGTCAGAGAAATCTAGGACACCTTTCTACTAATTTTGAAGTTAATGGCAATATCATTCTCACTTCACTGGGAAGGACTGGGTGCTTTGTAAGAAAAAAATGAAATAAAGGGAAACATTGGGAGAACCCAATTTTTCTTGCTTTCTCCATGTTAGTCATTACACAGATTTCCACAGCAAGGAAGATTTGGCCTTTAAGAACAACATCTTTGAAGAAGTTTGTGGCCTAATCTTGCAGCCTTTCTTGGCAACGGCTTATCCTTACTCATTCATGCTGTCCTATTTACGACAATAAAGGGACTATTAGCATAAATAACGCCTTTAGTCGCATAGGTAAACATTTTAAAAAATGGGCAGTGATTCTGGGTGTTCATCTTAATTCTGATTTCCAAAGGCTTTGAGAGCACTTGCAGCTCCTGTTGAAGTCATCTGGGATATCGATGCTCAAAACTTCTAAAAATCATGACCGCTGTCATATAAAAAAAAGTAGGCAATCAAAATCAGTGACTGTTTTTGAAAACATAGGCTCTCCTTTACGATGTTGTCACTAACAAATGGTGGTTTTGCATTATGGGAAACTGCTATCATGACCAGCAGCAAAAATGGAGTCTCAGTGCACAGATACTGAAAGTCAGCAGTTGGCACCAGGAACTTCTTTGTAGGGGGCCCATAATATGGACCTCCAGGCAGAGGAAGCCTTGGAAGGAGCAGATCCAATGGACATCCTGAACTCAGAGGGCTGGGCCCTGCCAGAGTGGATTTCCTGCTAATTAGAACTATTAGAAAGACCACAAAGTCTCTGTGGCAAACAGCTGCCTCTCTACCTCCTGCCGTAAAAATAGAAAGTATTTCATGCCTTCAATGGCAAGCATTTTTACATCCACCTTCCTCCAAGGTTCTGCCAAAGAACAAGAGCGGCAAAGTCTTCAGGGTGCCACATTAAAGGAAGAATAGTTGGTATTCATTCAGAGTGTGTTGTCCACCATTATGTACAACTATAGGAACTGATGTGAAGAACCAAAAGCTTTCAGGAAAAGCAGATTTTATGGAGTTGGCATTAGCCATCTAACCTTATTTCTGCTCATTCTGGATGTAAGAATGAGACCAATTTAGAAACCTGCAAAAGGGCTAAATTTGACATTTGATTCACCCTGTTCAAGGATTTTAAACTGTGATGTAAATTAGTCAGAAACTGGTCTTTCTTCCATTTTCTCTTTTCAAAATGTAATACAGTTAAATGACAGAGATTAATTACTAAAGTAATTACTGCAAGAAAGCAAAAGGACAGTTGTATGAGACAGTCTGTCTCATGATGACCAAGTCTTTCTTGACAATTATGCTTAATTCCAACAATGATTATTCTGTGTGGCAAAATCTATCAGTGCAAGGGCACACAAGCATTGATGCATTCTTACTCTCTAGGAAATATTAGAATGAAGTAATTGTATTTGATTGAGACTCAGTTGCTTGTTCCCCACAGGCATCATTGGTTTTTGTAGGGACATGTACAATCCCACATTGTGGCACTGACGTAGGGACACCCCCTACACTGATGTAGTGAACCCCCCCCCCTTGTTCCACTTCTGCTGCTATATCAGTCAAAATTGACTAAAATTATTATTTTTCCTTATCTAGCCATTGGCTCCTCCCTTTCTGTTACAATCACATATACTCTGAAATTCCTGCCACCACCTGTGTTGCCCAACATACTTTTAAAGGCTTTTAGAGTCAGCTGCAGACTTTTCTAAGCAAAATGAGAAGGTGTGCACACATTTTTACTGGGTGCATCTTTTAAATACCAAATGACTTGGGCTGTTCACTGTGTTCAAATAACTATCTGGAAAAAAAGCAAGAGAAATTAACTAATCAGTTACGCTGCTGATGGTAGTAATTGTTTTGTGGAACCCAAACTGTGCAGATTCCCAGCTCCTTGTTAGTCCCGTTGTATATTCTTTTTAGGGCAAGATGATATGCTGTATTTATATGGTTCACTATGACTCTTGCAAGAAGCTAGAATACTATCTTTAAATTGGGCATATTCATGTGAAAAAAAGCAACAGTTGCAGATGCATTAGTCAGTCATTGCTGAAGTCCTTTGCACACTGTGCTAAAAGCTACAGGTACTTTAAAAGAGGAAGAGGATGTTCTCGTAAAACCAACACTTATTCTGAACACTTAAAGAAGGGGAACAAAAATATTGTATACCCATATTTGGGTGCTTGAATGTTTCTTTTCCTTTGCAGAGCTCCTGTACTAACGTGATACTCTTTAAGAAAACCAAAAGCTTCTTCTCTATGATCCTGAGTGAAATTACTAAAGCTTGAGCAAGTGTGTGTGTGTGTGTGTGTGTGTGTGTGAGAGAGAGAGAGAGTAAGAGAGAGAGAGAGAGAGTGTGAGAGAGAAACAGAGAGAGGCTTCAGGCTCTAGTGCTTCCTTCCAGGTGTCTTCGTCTGCATGATTTCATCTGTGAACCATAATCAACTTCCTTAATGAAATACGTAATTAACATATTATAATTGTGGTAAAGATGATTTTGACAGAAATCATTTTCCATATCTAATACTATGCTAATTTAATCTGTTCCTCACTCCCCGACATGACCTTTAGTGATTAAGTTTCATGGCAGAATTGTTTTTGTGTGTGTATGTGTGTGTGTGATTGATTTATCCACAGTAGTTGAGACCCGTGTCTTGCCATGGCTGTCATTTTTTTTCCTTTCCCTTTGACATGAAAATAGAACAGAGTGATAAACAGGCACATGGCAAAAAGAAGTAAAGACCTATTGCAATGTCTGTCTTCATGTGTGGTCTTAAAAAGCTGATTACCAATAGGATTCTAGGTAGGTAATGAGTAGATGAGCCACTGACAAAATGCATTTCTTCTACTGGTAAAATATGTAGTGAAAACCTGATCTGAAAAAAGTTCACTTTGGGTATGTGATACTAGAGTCCAAGAAAGGCAAAATTAGAAAAAAAATTGTCTATGGCTATCCATTTCAATATTCTCTCTCTCTGTATATATAGACATAATTAACAATAAATATAGTCAGAGATACATTATCAAAAGCATTCCAGTTCAATTATTTTGGGCCATAGCTATGCCTTGATGAACTATTTATAGCGATTGTTTTGTCTGATAAATTTTAGCCCTGTGAACGTTGTGTAATTACTATAACCTGAAGCAGATCTGGTTTTGTACAATTTTAGTTGTTATTCAATATTGTTTAAAACCCTTACACAAATGTATTTCAGTGTGGCGATTCCCATGCTGCTGAGGAGACTTCCTTCCATTCTTGTGGGAAGAGCTGGTGAAATAAGAACAAGAAAATGACGCACCAGTTTATTTAGGCATTATAACAGTGAAGTTTGAGTCACTGTTATCGATGAGGTCATATTATTTATAGTTTTCAATTATTCTGACAATCCCTAGGTATTTATGAAAATATTCATGAATATTGAAAATGGAAATAGTCAAAATCTTCCACTGAAGTATTTTATTTGACATCAAATGGCTTTGTGACAAAATCAAAATCTTTTGCAAAAATATTTTATTTTTCAATGGAAAAAAATGAAACGATTTTGTGTGTGTGTCTTTGGGAATTTGGCCTTTCAATTAGAACAAAATTTTTCATCCCTCTTTTTCTGAAGAGAAAATAAATAATTTCCTGACCAACTCAACTCATATCTATTCAAATTTTATCCATTATTCTCTGTCAACTGGTTTGGAGTCTTGAAAATGGATAATTTGATTTTTATTATTTTTCTGATTTGAAATTTTCAGTCATTCATTCATTTTGAGAGCAGAAACAATACAATTTCTAGATGATCAGTTACACAACAGAAATAGCCAACAGTTCACAAGCAGTTGGTCACCTGAAAGTGATTTGTATAAACATCATCCTATTTAGGAAATTATGACTAGTAATTACAGTTGTAGAAATCTGACTTCCTATTAAACAAGAGAAATAGGGGTTAAGGTCTAGAGTCACAAAGGTACTTTTGTACCTGGGTGCAGCTTTAGGTCCCTAAGTGCAAGTTATGTACCACTGACATGCTTACAACCACCACTCAGCAGCTGCATAAATGTGTAGATGCCTAAAGTCCCCTAGCTGCCTAAATTTCTGCCAACAGGCCTACTGTCATAAAGCTTTCTAAATTCCAATCCACCCCACAGCTAACACAGTCCTTGGCTCCCTCACTCATGGTCTAACTGAACTGTCCTTCGTCTCTTTCTTCAGCAGGGCCCAGTAGCCACTGAAACAGGGGCATAACCCTATTTCTCCTACATCTCTAGTCACTGGGCCCCAGTCATTTTCTCTTTCTGTCTCTCTTTGGCATAGTGAATATTGAATTATTTGTACATAACAGAAAAGCGTCTCCCCATAATACCTTGTAACTTGGTGGTTCAGGCCCATCTCTCTCCAAATCAGGAACAGTAGGGATTTGAGTCTGTCTCTCTCATATGCCGGATAAGTACCTCATTACCATGCTGTTGACTGTAATGGGGTGGAGAAACTTTGTTTTTCATGAGTGTGGGCTGACTGCAGTAGAGGGTCCACATCTGAGAATGCTGATCAGTAATAGACACACCCCTCTTGCACCTCAGCTAGGCACCTGAGGGTCAGATCAGACATTAGCCCTCTAAGTACCTTTGTGACTCTTGCCTTTGAGTCCCACTCCCTTCCTCCTCTGCACTTCATTTCTGGCTAGCTTAGGCAGCTCCCTACTCTGCTTGCTGGCTTCTGCAGATTCCTTTCTTAGATGCCTAACTTTCTCCGTGTATTATAATGGGAGTCTGGGCCCCTAACTTGGGGCTGAGGACTCCAGTAGGGGGCTAGGCATTGCAGTGCCTATGTTCATTTGCAGGTCTACCCCTACGATCCCAGTCATCAATATTTGCAATGGATATTTCTACCTGCTCTACCCATGAGAATGCTTAAAACCTTTCTGTTACAGGGAGAGTGAACTTACAGACGTGGAGGATTCCCAATGCCATGGTGCACGCTGAGATAGAAGTGAAGAGGCATATCAGTGGGAACCTGGAACAAAAACTCTACTGTATCACTTAATGGCTATGCTTCCACTAGCCAAAGTTAGTTCGAACTTGTTTGTTAGTTTGAACTCTGCTCTTGCCAACTGATCAAAAAAGTTAGGACTGCCAGGATAGGGTTAAAAGAGGGACTGTCCTGGCCAAAATGGGATGTATAGTCACCCTACTGCTGCAAAATAGTGATTTCAGCAGCTATTCTATTCTTGTACACTCCTAGCCCTATAACCACAGGGAAGTGTAGCAACTCAAGAATGAGGTTCGTTTGGTACATCTGTGTGGAGAAGCTTGCATATCATCTGTCTGTATCATGCTCAGCCTGTAATTAGTGTGTTTAAGACTCAGTTCCATTAGCATAAAAGTCACACATATACATCCATGAGGGAAGAAAGCAGCTTCATTAATCTACTCTAAAATAGAAACATGGGGAAATTTTATATTAAGCTAAACAGAGATCAAGATTTTTCCTAAGAAAGTTTATAGAAAAATATTGCACATTTCCTTGTGGGGAAGACGGAGTACAGTTTACACTTAATAGGTTGGTATTAGAGTATTGTATATGCAAACCTATAGCAAGAGTTGAGGATTTTACAAACCAATTAGATATGTGGAGCCAGATCCTCAACTGGTCTAAATTAACATTTGTTTCCATGGAACAATATTGACCTATGGCAGTTGACACTCTGGTCTTTTATTTATAACACATAAAAGAAAAAAAATACCTTTACAGAATATTATTCAGTTGTATGAAATAAAGGGAAATTGTGTTCCTAAGTAATTGCTGATATGGCTCAGTGCTGCAAACTGGAAGCTTCTCTTAAAAAAAAAACAAAAAAAAAAAAAACCCCAAACAAAAACAACCTAAACAGGTGATAGACTGGGGAAAGAGAGATTTATCACATTTTAATTAACTGAGTGTCAAGTCATGAGGTTTATTTCAGTACAGATTTGTTGACCAAAGTATTGGCTCATGAAGCATACTACTTACTGAAGACTCAGGTATGCATGGAAAATTTCAGTGGAAGCAAAACTGTTTTTTTTCTGCTCCCAGCTAGTTAGATTTTTAACAAAAATACATTTTGTCGCATCTACATTGGTTGTGGTTTTTCCTACAATGCATGTTGATACCAAATCTATTTTGTGAACCAGTTTTTGTATTTTGAAAAACAAACAAACAAGGAGTCCTGTGGCACTTAAAGACTAATGAATTTATTTGTTGTATGAGCTTTCTTGGGAGAAAATCCTGCTTCATCAGATGCTTTGAAGCATGCTTTTCTTCCACAAAAGCTCATGCAAAAAATAAATGTTAGTCTTTAAGTGCCACCGGACTGCTTGTTTGTTTGTTTTATTGAACTAGACTAACATGGCTACCCCTTTGTATTCTGAAAGTAATCATTTAATGAAAGAAGAAAAATACCATTTTCTAGAGCTTATCATAGAAATAACAGTGAATTCATCTTTCAGCAAATGAAGATCCAAAACAAAACACAAAGCCCTTTTGGATCAAATTAGATTTTACAAGTTTTTCAATATACGTGATTTGGATCTTATTTCTAGCTCCAAATTACCTTGGAGGCCAGCAGTATTTGTTTTTGGCCTCTGTGGGGTAGCTCACCTTCTTGAAGTATAATTTTTCTGGATATTCATATACTCTGCTGAACATCTTCAGCTAATCTGGAGCCACTCCAGATGCTCACATAGTCTGAGAAAGTCATAGATACTTAAGTCAGAAATCTGCATAGACCCTTTGAGCTGGAAGGCATTTTCTACAGTTGGCATCCTATGGCTTTTCTCCAATAGCTCTGCCCTAGCCAAGAATATTAAACCTAATCTCAGTAAAATGTCACTGGTACATATATGAGCAGCATGTCATGATTTTTCTCACTCAAAATAACAGTAGGGTGAATCACTAGGGTTACACAATGTCTAGATAGCCTCTATGAAACAGGTAAGCATGTTCTGAAGAAGTCATGGATGTTATAAATGCATTTGAAAAGGTAATAAGAAATAGGGAATGTTGTGCCTACATTGGTTCTTCCTTTTGCATGGAACTGGGGGGAAGGGGGGAATGACAGTTAAAATTTTTAGCATTGGAATGTTGCCAACATTTCATCTGGACTTGTTATTCACTAGTTCACACTTTTTTTTCTAAACCTCACAGTCTGTAATAAAATACCCATAGTTCACTGCTCTGTGGTATGGGCATAACATATCACACAAATAGTTTGGTGCAACCTAGTGTAAATAATAAAGTATTGAAGTTCTGAAGGAATAAAGTGAAATTTCACATTTTATTTGCAGAGAAATAATTTTTTTTAAAGAAGCAAGTGAAAACTACTAATCTAGGAATAAATAGGTACCTTCATGATGAAGTAGTGGCAAATATGTTGTTTTATTATGACTTAGCATCTTTCATTAAAATTGATCAGCTAGCCACAATGCAAGATTGACTACCATGCGTTCTAGAATGTATCTTAAAAGAAAAACCTAATTTGTGCAAGCAAAATCCATGTGCAAATTCTTCAGTCTGTCCTGAGACATGAATTCTATGACTCTTATGTGAGTTTGAATATAGCATAATATTTAAATATCAGTTCCATATGACTAGAGATGTGTCAATAATTCTAGAGATAGAGCTATGTCAAGAAGCAGTTGGCTGAGTCAGCTAACTGAAATATTTGCTGACACCTACAGCTCCATACGGTCACCTAGCCACTTTCATTCAAAAGACTCAATTTTATTGGTATACTGGTAAATTGACAACACATACAGACCGGCAATTTAATTTGAAGATGAATTGTATTCATTTTCATTTCAGCTCAAAGTCTATGCAGTATACCAATATAGTGCTTAAGCACAGCACCACTGTTACAGGATAGAACAAATACATATTTTCAGCATGCCTCTCAATTTCCCTTGGCAATTTCTGCTCTCAATTGCACCAGTATAAATCCAGGAGTAACTCCAATTAAGTTATTCTGACATAATACCAAAGCTTTAATTGAGAGTAGAATTTGGTCCATGAGGTCTAACATATTATTTGCATTGTTTAAAGGGATGCTGTCAAGATAAAAATCACATTCATCAAACTATTCTGACCTGTGTAGCTAACAGCACCTTAGATGACTAAAACGGAAATATTTTAAAAGGTTTAATTTACTTTTCACCAGTTATGCTGTCGACTTGGACACCAAATGACAGGCCAATTTCACATCTGTCTCTGGCCAATTTTACTTTCTGGTTTGTATTCAGCAGCACAGTGGCTTTTTGTGTGGCTTCACACAACACTGTCAGGGAAAGGTTAAATAAAGAAAACTAAATTTTCAGAAATACATTACAAAAATTATGATAGTTCTGTTCATTAACCATGTAATGCTGTCAACCATCCCTTCCATTCCAGTCTATGAAGACCCCTCCCCCCAATATGATGCTAGCAGGCAGTAAAGGTTGTGCTTAGCTAGTCCAGGAGCTAGATAACAAAGGAAGCTAAAGTGTCTTGTCTGTGCCTTGTTGTTTCACTAAGAATCCCCTTTATATTCATTATAACTACATCCCAAAACTTTTGTATCATACTGAAAACTACATGTCAAATGTTACTGTATCACCCTACAGATAAATTCATAAAAGGATAAAATTTCCATCTAAAACTCCTTGGCTGTGTTCAGACGTGAGTTTTATTTCTAAACAACAGCTGTTGTTTTGAAATAAAATTTCTCATGTCCACATGATGTACCATTATTTCAAAACAACGGGACCCATTGTTTTGAAATAATGGCCATTGTTTCAAAACCGTTAAACCTAGCAGGAAATTGAAATAGCTGTTGTTTCAAAATGGTTGTTTCGAAACAATGGCGTTCGGATGCGTTGTTTTGAAACAACACCATTATTCTGAAACAACTGTTTTGAAACAACATGTCCGAACGGATTAACAAACTGTTAATTAATGTCGAATTAACAAACTGTTAATTCGAATTAATTTATTTCGAAATAAGGATTTTATTTCGAAATGAATTATTTCAAAATGAGTTATTTCAAAATAACAGTTACCATGTAGACATACCCCTTGAGTTACAATGTGTGAAATTCAAGTCATCCCTTGTCATCCCTGCCTAAGGTGGGACAAGTTTGGGCAGTAGAAAGAATCTCACAGACTCCAACATACTCCCCCAAAAGGTCATCTCATGCTGATGTCTGAGCTCCCTCTTGATCCAAGGGAGATGTTCTCTCCTTGCCTCTGCTTGTCAGAGGATGCACATCCATGCATCCTTAGACTATGATCTATGTCATTTTCCTGTTCACTTTTGCAATGTAATTGTGTGGTTTGATGCCAATTATGCCATGCAAGGTTCCTTTATGAATGTTAAAACACACACCCCTCCACTTCTAGGGGGTGATGCATTCTCAGAGTGGTGCTGGCAGAAAACAACCTGCTATCTTATAAACAACACTTTCAAGGTTAGCTGGTTCCCAGCCTACTCTACAACTGGAATGGCTAGAAGTCAGTTTAGCACTACCTCAGTGTTTCCCAACCTATGGTCCGCAAGGGTACTGCTGGTGGTCCGTGGGTGTGGGGGAGAGATAATTACTGCAGGTAAATGGATTGCAGGTAAACGTACTATAATGAGTGCAATATGTTTGTGAGTGAGTGTAATGAATTTTTAGAAATAACTGCATTTTTAATACCCCTCAATATACACATTTGACTCCTGTCAGCCATAGGTTATGTTAAAAATATTTAAAACAGTTTGTTTACATGATAATCCTTAAAAGCTTTTGATGATGATGTAGTCGTCCACATAAAGGAAAAGGCTGGGAACCATTGCACTAGTTCAGTCCAGAGTAGAAGCAGCCCTCAATCAATCCATGCAGGGGTAACCACACCCCCAGTACCTATTCTGCATGATCACAATGGTATCACGTTTGCTGCAGCATCATGTATGTTTACAGATGTGAAGCATGTTACATAACACAGCCCCTCAGGACTATCCCTAGCACAGAGGCTGGAGAGTTACATGACAAAGGCAATGCAATGAATCACACAACAGAAGGGGCTGAGGGGGATTAAAAGGCATGCAGACATTTTGAGAGGAGAAGTTGCTGGCTTGGGCTAGATGGAGAAACACCATTTTAGAAGTACCCGCAAGATATACAGCCTACCCTATGTTGCTAGGATGGCCTGGTCTGTCTGTAAACCACCAAACAGCCAGAGCTGGGGGTAAGAAAGATGAGAACAGGCTAAAATGTGATCCTTGACAAATTAGAGACAGTCCAGCGGAGGGCAACAAAAATTATTAGGGGGTTGGGGCACATGATTTATGAGGAGAGAGTGAAGGAACTTGGCTTATTTAGTCCACAGAAGAGAAGCCTGAGGGGGGATTTGATAGCAACCTTCAACTACTTGAATGGGTGTTCCAAAGAGGAGAGAACCAGGCTGTTCTCTGCAGTAACAGAGGATAGAACAAGGAACAATGGTTTCAAGCTGCAGCTGGGGCAGTCAAGATTGGATATCAGGAAGAACTGTCTCACTAGGAGAGTGATGAAGCATTGGAATGGGTTACCTAGGATGGTGGTGGAATCTCCATCTTGGAAACATTTAAGGCCCAGTTAGACGAAACGCTGGGTGGCATGATTTAGTGGGAGTGGTCCTGCTTTTAGCAGGAGGTTGGACTAGATGGCCTCATGAGGTCCTTTCTAACCCTATGATTCTAAACAGTTTTATAATGTAGTATGTGTGTTTTATCTTTTATATTCTTGCGATGACTCTGGACTTTAGTAGATGATAGTGCATTGATTTGCTATATAGTCTCTTAAAATCATATCCTGATCAATAAACTAGTAGTTGTTTTATCTAAAGCTGTGTGGACTTTAGAGGGTGTGAGTGAGAGAGGCTGGGCACGAGCCATTTCTTTGCTAAATGGACAGCCATGAGTGTATGGCAACTGGAGAAGGATCCAAATCCATGTAAGACAGAAGTTCCCACTGTGGTGTCTGGGGTTGTGGGTGCTCACTAGGGGATCATTGCCTGAGCAGTCAGGTGGCATGCGCTCACTGCCTTGGACTGATTACACACAGGAAGCTGGTGTGGATTGACTCAGCAGTGAGTGGTCACCTGACAAAGCAGGGTGAATCAGGATTCAGGTGTGGAGATCTGAAGGGTCACAGTGGCACACCAGACCAGAACCAGGGAGCACTCTGTCGCACTGTCCCTCCATGACCTACTGTTCTTAAAGTCATAGTATTAAAACACTATCTTGGGGAGTTGTGTTAACATGATATAAACATGACTTCATAAACAATTTAGACAGGGATTATCACATTTAATATTGTGTCAAGTAAATGTTAATATAATCATAAGGTTAACCATGTTCAGCTGACATTATATTAAATTAACTTTTACTTGTGAGAATTTCATTTATACTCTGATTGTAAGCTTTATATTCAACTCCTCCAAGTTGTGTTTTAACATCACTTCTTTTTATAGTGAAGAGAAGCCCCAAAAGGTATTTTCAAGTACATGAGGCATTAGTGCACTGTTCCCAGCATAAACTGGTATGCAGTGTACTCTTGCAAGTTAGTTTGAATTAAAGAGGCTTAATTGGAACTAACTTTGACTTTGTCTACACTGGGCTTTCCTTAGTTCAAATTAAGGAATTCCTTAATTCAAACTAATGCAAGCTTAGTTTGAACTTGTAAGACATGCCAGTTTGTTCAACCTAAGTCCTTAGTTCAGTAGTTAGTTCAAACTAAGAATGATGTCAACAAGGATTAACCCTTAGTTCAAACGTAATAAATTTGAACTGAGAGCAGTTAGTTCAAATTAACAAAGTGGACTGATTTGAACTAATGTTAGTTCAAATTAATCCACACTGTTAATTCAAACTAACTTCTCCTCGTGTCGGCATAGCCATAGACTCTAAGCTCAGAAAGGACCATGGTGATCATATACTCTTACCTGCATGTGGCAGGCCACAGACCGACACCCATCCATTCCTGTAATAGACTCATAACCTCAGGCAGTGTTACTAAAGTCCTCAAATTATGATTTGACGTCTTCAAGTTACAGAAAATCCACCACTTACATTATTTTAAACCTGCAAGTGACCCTTGTACCATGTTGCAAAGGCCAAAAACCCCTGAATGTCTGCCAGTTTGATCAGGGGGACACTTCTTCCTGACCCCAGATTTGGAAATCAGACTCTGAGCAAGTGGGCAAGATCCCTGGGAAAGAATAATCTGTAGTAATTCAGCCTTCACATCTAGGGGCCAGTTGTTGGAGATATTTGCTGCTATCAGCCACAGATCAGCTAAATACTATTGTAGACAGTCTCATCATAAAAACAAACAGGGAGTCCCGTGGCCCACTGGAAGACTAACAATTTCTTAGTCTTCCAGTGCCACAGGACTGCCTGTTTGTTTTACTGAACTAGACTAACATGGCTGCCCCTTTGGAATTTAGTCTCATCATACCATTCCCCCTGTGACCTCTCAAGCTCAATCTTCAATCCAGTTACGTTTTTTGCTCACACTGCTCCCCTTGGAAGGTTATTCTAGAATTTCAGTCCTCTGATGGTAAGAAATCTAATTTTATTTTATTTTGTTTTACAGCATCCAATTGGCAGCTCATAGTCATCCTGTGATCAGCCAGTATACGCAGGTCTTTCTTCTCCCCTGTCATTTCCACTGCTTAGTCCCCACATTATAGCAAGAATTTTTACTGTTAGTCACTAAGGGTATGTCTACACTGGAGCCTTTGGTCAACTTAACCTGCTATAAATCAACCTAAGGTATTCCGTGGCCCCATTCAAAAGTTGTTAAGTTGACTTAAGCATTTGCTTAAGTCAACTTAATAACTCCTACCCTGGAAGTCAACTTAGTCATCAAGTTGACTTCCCAGGGCAGGGCCCAGCTCCCAGCCCCACCCCAGGTCCTGATTGGGCTTGGGGGCCTGATCCAGCTCCAGCCACCACCAGCTAGTGGCTGGGAGCCAGCTCTGGTTCCCAGCCCCTTGCTGCAGGTGGCAGGGCTTGGGTGCCAGTTCCTGCCACCCATGGCAAGGGGTTGGATGCCCAATCTGGCTCCTATACTCTTCCCAGAGGCAGCAGGAGCTGGAAGCCAGCTCCTGCCATCCATGATGGGGGCTGGGAGCTTGATGGAACCCAATGAAATTGACCAGGCTGACTGGGCTCTCTCCTCCATGGCAGCATTTCCCAGCCTACTCCTGATCTCATGAGTAGCCTGTGAAATTCCCCAAGCTGACTGGGTTGTCTTCCCAGTGGCAGCATTTCTGTTACCAGGGAGACAACCCAGTGACAGAGTCTGGTGAGTTTCACAGCCTACTCCTGATACCAGAAATAGGCTTTGAAATTGACCAGATTGCCCAGCAACCTGCCCTCAGTGGCAAGTGGCTCCAGGCCAGATCAGGCTCCGAGCCTCCTGCTGGTGCTGGCAAGCAGCTTGGGGTTCAATCCACCTCGAGCCCCATGCCACAAATGGCAGGGGGCTCAGGACCAGTTCCTGCCACTGCCAGTAAGTGGTGTGGGGCTTGCTCAAGCTCTGTGCCCCTTTGCAGCAAGAGCCAGGTTGGGCTCACAGTCAGTTGCTTCAGGGGGCTGGGAGACAGATCAGGCTCCCAACCCATTGCCAGTGGTGGAAGAAGCCAGATCAGGCCTCCAGAGCCAGATTGGGGCCCCAGAGCCAGATCACACCCTGGGGTTGGGCAGGGGGGCATGTCCTGAGCCCATGCGGGGAATGTATACTACTGTAGATATACCACTAAATCAACTTCACACAGTTGACGTTAAGTCAACTTAAAGTCAACCTTGTAAAGTCGACTTAAAATAGACTCCAAGTATAGCCATAGCCTAAGTTCATGACCTTGCACTTTGCCCTATTAAGTTTCATCACATTTCCAGTACTCCAATGTTAAAGGTTGGCCAGATCTTCTTGGTCCTTCTCCATACTGGCAATACCACCCAACTATGTGTCCTCTGCAAATTTTATTAGTACGTTCCCACTTTTTGTGCCAAGTCCTTTAATAAAAATGTTAAATATGATTGTTTCCAAGACCAGTCCCTGAGAAAGTCTCTTAGTAGCCTCCCTCCATCTTAATAGTTCACTATTCAGTATGACCCTTCGTAGTCTCCTCTTTAACAAGTTCTTTATCCATCTTTCAGTTCGCATCTGAATCCCATCATCTCCAATTTAACTAATAATTTCCCCTGTTGAACTGGTATCAAATGCCTTACTGAAATCCAGATAGATTATATCTATTGCATTTCCATTGTCCACCTAATTCTTCTTTTCTTATGGGACTCCTCTAGAAATGAGGGTGATCAAATAGCAAGTGTGAAAGATTGGGATAGGATTGGGTGTAATAGGCACCAATATAAAAAAAGCCCCAAACACTGAAACTGCCCCTATAAAATCAGGACAGCTGGGCACTCTCCTATAGAGTTTCATTAATAAGGAGACCTATTACAGAATTATTTACTGAAATATAATAACCAACAAAACATGTGCATAAGTTTATTCCTGGAAATCTCCAAGAGAAATTTAGAACAAAAACATATAAAACAAAAAGGGGGGGGCAGTTTTATGCCCTATGAAATGTAAACTATAGCAAAATAATACTTTTTAAATATCACTCATCTCTGCTAAAACTAAAAGAAAACAAAACAGCAATGAATATCTTCACCCCCAATAGAACCACAACCAGAACAATATCACCCCAAACTCCAGATTTCCAAAAGCGAAGCCTCACTTCCCAAACACCCACATAAATGTAACATAGGCTTAAAAGTGGCCCTGGGGACCTATAAGTTCCAAAGCTAAGGACCCATGATGAAGAAATTTCCTCTCTTATATTGTCAAGTCATTTCCTGTTTTATATAGCCCACCTTGAGTAATAAAGCTGATCAAAAATTTTCCAACAGCCATTCCAAGTAAATTTCCTTTAGAAAAAAATCAATACAAAATATTGAAATAATGTCAAAATGCATCTAACTGCTCCCATCAGTGGGTATGTTGGTTGTGTGGGGCACAGCTAGGAAAAAGTGGACATAGAATAGCGTAAACAAAGTTTATTTTCTAAAACCACAGCCACTTTAAACATAAATCAAGTTAAGTATCCTTTAAAATCTGTATATACAGATCAACAAGCACACCTCTGTTTCAAGACTTCTTTTTTATGCATTGGTTTGCAACTTATCTAGTATCCTTTCAATGAGACATTAGTTAACATCTGGATGATTAAGCCAGTGTGTGAATAAATTTCCAGAGGGCTAGCCATGTTAGTCTGTGTACAGCAAAAACAACGATAATCCTGTGGCACTTTATGGACTAACATATTACTTTGGGCTCCAGCCACTTCATCAGATGCATGAAGCGGAAACTACAGTTGAAAGTAGGTAACATACCTCTCAAGTGTAGTTTTCGGCTATGTCTACACACACATCATTATTTCGAAATAAGTATTTCGAAATGAGTTATTTTGAAATAAAGTCCTTATTTCGAAATAAGTTAATTCGAATTAACAAAAGGTTAATTCGAATTAAGGGAAAGCCTGCAATCCAAAAGGCTGTTATTTCGAAATGGTGTTGTTTCGAAACAACATGTCTAAATGGCCGTATTTCGAAATAACCATTTTGAAATAACAGCCGTTTCGAAAAAATCTGGGTTTAACCTGTTTCGAAACAATGGTTCTTATTTCAAAAGGACGTCATGTATACTTTATTTCGAAATAACCAGGGTTATTTCAAAATAAAAGTGCTGTGTAGACATACCCATGAGAAAACACCTTCTCAGGAGATTTCCAGTTGAATTGTCCAGCCAGTGAGGTCTGAATACCTTGCACAAGCTTCAGATAAGCAACCAAACTTTTGGATAGTTTTCAGAAACCTAACTGAATTCACTGCATGTTGTGGTTTGCCCTTCCCTAGTTCCCAACTGTTCAGCTAACAAAATTAATAGCTATATAAAATGTATATGAATCATAGGGCCAGCTCAAGGGGTTGTGGTGCTCCTTGCCAACTTTTCCTTTTGTGCCCCCATCACCTGCATGCTTGTGGAGGCAAGAGGGGTGGGACTGGACTGGCAGTCATGTGGCAGCGGGGCTGGGCCAGCACACCTAAGCACTGACTCTGCGTCCTGTGCTGGCGGGGCCGGACTAGAGCCCTAAGTTTCAGCACCCTGAGCTGGTGCCATACTGGCTCATCCCTTAAGCCAGCCCTCATGAATCCTGCTTTATCCAGCAATCAAGAAAGTCCTGAGAGGAAAAAGACACATTTTTGTCTCAAGAGTGTGATTCAGTCAAGAACTTTCTGGATAGTAGGTATTTGGAGGTGACTTGTCGCCACCTTGTCCCAGATGTCTGTTACGAGGACAGAGTTGTAAAAGAAATATTCAGGAACTGTATTCCTGAACTTACATAGTATCTGAGTGACACATGTGGGTATGTTTTTAAACCATGTTATTATCAAACATCAGACTTTCCAAATTATAATTTCGCTTGTATTTTATTGCATGCCAAGGGTGGGCCTGTCACATGCAGCTGTTGTAGTTTTTATATGCAGACTACCTATGTATATATTTGTCTCTTTGCTAAAAAATATCAAATCAAATAATAATACTGTTTTGGGTTTTTTTTATTATGTTGGAAAGTTTACATAGACTTATCCCTCTACCCCAACTCCTTCAGGGATTATTTAATTATGTTTTTGTAGAAAGCTCTGCTGTTTGGGATTTGGGTTTATGGGAAGTTCAGTTTTGCCTTTTCTTTTATTTCTGGTGAGAGTCTCATTATGCCACATTTGACTGTTTTATTTTTATGATTTAAAGCAATAAATTGCAATTTAAAAGATAGGAGACCAGGTCTTTTTTTAATTTGCCTTTGTATTTCCTAGAACACAGAATGCAAGCAATAACTTCTGGCTGTAACTTGTATAGTTTTGGGGGGCAGAGGAAGGAAATTATTACCTACTTTTTATATAGATATGTTTTTAACAAAGCACTGGGGATTTATATGAACATGATTGTTTGGAAAGTCCCACAAGAATAATTCTAGTGATGTGAAATTATACATATATGTCTTTCAGAAGTCCACATGACCTTCAGCCTTCATATTTGAAACAGCTTCTGATTGTTATACAAATAAAAATGTTTACAAAAAAGTCATATTTTTATCTAACAATCTGAGGCCCAGAACATGCATACATACATATATAAATGTTAACATTACTGTCTTAATGCAAAGAAGAGGCACTTCTTCCCCCATCTTTTTACACTTAGCCTGATTTTGGTATATAATCACATACTGTGTAACCCAGACACATTTTTTAATATTTAATAAAGATTTGCATACTAGTGACACAATGCCAAATCTAACGAGAGTCCTGTGGCACCTTAAAGACTAAGAAATTTTTTTGGGCATAAACTTTTATGACCTGTGTGAAAAGCCACTCCCAGTGTGCCACTGTGACCCCCCCCCCCACGTTCTCTATTCTTGAACTCTGACTTACCCTGCTTCAACAGGTAACTATTCACTCCTGAGTCAGTCCGTACCAGCCATGTACATGTAATTGGTCCCACGTAGTCTGAGTATACCCTCTGGTCACTTATGGACTGGTCGCCAAGCTAGCACCCTCAGTCGCTAGACACTACACTGATAACCTGTGTTCCACAGAGATTGGAACCCACCCACCCCCAGTCACCAAAACACTGAAATGGATTGGCCAAGCCACTCTGAGTCATACCTTCTAAAGCTCACACAGCTTTAGATAAAACAAACACTCATTTATTGATTAGGATATGATTTTAAGTAAGCATAAAGCAAATCAATGCACAATCATTTAATAAAGGAGCCCGGGGTGTCCACTGGTAAATGAAAGATATAATGTGCATGCTAAACTAATAACACTATTTCAAGATTATTCTTTAGACTATTCCCCTCATCCTTTGTTACTGGAAAAGAATTTGAATGGCAAGCCCTATTCACCTGGGGCGTCTGTCAACCCCTGGCTCCTACTACAGGTACAGTCAAGGAAGAGGCAGGGTGAGGATTTCAAAAACACAGGTTTATTGCAAACACACCCTCAACCTCCCACCGGATCCCCAACAAACACTTATTAAAACAGTTCCCACAACACAGTTAAATAATAAATACAAGTACCCAACAGTGGGGTTGGACCCGCGTCCCTACCCCACCGGACAGAGAGATTCTCTCTCAATTGAGGTCCCCACAGTCCCAACGCCTCACAGTTTCTCTTCACCGGACTGGCATTGGACTCGACTCCACGAGGCGCTGCTCCGGGTCCCTCAGTGGACCGTCTACTCCCGCGTCGTCTCCCGTCCGGATAAACCTGACGTGGACCGTCTTCTTCTGGGCTGCTGGTAGCCTGGGTCCTTATTCAATAGTCCATTCACCCCAAGGCAAAGTCCAAATAGGGCCACGCGGGGACCCTATCCCTTCGGGGACTGGTCTTCTTCCCTCTGGCACGACGACAGCTCCTTCCCTTCTGGTCCACGATGCCCTCTCTGGCTTCCGGATGCGATCCCTCGGTGTCCTCTTCAGAGCCTGACTCACCCTGCTCTCACTGAACCTCGGATCCCAGGGACCAAAGGCTCAGAGAGACCAGCAGAGTCCCAGGGTGCTCAAGGTTCCTAGTCCAATAGGGGTCCTCTGGAGAATCTCCTCTTCGGATCTCGGCTCTTACAGCTCCTGCCACATGGCCAAGGGAGCACGCCCAAAGATCCAGGAACGAACCTCACGCCTGTCCGCCACGGTCCAAACCCTGAACGACCGTTGAGCCCTAGCTTAAGTACCTGGCCGGCCAACCAATCAGAAAGCCACAGCTTTCGCGCCCAAACCAGGTTCCATAGGGTTCAGTGGAGAGGGTTCTAGAAGGTGTGTGCACGGCCCTCTCGACAGTCTGCACACGGCCCCTGTCACTAGGCAGACTGCTTTCAGTTCACTGACCCTGTTGCTGGGCAGAGCACAGACTCCTGACTGCCTGCCAAGGCTCCTGTCCCTCTGACCAGGGAGCCCGCATCACCAGTTGCCAGGCAGACTTCCTCTCCAGCACCCTCTAGAGCTCAGGTCACTTAACTGTTACAATAACAGTAAACTAAATACAAGGAACATAAAGCTCCCACTTCTGGGGAGGAGAACATACCTTTATAAACACACTAAAATTTTCCCAACACCTTAACCACAAGTGGGTATGCCCAGAAACCTTTTAGTTGCTTCCAAGATAGTCTTTCTTTGGCAGAAGACAGCCACTTCTTTCCCTCCAAAAGTGGCTCTCTTTGTTTTCAGTCCCTCTCTCCCTGTGCTACTGTGTGTGATTTCTTTTGTTCCACCTCAGCTAGGCCATTGACTTTACATCGCCTTTGTGATGCACTTCTCCAGCCTCATTGCTATTTATGTGCTGCTGGAAGAGAGTTTTTTGCCTCCCTTCCTCCACCCCTCCCAAGCCATGTAACCTGCTTCACAGGGGCACAGACAGATGCTGCAGGAAACGACACCATAGTAATCGTATAGAATATATTATGAGCATTCATAAAGGAACTTTGCATAGCATATTGGGCATCAAACTGTACAATTAATTGCAAACATGAACAGACAACTTACACAGATGATAGTCCATTGTGCATCATGTGACAAGCTCCAACCCATTTCATCAGATGCATGAAATGGAAACTACAGTTAGGAGGTATACATATATATACAAGGGTGAGAAGCATTACACTAGGGAGGGCAAGTGCTAATGAAATCTGCCAAATCTAATACAATTTAAATCTTTAACTCCCAAGCTCTTCAAACATGGGAGTGGGATAAGATAGCCTATTATTGGTAACATTTATTTTACTCTGAAAGGATCCAATTTAAATAACACTAGATGCAATAGGAATTGTTGGCTGTCTAATTACTGTGCAGCAGCAGATAATTTACATATTGGGGCAAATATTGTGTCATTACAGGGCAAATAGATATAGTTCTTTTTGCTTTCAAAACCAAAAGTGTAATATATTATGTGGATTATTAAAATGGCGCAAATAAAGTAAGAATTGACCTGCGTCTTTGCACAACAGTTGAACGAAGCGAAAGCTTCCATTTCATTCATGTGCTAACTGGTTTCATAGTGTGGAAGTTCATTTTTGGGCCACATACTGCCATCAAACCCGTGGATTAGAAGAGGGTGATGTATGGCCTTTGACTGCTAAGAGCATCTAAAATACAGCAGTAAGGACTATGTCGACGTATAATGTGACCCCAAGAACCCTTCAATGACAGCTGGCAAAGGGAGTATGAGAAGATCCTGATCCTGGCATGTACACACTGGTTCACCAAAGTGTGTCATGTAAAATTTTGAATGAAAGTCAGGCTTGGGATGATCATTGCTATCATTATGAATTATATTTGCAGATAATATTTAAAATGTTACTAGTGTATAATGAAAATCTCTTCCTAATCTCTGAATCAATGCAAAATTGACAAACAGGTTTCTTCCAGATGAAGGATGTTGAGTCTCCTATCTGTTGGTCAGCATGTAAATTAAGCATTGTGAGGTAACACTGGGGAGTCATTTATAAAATGAAGTAAACAAGAGAATGTGAAATCAACAGGAAAAAACAAGCAATGGTGATTCGACTCTCTGAAAACAGACAACAAACTTCGAGGATATAACTTTAAGGTCCTGCTTTATCCTGCATTTCAGGAAAAAAATGGACAGCATATTTACATTCAAGAAAACAGGATCCCAGCCCACTTTGATTGGATATGTTGAAAAAAGACTTTGGGTGATATAAGACTGCTTTGGACAGGAGGTTAACCTGCTACATTAAGTTCAGTCTTCAGAAAGCAGGTATTGATTGTTTGGTTCACTTTCCATGATCCTTACTCACTTCTCTTAAATCTTGATTTTCGACAATTTTTCACAATAAACATATCTCAATGCTATAGAATTGAACAAGGAGCTGTTCATGAGTTAAAACAATCAGGCAGCTGTACACTGTTCCCTCCAGGACTGCATATATAGTATTACTGTAAGTGATATGGGGCCGTACTCTACAGGGGGAATGCTTCAAAGGAGCTTGGGGACTGATGTGCAGCCATTGTCAACTTTCAAGGCAAAATAAGGCCTGATATAGCCCAGATGAGATTGTTTAGCTGGCTAAAAAGACTGGTGCTGTTGGGGAGCTGACACTCACTCAAGCACAATCAAATGAATTGCCATGCCTTTACACAGCTCTAAAATCACATTAGGAGCATTAATCCTTTGTGAATAAGGCCCCTATAACAGTTCAGTCAATAAGTGTTTAATACAGATATTGACTAAAGTGTGTAGGGTCCTGATTCATAAAGGACTAGAATTAACAGTATTGAGCATTGTTTGTGATTTGCATTCTAAATCACCTTGCAAATTAACAGCACTTACCTGAAAGGAAAGTTAAAAAGTTAAATGTTGAACAGTCTCTGCACAGGAAAGTAACTGATTAAGTATCAAAATCAAATGAAACCGTAAAAGGGATTTATGCTATTGAGGACATCTTGTTCTAATTAGAAAAAAAAAAAAGGATACTTATGCCAAAGAGAATAGGAATATGTTTACACTTCTAATTTATTTTTAAATGGTATGATTCTTAGCAGTATCTTACTGAGGCACATTTGGGGTTTGGTAGTTGCTCATGACCGACACATATGAACATATATGGTACTTGTTGACAGTAGACAGTGCATACACCTTAAATAAGTGTTTCCCAGTCTGTAACGCTATGTGGATTATTTGAGCAATTCAACTATTGTGGAGAAGATATCATAAACATTAGGCTAGTCTTGGTCAGAGTGACAAAAGCACTGGTGTCAGGGGCGCTCCTCTATGAGCATGCAGATGAGAGCAGGGGTCTCAAACTCAAATTACCACGAGGGCCGCATGAGGACTAGTATGTTAGCCCGAGTGCCACACCACTCAAACCTTTTCGTACAACAATACAAAGCATAGTCAAAATGAAAAAAAATTAAGAGTAACATATACGTGCGAAGAGTAAGAAAGAATTGCTTCCATTTAGGATGGAGGTATCATCAGGAAGACAATGACTACACTTTAAATTTTGCAATATCAATTATTTGAGAAATTATAAGTGTTGTTGCAGGCTGCAGGAAATAACTTTAAGGGCCGCATGCCACCCACAGGCTGCCAGTTTGGACTAGTATATCAAGATTCATCCCCATCCCTTCAAACTATCAGAAGGTAGCAAGAAAGAGAGAGAGAGGACAGGAAGAGTGAAGGAAAGAAGAAAAACATCTTTGGCTTCACAACTAAAAAGGAAGCAAACAGGAGGCTAGAAGAGGCCAGGAGATACAGCATCTCAGGATGGTAAATCTGTCCTCTATGTCCCCAAAGAGTGGGCAAGAGAGGAAATTTGACTTTTAATTGTGTGTTGCTGCACATGACTGTTCTGGTGAACTGGTGAATGGGAACCTAATGAATAACACACTGTTGCTTATAAACTGGGAAGCCTTCAGCCTGTTTGTGGTGGTCCAAAGGGTAAAGAGGAGAACCTGTTAGAAACCAAAATGCAAAGCTTTCAAGCGACGGTTCTTAAGATATTCTCAAAAATCAGTAGTCAAATATACATAATGCTCAATGGCTATGAAGAAGCAGAAAAGTTGAGATACAGAAGATTACTGTTAGTTCCTCCAGCTACTGAAAGGAGAGCTGAGAAAACTCAAGAGGGAAGAGATCTTCAGGGATTACTGAGAAGAAAAGAAAAACATTCCATCAAGGTAAAAAGATGGAGAAATGGTTCAAAAAGAGATCAAGTTGACAGGAACTCTAGTTATTAAAGTCACACAAGGGACAAGCCAAGAAGCAGAGTTTTTTAGAATGTAAAGTATATGGGAAACAATGAAATAATGGTAAGAGGAGGAGGCCATTTAATTATAAAAAACAACTACTTATTTTAATGCCATCTAATAAAAAGTCACAGGAAATGAAAGTAGACATAGCCAAAATGAGCACAATACTGATGGGAATACCAAACATAGTCCATTTTACTCAGTACATTAGAGCTAAATAGTGGGATGCAATGCAGCATAAACAAGCAGTTATATTAGGAATAAGTTTCTTAGACATCAGTCTAACTTGCAACAATTGTATCCCTAGAAAGACTCCTTCTATCCTGCTAAAGAGCTTGTTTCTTTGGTAAAACATGCTCCGGTTTAAGTCAAATTAAAATATCTAGTTAAACTGCTAAATTAATGCACTTAAGCCATTTAACTCTTACACTGATAAATTACCAAATTAAGTGAAATAGGTTTAATTGAGGGTTAAACCATTTTAAGTGTCTTCATTAGAGGTTTGCACCAGTTCAGTAAGATTGGTTTTAAATAGATTGAATTAAATTGATGTAAGTTCCCTAAAGTAGCCCAACCAAATTTAAACAATAGAGAATACTCATCTACACTCTCTTTTGCACCATCTATGAATGTGCTGTCTTTCCCTCTCTGCATTTTCTTTAGCAAAGTGTTTACCTCTATATGTCTCTGCTGCATTAACAATTTCCAAAGGGATAGCCGTGTTAGTCTAGTCCAGTAAAAAAACAACAAGCAGTTGTGTGGTAAATCTGTTAGTCTTAAAGTGCCACACAACTGCTTGTTGTTTTTTTGCATTAACAATACCATCTTTGTAAAACCTTTGGTTCCTTGTATGAAGGTCTCATCACCTTCTGTGTTATTCCTTCTACTTGCAACACTTTCCAGATTATATTCATCAGGACTCTGGTCTCTCCTCAAAAACCACTTCAGCAGCAGCATCACCTTTAAAAAGTTTGCATTGTTAAAAAGGAAACAATGCATAACGACCAACCTATTCAGATGTGCATATGCCTACATTGAATAGCTATATAATCCTATTTCTGTAACCCAAATCTGTTGTTCTACCTCTAAATTTTTCATCTAAATTACATACTTGGCTTGTCAGAATTCATTTTTAATATTAATGTTGATTTTAAGCATTGTTATCAGTTTAAATTTTCACAGTTGTGGGAAATTATGTGGGTCTCAGACAATAACTATTTAAAGACAGTAGATGGGAGGATTCAACACAGTAAAGTTTTATAACTGTTAAAACACAAAGGCTATGTCTATGCCTACAAAATTAATTCAAAATAATTATTTTGAATTAACTATATTGATTTTAATTTGAAGCAATTATTTCAAATTAGCACTATTTCAAATTTATTATTTCAAATTAGAGAGTCCAGGAAGACTTTTAATTCAAAATAGGGGAAGACAGGCAAAAGAACAGGACCATTATTTTGAAATAAGACTATTCTGTGGCTTAGAATGGCTTATTTTGGAATAATAATTTTGATTTAGGTGCTATTTTGAAATAAAAGCAGGTTTTATTATTTCAAAATAGTGCTTCATTATTTCAAAATAAAGAAATGCTTAATTCGAAACAACAAAATGCATGCATGGACAGGAAAAAAGTTATTTCAAAATAAGCCTCCTTTTTGCAAAACAACTTCTAAATGTAGACATACCCAAAGTGTTAACATCACACGTCAAAATATATAGAGTAAATAGCCTTAAATTCCAATAAGTTCTAAAACAGGATTTTGCTTACTTTTCCTATCTATAAATTTCAATTATTATCATTGGCTATGTTCACACGTAAACTGTTATTTCGAAATAAATTATTTCAAAATGAGTTATTTTGAAATAAAGTCCTTATTTTGAAATAAGTTAATTCAAATTCAGAAAATGTTAATTCGAATTAAGGGAAAGCCTGCTTTCGAAACGGCTGTTATTTCGAAATGGTTATTTCAAAATAAGGCTGTTTGGACATGTTGTTTCAAAACGGTTGTTCTGAAACAATGGTGTTGTTTTGAAACAATGTGTCTGACCGCCATTGTTTCAAAACTGCCATTTTGAAACAACAGCTATTTCGATTTCAAGCGCGGTTTTACTGTTTTGAAATAACGGAATGTCGTGTGGACATAAGTTTTATTTTGAAACAACAGCTGTTGTTTCGAAATAAAAGTCTCGTCTGAACACAGCCATTGGTTTTGTGTGCGGACCAATATTAACAGATCAAAATCAAATCCTTCCAAGCCTGTGTATGCTTACTGTTAGTGCAGTTCATTGTTTAAGTCCTGATCTAGCTAAGCACTTAGGTACATGGTTGATTTGAAATGCTTTGGGAAAGAGACCAATCTTTTATGAGCTCTGTGGAAATGTCCTAGCATGTTAGTAAGGCTGTCTGGAAAACAAGGATTCTATGATTCTATAATTCCATTTCATGAAAAATTTTGAGCTTTTGAAATTTGGTTTCATTCCACATTGGAATGAAATTTCAAATTTTTGTTTGAGGAAAACAAGAGACAGCTCTTTCTTAAGTTCCAAAGAGACAGCCATGTTAATCTAGTAAAGCAAATAAAGCAAGGCGTCTTGTGGCACATAAAGACTAAGGGTATGTCCACACGAGTCTTTTATTTCAAAACAACGCTGGTTGTTTCGAAATAAAAAACTGAATGTCCACACAACATTTTCTTGTTTTGAAATGACAGGCTCTGTCATTTCGAAATAAGAACTGTCACTTGGAAACAGCTTAAACCCCATTCATTTCGAAACAGTTGTTATTTTGAAATGGTTATTTCGAAATAACGCCATTTGGACATGTTGTTTCGAAACAACGCCATTGTTTCAAAACAACTGTTTCGAAACAACATATCCAAACAGCATTATTTCGAAATAACAGCCGTTTCGATAGCAGGCTTTCCCTTAATTCGAATTAACATTTTCTGAATTTGAATTAACTTATTTTGAAATAAGGACTTTATTTCAGAATAACTCATTTTGAAATAACTTATTTCAAAATAACAATGTATGTGTGGACATAGCCTAACAGATTTATTCACCGCATGAGCTTTTATGGGAGAAAATCCCTCTTCATCAGCGTCTGATGAAGGGGGATTTTCTCCCACGAAAGCTTGTGTGATAAATAAATCTGTTAGTCTTAAAGTACCACAAGACTCCTTGCTCTCTTTCTTAAAGTAACTCATAGCTTTGTGGTTGGAGTACTCACCTAGCATGTGGGAGACTCAATTTAAGTCCCTGCTCAGTCTCTCTTTCTAGTTCTGAGCAGAAATTTTATTCAGAACTTGAAAAACATTCCCAACAAAAGTCTAGTCAGAGCCCTGTATTCTCATCCTAATTTCAGTCCTGACCTATTGACATATTTCCATGGGAAAAAAAAAACCCCACACTCTTTGATGAGTGCTATAGAAACAGTTTGGAATTTAATGCTGGACCGCTAGGGCTTTTTGCGTGTTTCAGATATAAGGGCACTGCACACAAATTTCACTCAGATAAAAATAGCCATCAAGAGTATAATCAGAAGAAATGGGCATCAGTGATTCTCTCTTTTCCAGAGCACCCTGCATCAGTTCAATTTCTTTATTCAGAGACTATTCAGTTCCAGAGATGTCTCTGCCTCCCAGGACTCTGCAGCAATTGTGATACACCAGTAATCCAATGCAATATCTTCGCATCTGAGGTCTATAATACTTTTGAGAGATCTATGGGCACATACACAGAATAAGAAAGCAATGCAGGATGCAGCCTCTTCATTGTCATATATGTCTCCTTCTTCTTATAGTGGCAGCATTTGCTTGTCTCAGTCACTGATCTCTATTCTGCCACTGACTATTTGGACATGCCATTTAACCTCTCTGTGTCTCAGTTCCTACATATTTAAAGTATAAGTCAAGGCAAAATATTTTAAAATCCTGGGATGAGAGGCATTATATGGTTGCAAAATACTACTTCAGAAGTCAGAGAATACTCTATAGATTCATTTCTAAGTCACAAATATTTAACTTTAATAACATTTCAGTGACCTTGAATGTGGTATCCATGGCCTGTTGAATTTTGGGAACTGGTTTCTAAGTACACCAAGATAAAGAGACTATGAAATCTGCTTCTAGAGACGGAAAGAGAAAATCTTCCAACTGCATATATTCCTACCGCCACTTTCCTCAAACCTTAATTTCATCTCTGTTGCATTTTCCCATTCTTCATGAATACCAATGGAAGTTTGGGAAGATGATAGCCTTTATCTGCTTAAGCAAAAACTGAAGAAGCTTTATGGAAATTCATATATCATTAAAAAACATTTTGCAAAAATAAAAACATACAATAACATAAAAAGCTACACAGTGAACTGAGCACTCTCATGTAATTCAAATGAGATAAAAAAAGAGAAAAACTGTTTCTCTACCATTGCAGACAAAATTAGAACATGAAATTCACAGACTACATTTTTGATAATTCCAAGGAAAAAATCTATTTAAAATCTGTATGATCTAGGCTAAAGCATTCAGCTTAGAGGACTGGAAATTGAGAAAGAATGTCGTAAATGAAATGATTATAAAATGTGATGTTTTTGCTGAGACAATCAGGTCAGTGGACAGTAATTATGTCATAATGCAATACAACCTCCAGTGGAGTTACAATTCTCATTGAAATAGTGACCATGTCTTAGGAAGGATGGTATATGGAGCTTCTGGTACGGAACCCTAAAAAAAAAATCGCGTTTCAAATTCCCTAAGGCTCTGGAAGAGAGCTGATTTTATCTATATTTCGCTGGAACATACTCTCCTTTTATTTGTAACCACACTTGTACCTGAGTCCAGCCTAGAACAGAAGTATTACCTATTTAGTTTCTGTACTTTGCTGACAGTTATTAACACAACATCTGAGTGCCTCATGCACTTAAATGTGTTTCTCCTCACAACACCTCTGTAAGACAGGGAATTCCCATGATCCCCATAACATGGGGTATGTCCACATGTAGGGTGTCCTTTCGAAATAAGTTATTTCGAAACAAGTCTTTTCGAAATAAAGCCCTTATTTTGAAATGACTTAATTCGAAATAACCAAATCAAAATAAGAAAAAGCGGGCATCAAAATAGCATGTACAGACAGTGGTCTTGCTATTTCGCTTTAGAGGAAGGGCACCATGGGAGATGTGGCAACATGGCCGCCTCCCTGGGCCGTGTCAGCAGCCATCTTGCCAGCCAATCCTATAAAAGCTGGCCCTGACCTCACTTCCCTGTCCATTCTGGCTAGCAGGCCAAGCGACAGACATGGACACTGCCCAGCTGCCCAGCCAGTGCCGTGCAACCAACAGACCCTCTGCCCGCCTGCAGAGTGCCCTGCTGATGTGGGACACTCTGCTTGCAGACCCAGATGTTGCCCAGCCTGTGCCCGAGACTGTCATCCAGCTGGGCTGCAGAGCTACATCCCCTGCCCCCTTCTGTGCCTCGCCAGGTCTGGGCCCGGGAGACCAACCCAGACTGGTGGGACTGGGAAGTGCTGCGAACCTGGGAGGACAACCAGTGGCGGAGGAACTTCTGCATGAGCAGGGCCAGCTTCAACCTCCTGGTTGCAAAACTCACCCCGCTGCTGCACCGAAGGTACACCACCATGAGGCCTGCCACCCCTGTTGACAAAAGAGTGGCCATCGCCCTGTGGAAGATGGCCACTCCAGAGTCACACAGGTCTATGACGCACCTGTTCGGCATTGGGAGGTCCACCACCGGCAACATTCTCTTGGAGGTCACCAGGGTCATCAACCAGATCCTGCTGCAACGCCTGGTCACCCATGGGGAGCTGCAGGACACCATACCCAGCATGGCCACACTGGGCTTTCCCAATTGTGCAGGGATCCTGGACGCAATGCACATCCCCGTGCAAGCCCCGGAGCACAGAGCCGCGGAGTACAGCAACTGCAAGGGGTACCATTCTATTATCTTTCAGGCCCTTGTGGACCACTGGGGCCTTCTCCAAAACTGTTACGAGGGATTGCCAGGGAGGGCCCATGATGCCAGGGTCCTCCACAACTCTGCCCTGTACTGGGACATGGAGGTGGGCACCTTCTTCCCTCTGCATAACAGCAATGTTGGGGCGGGGTAGAGGTGCCCATCCTCGTTGTGGCAGACGCGGCCTAGCCCCTGTGCCCATGGCTCGTGGCCGTACGCAGGGCCCCTCAATCCCCAATGGCAGATCTTCAACCACCACCTAAGCCACTGCCGCCAGGTGGTCAAGCTGGCATTTGGCTATCTCAAGGCATGCTGGAGGTGCCTCCTTACACGCCTCCACCTTGCGGAGAGGACAGTGCCGCAGGTCATCAGTGCGTGCATGGCCCTGCACAACTTCTGTGAGCATCAGGGTGAGCCCATTGCAGCTGCCTGGGAAGCTGAGGCACAACTCCTCGCCGGGGACTACGAGGAACCCAAACCTGTGCCCATATGGGAGCAGCTGTCCCAGAGAGCTGTGACAGTGTGGGATGCACTCGTGAACACCTTTGCCCTGAAGGCACTGTGAGGGCCAGGCCTGCCCTGCCCTACACCACCCTCTCCCCCATTCGCCCACAGCCAGCCCCCACTCATCCACCCACACTGTGAACTACCGCCAATAAAACCACTCACAACCAAAAATAAGTTTCAAACATTTATTAACAAACAGGGGTTGGGGCAGGGAAGGGCTGGGGAGAGTTATGGGATGGGGGAATGTGGGGGCGGTTGGGGGACCCAGCAACTTGGAAGGGGGAGATAGATTGGGGGGAGGGGGTGGGGGAGTCTGGGTGGCAGGGGAGTACTTAGGCAGGCCCTGTGGGGGGGATCCGGGGGTGGTGGTGTTCCCTGCCCCTGCCCACAGCCGCCCTGGGTCCAGGGTTGCCTCCGCGGAAGGCCAGGCGGCAGACCCCCCTGCAGCTGCTGGAGGCTCCATCTGTTCCACCAGCTGGTGGAGGCTGGTGGTAATCACCTCCACTGTGGTGGGCAGGCAGTCGTAGAGGCACTTGATGGCCTGTGCCTGGCGCTTGGTGGCCTGCGCCTGGTGCTCCAGGGCGGCAACCACCCTCTCATCTGCAGCTGCCGCCTGCTGCAGCAGACAGAGGGCTGAGTCCTGCCGCCTGGCTTGGTCCTGGCGCCAGGCCTGGGTGGATGCCTCAGTCCACTGCCCCAGCTCCTCTAGGCTTTTGAGGATCTTGCCTCACGTCCAGGAGGGCCCTCCTCGTCCACCAAAGTGGCCTCGGGCTGAGGCGTCGGGCAGGTGGTGCGGCACGGTGAGCGGCTGGGCGACCTCCTGGAGGGAAGCAGAAAACACAGTTGGCCCCTGCTGCTTGCTGGCCTTATCTGTGTGCAGCCTGTCTGCAGCACACACCTCTGCCCTGACTGTCAGCAGGACTCAGGATCCTGTGGGACATTGCCCTGGAGTAGGGCTACTGGATCCCAAAGCCTCGAAAGGAGGCCAGGAAAGTACAAAAAGGAGGCCATTGGAGGACACATGGGAGAAAATGTAGTATGGATGTGATATTTTTCGGTGTTTAGGGGGCTGTGGAAAACTTTCCCATACAAATCAGTATTCTATGGCATTCCAGGATACTTCAAACTCTACAGTAAAAAGCCTGACAAAATCCTGTATTTTAAACTGCCTGCTGGACAGAGAATGTGAGGATAAAAAGAAGAACAGAAAGGTAAAAAGGGGATCACATTCTCCTTTTGCCTGACATCTGGCAACAGTACCCTGGAGGCACACATGCTAGTGGTGCCCACAATGGTGAGCTGGACTCACCCACGCCTTGCTCTAGGGGGTCTCACAAGGCCACCTGCCAGTGGCGAGGCCTGCATAGAATCATAGAATCATAGGGTTGGAAGGGACCCCACGAGGTCATCTAGTCCAACCGCCTGCCAAAAAAAGCAGGACCACTCCCATTAGATCATCCCAGTCAGGGTTTTGTCCAGCTGGGACTTGAACACCTCCAGAGATGGAGATTCCACCACCTCCCTAGGCAGCTTATTCCAATGCTTCACCACTCGCCTAGTAAGGAAGTTTCTCCTAATATCCAGCCTGGACCGCCCCAGCTGTAACTTGAAACCATTGCTTCTCGTTCTGCCCTCTGTTACTACCGAGAACAGTCAAGCTCCCTCCTCCTTGGAGCAACCCTTCAAGTAGTTGAAGGTTGCTATCAAATCCCCCCTCAGTCTTCTCTTCTGCAGGCTAAATAAGCCTAGTTCCTTCAGTCTTTCTTCATAGGGCTTGTGCTCCAGCCCTTTGATCATTTTGGTTGCCCTCCTCTGGACTGTCTCTAATTTGTCCATGTCCTTTTTGTAGTGGGGAGCCCAAAACTGGACACAGTATTCCAGATGTGGCCTCACTAGTGCAGAATAGAGGGGAATGATCACATCCCTCGATCTGCTGGCAACACTTCTTCTGATGCAGCCCAGTATGCCATTGGCCTTTCTGGCAGCAAGCGCACACTGCTGACTCATATCCAGCTTCCCATCCACCATGACTCCCAGGTCCTTTTCTCCAGTGCTGCTATTTAGCTGACTACTCCCCAGCCTGTAGCAGTACATGGGGTTTTTTCGTCCCAAGTGCAGGATTTTACACTTGTCCTTGTTGAACCTCATGAGATTCCTCTTGGCCCACTGCTCCAATTTGTCTAGGTCTCCCTGAATCCTGTCCCTGCCCTCTAGGGTGTCTACCGTTCCCCCCCAGTTTGGTATCATCTGCAAACTTACTAAGTGTGCAATCTATCCCATCATCCAGATCATTAATGAAAACATTGAACAGAACTGGCCCCAGGACCGACCCCTGGGGCACACCACTTGTTACTGCTTGCTAACTCGACATGGAGCCATTGATTCCTACACGCTGAAACCGTTGATCTAGCCAGTTTTCTATCCACCTTACGGTCCACGCATCTAATCCATACTTCCTTAATTTGCCAATGAGAATGCTGTGGGAAACTGTATCAAAAGCCTTGCTAAAGTCAAGGTATATCACATCAACGGCTCTTCCCGCATCCACAAATCCAGTCATCTCATCATAGAAGGCGATGAGGTTGGTCAGGCATGATTTACCCTTGGTGAATCCATGCTGACTGTTCCTGATTACTCTATTTTCCTCCAAGTGTTTCAGGATGGATTCTTTGAGAAGCTGCTCCATGATTGTTCCAGGGATTGAGGTGAGACTGACAGGTCTGTAATTCCCTGGATCCTCCTTTTTGCCTTTCTTGAAGATAGGTACTATATTTGCTTTTTTCCAGTCCTCTGGCACCTCCCCTGTTCGCCACGAGTTTTCAAAGATAATGGCCAACGGTACTGCTATCTCATCAGCCAGCTCCCTCAGCACCCTCGGATGCAGTTCATCCGGCCCCATGGACTTGTGCACATCTAGTTTCTTTAAGCAGTCCCTAACCTGACCTTCTGTCACCAAGGGCCTCTCTCCTTCTCCCCAGTCTACCGTACCTAGTGTAGTGGGCTGGGAGCTGACCCTGCTTGTGAAAACTGAAGTAAAAAAAGCATTGAGCACTTCAGCTTTTTCCTCATCCTCTGTCACAAGGATGCCTGCCCCATTCAGTAAGGGACCTACACTATCCCTGATCCTCTTCTTGTTATTGATATACTTGTAGAACCCCTTCCTGTTATCCTTCACATCTCTTGCTAGTCGCAACTCCATTTGTCCTTTGGCCTTTCTGATTTTATCCCTGCAGTCCCGAGCAATGTCTTTATATGCCTCCTTAGTCATCTGTCCTAGCTTCCACTTCCTGTAAGCGTCCTTTTTATGCTTCAGCTCAGTGCAGAGCTCTCTGTTAAGCCACAGTGGGCGCCTTCCACATTTGCTGTGCTTTCTCCTTATCGGAATTGTATCCTCCTGTGCCCTTAGCAGGGTTTCTTTAAAATGCACCCAACTCTCTTGGACACCTTTCCCCTTCAGATCAGCCTCCCAAGGGATCCTGCCCATCAGTTCCCTGAGGGAGACAAAATCTGCTTTTCTGAAGTCCAGGTCTGCGTTTTGCTTCTTTCCTTCTTTCCTTTAATCATCAACTTGAACTCAATCATTTCATGGTCACTGCTACCCAGGCTGCCATTGACTTCTACTTCCCTGATAAATTCTTCTCTATTTGTGAGCAGCAGATCGAGAGGTGCAAGGCCTCTAGTTGGTTGCTCCAGCATTTGTACCAGGAAGTTGTCCTCAACACTCTCCAGAAACTTCCTGCTCTCCACCCTGCCCAAGATGCAGCTGCATCTTTGACACCTAGCCCCTGTTAACCACCCCCAGACACCCAGGGGCCTGTGACCCTCGTGCCACCTGTCTCTCAGGTACCTGTGGCCATGGAAGGACCTCTGCACCTGCCGACCCTATGCCCTACCTGCCCCAGTGCCTGGCCCTGTACCCCCTCGCTGCCCGTGACCTGGGCAGGCCTGGCCCTGCGTGCCTCTGCGGGAGGGGAATACTCACCCACAGGGGCTCCAGAGGTCCGGCGTGATGTCCCCGTGTTTTTCTCTGAGTCCCCAGGGGCCGGGATGGTGTCAGGCCCCTGCTCCTCAGTGCTGCTCCCTCCATCAGGGCCAGGGAACAGCTCTGGGGTGCCGGGTGTAGCCTCTGCCACTGGTGGTGGTGCGGCGGGAAGCTCCCCAATGGAGACTTTGGACCCTGTGTCCACAGCCTCCAGGCCAGAGGATGGGCTGTGGCGTGCCCCAGTGTCGACAGTCTCTGCTGGAAGGCCACTGGGCTCCGGCCCCAGGAACTCGTGGAGCTCATCGTAGTAGGGACAGGTAGCAGTGCTACCTGCCCCCTGGAGCTCCTGGGCCTCCCTGGTCCTTGAGAGGTGCTGGCGCAGTCCCTTTATTTTGGAGTGGACCTGCTCCATTGTCTGCTCGTGCCCCTCAGCGGACATCGCCATGGCAATGTCCGCATATATGTCCCGGTTCCAGTGGCTCACCCGGAACCGGGAAATGATGTCCTCCCTCCTCCAAATGGCGAGGAGGCAGTGGACCTCCTCAGGTGTCCATATGGGGGCACGCCGTTGCCTCCCTGGGGCATTGCTGGCACGTGCTGCCATGCTGTGACAGGCCTCTGGCCACGCTGGCAGGCACGCGCAGGAGGGGACTTCCTGCTTCCCTTGGGTGCTGTGCACCCTGGGAAGAAGGTCAGGACTGTTATTTCGAAACAACGCTCATTTTGAAATAACATGTCCGAAACGATTCATTTAGAAATAACCGTTGTTTCGAAACAGCGTGTCCCAACGGTGTTATTTCAAAATGAGTCATTTCGAAACAACCATCGTTTCAAAGAGAAGGGGTTTAAGCCATTTTGAAATGACGGCCCTTGTTTCGAAATGATGGAACCCGTCATTTTGAAACAAGGGAACGTCGTGTGGACATGCAAGTTTTTATTTTGAAACAACCACTGTTGTTTCAAAATAAAAACCTCGTGTGGACATACCCATAGAGCTGAAACTGAGGTGCAGAAAGACTTAATGACTTGCCAGAGCGCTCACGGGAAGTCAGTAGTACAACAAAGAATTGAACCCAACTTTCCCAAATCAGTGTCCTAATCATTGGACCTTCCTTGTCTACCTTGTCATTTGATGAAGATGTTGCATCAGTCTTTATGGATTGACGCAGTGGGATCAATTTAGTGGCCATTGTAGACCAGCTCAATGGATCCTGGAAGTGCTCCCCCAATGACTTTGTAATGCCACCCCTCCAAGTGAAGTATCTCTGCATCGAAAGGAGAGCACTTCCAGTCGAAGCAGCTGAGTAAAGACACCTTGGTAAGTGAGAATAACTAAGACAATGGGACATACACATTCTGTGGCACACAGATTTCATATCTCCTACCAGTTTAGCTCTGCAGTGTAGACTAGGCGTTAATCTCAATTTATGATAGTGGACTGTCAGATGCGGTTTTAGGTCTCAATGCACTTTGAATAATGCCTACACTGTATGACTTTCTTTAGAGCTGCTTGATGTGTAAAGGTTCCCTTGTATAGAGACTCAAGTCCCATCTAGATTAATTCTCTTATTAATCATATATCTAGTGGTTCCCAAATCATGTAACACCACCAACCGGCTCAAGCCCCCACCCAGATTTCTGGGAAATCATGCACCATTCCCTTACCCAAAGGGGTAAGATCGCCCCACTTACAAGCCCCAGATGAGTATAGTATACAGGACTTTTAATAGTAGTTAACATAGAATGGAAAAGGCCAAATAACAAAAACCAGCACTGATTTAGGAAAATCAGTATAGAGAAAGGTTCCCAACAACCCACACCACATAACAGAACACACAAGATTTAATGGCAAAACCCACACCAATCTGGGAAATCAATGCTAATCAGGCCCCAACATGATCCCACATATCATAATAGCACATGTGAACTCAACAGCCAACCCAGTAGTGATCTAGAGAATCAGTGCAAAACAGGTTCCCAACCAACCCTAGGGTAGGTAGGGAGTGTCTTTCACGGCAGCTGCCTGCCAGTGCCAACCGCTAGTCACTCACTCCATCCACTAGCATGGTCATTTGGCTCTGCCTGCCATCTGCTGGCTCTGTCCACCGATCACTCATGCTGCCCAGCTCACTGCTGACCTCTCTCACCCTCTGCTGGCTCCGCCCACTGTCCACTGGCTCCTCCCACCAGTCACTCATGCTGCCTAGCTCACCACTCTCACAGTTCACTGGCTCTGCCCACTGTCTGCTGGCTGTGCCAACCAGTCAAACCATCTGCTGCTCCTCTTCAGTGATTTCAGCTAAGAGAGAGTTTCTTCTCTAGATATTTCAGCTCTTAAACCTTAAGAAGCTGCAAACAGCTACTTCCTTTAACATGACAAAGAAGACCTCAAAGAAGCCCAGCCAGTTGTATCATTTAACAGTGGAGCCAGATGGGTGAGGCAAATTGCCTCAGGCATCACTCCAAAAGGAAACATGCCAACCCCCCACCCCTGTCTTAAACCTTTTTCAGGCTGAAATAACCAGTGGCCTCGCTTACAGGTCTCTTTTTAACTAAGGGTAGCTTTTACCCCTTAACTAACCCAAACAGATGTGGAACAAGCAGAGAATAGCATATCACAAAAGATAGTATTTCATATTTCCCTTCAGTAGACTTATAGATATTGACAGATTTGTGATCAGATTAACCCCAAATACCATTACCTATAATGCCCTGCACCTATAGTTTGCTTATGCTAGTGCATTCTTTGTGCTCATGCAAACACAAAACCCATGCAGATTAGTTGCCCACCCTCCCAGAAGGTGTTAGGCACAGCTCCTAAGCCTGCCTTACAAATACATTGATGAGGAGCACACTGGCCTCTGTTAGGGTACATCTACACTTAGAAGTTAGTTCACATTAAGGAGGCTTAGTTTGAACTAACTTACTCCCTGGCTACAATGGCATTTTATTATATCAAATTAAGCCTTTCCTTAATTTGAAATAAGGAAAGGCTAATTTGATACAATAAAACCTTCTTTTATTTTGAATTAAAGGTTAATTTGACTTTATTAAGTCAAATAAAGCCAGCATGGCCACCCTAAGTCGAGTTTAGTTGACCTAGGGCTGGGGACAAGTGAGCCCTGCATGGCTCCCACAGCTCCCTTCTCCCCAGACCCATGGCTCCTGCAAGAAGAGAGCCATGCTTCCTTCTCCCCATGATCCACGCAGTCCAGGGGAGAAGGATGTGCAGCTCCCTTCTGCCAGCAAGCCGCAGTTCCCATGAAGGGCGTCTTTGGGGTTGCCTGGATAGGGGAGCCCTGGAGAAGTGGCTGCTGGGCTTCTCTGTCCAGGGAGGCCCCACCATGGACAGAGGAGTCCCGGAAAAGCAACTGCTGGGTTTTCCTGGGTGGGGAGCCCCCGCCCCAGATAGAGGAGCCCAGGGATAAGGGAGCATCTGGGGCTCCCAGGGAAGAGAGCCACTAGTGCTTTCTTCCCCAGGGCTTCCCTGTTCAAGGAGTCTCTGGCGGTTGTCTTCCCCCCTTCTCCCCTATCCTGCGAGTGCCAGTTAAGACAGCCACCAGTGCTCCCTGGATAGGGACTCCCTGGTTGCTGGGTCACCTTCCCAACGGCCAGCGGGATCCCCTGCAGGGCGCTTTCCACGGGAGCCCCAAGAAAGACAGCTGCCAGTGGCTCCTGGGACAGGGGAGGCCCAGGGAAGAGAGTGCTGATGGCTGCTTCTCCTAGGATCCTCTGCTGAGGGGCGAGGGCACTCCCTGGGACAGCAGCCCTGCTTCTTGGGGCTCCCTTGTCCCTGGGGAGACCTGGCATCCACTTCTTTGGGGCTCCCCTGTCCAGGGAGCCACAGAGGCTCCTTTCTCTCAGGGAACCATGTCTCCCTTCTTCCTGGGAGCTGGGACTCCCCTTGTCCCCTGGGAGCTGCTGTTCCCCTACCCGAGGAACCATGGTTCCCCTACCTGAGGAGCTGCAGCTCTCCCAGTTTGAGTTAGAGAGTTTAATCTAGACTCTCTAATTCAAATTAATAAATCCTGCTTTAATTCGAATTAGGAGTCTAGTGAAGACTCTCTAATTCAAAGTAATACCTTTTACTTAAAGTCGAATTAGTTAGTTTGAATTAATTAATTAGAACTAACTTTTGTAGTGTAGACATAGCCTTAGACAGGCTACGATGCCAAAGAAATATGCTCAACACCAGCATTCTCCACCACTGAAGCCCTAATACTGTTCCCTCTCTCCAGTACCTGATGAGAGATGGAAGAAACCAGAGAGGATGCTCACTTACAGTAAGAAGACAGAAAGAATGCTCACCTATAGTCTGCAGGGAGAGATGATAATCACTTTCCTCACAGGCACCAGCAGCATCAACTGCAGTCCCACAGAAGTGGTTTGGGTCCAGTGCCATTGGATTCACCCGCAAGAGAGAGCAATGTGAAAGAACCGCACTCTCCTTCTATCCAGGACACATTCAATAGGGATCTGATAGCCGTGACGGCACAGCAGTCCCCCACCAGAATGGAGGAGCAGGAACCGAGACCTGTGACACCACAGAGAAGTGTGGTAGCATCTAAAGACAAGACTGCCATGATGCAGCACCAATCACCCTCTGCCTGGCACCCTTCCCCAGCTCTGTCCCACTTGGCACAGCCATGATCCCCATGCTCAGAGTCACAATCCTTTGGCTCATTTGTTAGAGGAAAATCTCTAATAATCTCAGGACCGTTCTCCACCACTACCATCTATCATGTAGCCACCCGTTTTGTCCACTGACTGTGAATCAGACACCAGGTGAAAGTGCTAAACAACTTGTGGAATTTTATTTAAAATATGCAAACAGGGGAGAGGGTCCCACATAAGGTAAGTATAAAACTGGGTTCAGGTAAGCATTTGTATAAGGACTGAGTTCAGGTAAGTATATTCCAGGATAGACCTTAACATATACACCACTGGGGACACACATCAGACGCAGACTTATAATACAATAAACATAATTAAATTCCCTAACACATTTTAACCTCAGGTTACTCTATGGCTGTGTTCACACAGCACTTTTATTTCGAAACAACAGATGTTGTTTCGAAATAAGAAATACCCTGTTCACACAACGCACGGTTGTTTCGAAACAATGGCACCCGTTGTTTTGAAACAACGGCATTGTTTCAAAACAACTTAAGCCCCATGTGGGGACGAAACAATGTTGTTTTGAAACGATTGTTTTGAAACAATGTCGTCCGAACATGTTGTTTTGAAACAACAGTGACTTGTTTCGAAATAACTGTTGCCTGAAACTGCTATTTCGCTTTGAGCTTTTTTCCTTAATTTGAATTAACAAACTGTTAATTCGAATTAAGTTATTTCAAAATAAGGCATTATTTCGATACAAGTTGTTTCGACACAACTTGTATCGAAATAATGCCTGTGTGTGAACACAGTCTATATGTTATAGGTACCTCCCCAGGATACAGTGATCCTTTGGACCAGTGGCTGTGAGCCCGAGAATTCCCTTCTAAGGTGAGCCTCTATCACTGCCCCCTCTGTATGGCTCCTGTATGGCCGCAGGAGAACCCCAGTCCCAATGGGGACCCTGACTGTTAAGAACCCCGAATAATTAGTTGGTTCTTCAGCCTGGCTACGGCCATAGAGCCGACCACCCTGGTAGACGGTCCCTCAAAGTCCTGGTCCCTCGTAGTCCCAGCTTGGTTCATCTACTTCAGGTGCAGGGGCACCCACGGTCCTGTAATTAGCGTCCCTTCACCCTTAAGCAAAGTTCAGATGGGTAAAGCAGCTTCTTACACCGTTCAGCTTCACCCTCTTCAGGGACTTAGACGGAGTTGTGGGGAGATCCTCTTCAGCCTTCCGAGCCTAAGGAATTGGTATCTGAAGCTCTGATTCTAACAACTAGATCCTCAGATGGTCCTCTGTCCCTGATTCCTAGGCTGAGGCATAACCTGGGTCTAAGTCTCAGAGAACCGGAGCTGGAGCAGCAAGTTGCAGCAACCACGATGCACAGCGAAGCCAATGAAGCCCAGTGAAAAGACCGTCTTCTAAGCTGGATTCCCAAATAAATATGGGAGCCTCTGTCCAATCAGAGGGGTTGCTAGCGTGTCCCCTCTTTTTGCACCCTTTTTACTCTCACAGACTTTCATGAGGAGGAAAGTTCTCGAAAGGCTTCCCCACAGGCTGCTGGCTCATGCACTGCTCTGCCATGCTGTTACCAAGCAGGTTTTGAACCTTGGCAATGTGCCAAGGTTGCTACGCCTGACATTATGTAACCTTGTATTCTTTATTCAACTAAGCTAACTTAGCCTACGCAGATATACTAACTATTCCTACTGCCACTGCTGGGGCAGTACACTCAAAATTTTCACAGCTACATATAACAGGAACAATTAACATCCATGTATCAAAACATTCAGTTTGAACATACACATTTCAAAGACATGTATACTAGAGTTGTAATACCTAGTTAACATCAAATATAAATATCATACCATTAAATACCAAGGATGGTTGGCATACTCATATAACACCAAAATTTTTCCTATCACAGAGGTGGTCTTCTATGCCCCCAGGCACATGGAGACTAGTCACAGAGATGCCATTACAGGCAGGAAAAGGGGCAGATCCCCTTCACTTGACCTTGGCCAGCATAGAGGTAAATGCCTGTGCAATGGCCTTTTGGGGCTTTGTGAGCATATCACCAGGCCTAAGGGTTCTCTCTAAGGCTATCCTAGTCAATTGCCTCACAAGCATGGGTTGCCTAGCCACATAAGGTCAGACTATCACCTTGTGGCACTGAAGGGGATAACGACTCCAGTGCCACAAGTGTGGTGCAGTGACCAGTACTGGTGCATGCAGATCCCATCACTGAGCTTGACTCCTCAGCGCAAAGAGAATCCCACGATCGCAGTCAGCCAGGAAGAAGTGTTTCCACCCACATCATCTTCAAGGCATCATCAAGGCATCATCTTCATCCTGCTCTCAGGAGGAGGTGGCAGAGCCCTCAATTATGCCACCACCAATGGATAATAGGATGTACCAGGAGCTTCTACAGAGGGTAGTCAAGACCCTGGAACTGCACGTGGAGGATGTGCAGAAGTCAGAGAACCCTATGGTGGATATCTTGGCACCAGCGGACCCCTCCAGGGTATTACTACCTATCATACAAAACAAACACTGGCTTCTATCCTGGCAAACACTGGCTTCTATCCTACCTACAGTTAAGGGGCAAGAAAGTACTTTATCCTCTCTATGAGGGCCTTACCCACAGCTGGCATCACCAGTAGTAACAATGGCAAAGGACATGGAAAGACAAAGTCAACAATCACCAATGCCTATGTTCAAAGACTCAGAGGAGTTGGATCCCTTTTGTAGGAAGGTGTAGTCTAACAGGTGGTTCCAACTTCACATCACCAACCAATGGGTGATTCTTAGCTGCTAAAATTTAAAATCCTGGAAGACTATGACAAAATTGAAGGAGTTGCTCCTGGCTGACTCCAGATAGGAGTTTTCAGCAATCATTGAGGAGGACCAGGCCATGGTGAGGACCTCATGACAGGCTGCCCTAGACACAGCCGACTGAGACACAAAGAGAGTGCCATTGATGATTGCCATGAGAAGGAGCTCATGGCTATAGGTGTTGAGTCTTTCCTCAAAAAGTCCAACAAACCATCCAAGGCATTTCATTTGAGGACTTGGTGATGTTTTCAGATCAAATGGACTCCAAAGTTCATAGCAAGAAGGATTCCATAGCTACACTGAAATCCTTAGATCTACACATGCCAAGCACCAAGAGAGCACTGAAAGCCCCAGCCTGCTCTATGTTTGTATCCTGTGTAATAGAGGCAAGATTACTTTAGAAAGAGGGACAAGCTGCTCCAACCACCTTCAGGGCTGAGACTTGGTGAGACAACCTTCTAGCTTAAAGCAATCATTTGGACAGTATGCCTGGGGATGACACACCAGATACATCTGGGATCCCTCTCCTGTCTCCTGAGTTATCTATCCCATTTCTTTTGGGCATGGACTCAAATCTGTTTTGATGCTTGGATGCTATGCACAGTAGAATTGGGATATTCTCTCCAATTGTTTCCCTTCCCACTCTTCCCCCCATCCCCTTCCCCATTCCTATTCAGGGACCTCTCTCACAAACAATTGTTATACAGGAAGTACAAAAACTTATATGAACAGGAACATAGAGGAGGTGCCTCAAAAACTAAGGGAAAAAGGGCTTTATTTCCAATATTTCCTAGTTCTGAAGGCCAAAGGGGTATCAGACCTATTCTCAATATGCAATCTCAGATTCATGAAGAAGCTGAAGCTCTGCATAGACTCTCCAGCCAAAAACATCCCTCCCTGGATCTAGGAGACAGACATGTTGCCACAGATTTTAAGGTTGCTTATTTTCATATCTCAATAGTCCCATCTCACTGAAGGTTCCTCATTGTCATGGTAAACCACACTCATTATCAGTTTATAGTCCTTTATGTCAGACTGTCATCAGCTCCCCAAGTTTTTACCAAGTGCATTGGAGTCACTGCCACTTTCCTAAGGAGACAACAAGTACAGCTTTTCCTGAATGTAGACAACTTCATGGACAATGGCTGCCCCAAGGAACAAGTAGAGGCATTTGTTGACTTGATATGGTCGACCTGCAGTGATCTGGGGCTTTGACTAAACATGCACAAGCCACTCTTATCCTCTACCCAGGGAATAGAGTAGCCTAGGAGCAGTCCTCAACTTGTTTCAGAACAGGGAATTTTGGCTGGAGTCTCACTGCAAGACTGTGTGCTCCATCATAAGGGACTTTAGCCATTTTCCCACCACAATGGTGTGAAATCGCTTGAAACTGCTAGGTCACATGGTCTTCTGTACATAGGTGCTTCAGTATGAGAGGCTGCAGCTCAAACTTCAGCAGGCTTGGCTGACATCAGCTTACTGACCAGACAGAAACAAATTGGACAAAGTGGTTTCACTTACCCATCGGGTCACTGAATACCTCCAGTGATGGCTCAATGCTCAACTGGTATGCGAGGCAGTCCCTTTTTCCATATTTCAGCCATTACCATCACTGGTCATAAATGCATCTGAGTTCGGTGGAAAGCACCTCTAAGGATCCTCATTACTCAAAGCCTTTGGCCTCTGGCAGAGCTGTTGCGCCACATCAACACTGAGCAGCTGAGAGCAGTTTGCCTAGTGTGCCAAACCTTCCAGCCTCACCTAGAAGGCAGATGTGTGTCAGTCATGCAGACACTATGACAGCAATATTTTATATAAACAGATAAGATAAAGCATATTCTTCTTCCCATGTGGCAAGAAGCCATCAAACTGTGGGACTTCTGCATTGCTCTCTCTATACTGCTGGAGGCGTCTTACCTTCCAGGATCCCAGGATGAACTGGTGGACTATCTCAGCAGATGCTTCCAGAAGCATATGTGATCCATTTGCCTGGATATTTTGAACAACATCTTTTGCAGTGGGGAGTTCCCCAGGTGCTTCTGTGCACAACTTAGTTCAACAGGAAGCATCAACAGTTCTCAAACACAGTCCTCAAACACAGCCTGGGCTCAATTGCAAATGCGTTCCTTCTTCCATGGAGGTATCACCTGCTTTACTCATTCCCCCATTTTCCACTTGTTCACAGAGTCCCATTCAAAATCAGAAAAGAAAGGGCATCTATTATATTGACAGCCCTGGCAGGACTGTCTGTGGTCACCCCAATTGCAATGCTATTGGTTTTGGACCACAGCTGCCTGCAGCATCCCAATCTAGAGTCTCACCAGTACATGGGGTAGAAGCTTCATGCTTAAACACCATAGAATCTGCATACTTGGAGCCATTTGGGGGGAATGAACTTCTCAGTAGCACAAAGCCTTATGCCAAGGTTACATAATTCACCAAGTGGAAAAGGTTTTTTAACTGAGTAATGCTGAAGGGCCCTCCTTTATCTCTGCCTCTCATTGTGGATTATGTACTGCTCTTGGAACAACTAGGGTTGGCAGTATCATCCATAAAGGTATACCTGGCAGTGATCTCCACATGCTACCTGGCAGAACACAGAAAATCAGGCTCTGCTGATCCAGTGGTGACCTGTTTTCTCAAGGGCCTGAACAGATTCTACCCTCAGGTTCACCATCCAATACCGACATGGGACCTGAGCCAGGTACTAACTAAATTAATGGAACCTCTATTTGAGCCTTTAGCAACATATTTGCTCCTCTCTCTTGTGGAAAATGGCATTCCAGGTTGCAATTACCGCATCTCAGAAGGGTGTTGGGGCTCAAGGCTTTGGTATCTAACCCTCCATACATAGTGTTTTACAAAGAGAAGTTTCAGTAGTGACCTCCCCTCACCTGGCTTTTCTTTCAAAGGCTACATCCCAGTTTCACACAGGATGTCTCTTCTCCCCCACCCCCCTGCAGTGTGCTTCTTGAAGCAACATGTGAATAACAGGGAATGAAGCTTTCATTCCCTGGATGTCAAGAGAGCACTAACCTTTGATATAGAAAGGACCCTTTGAGTAAATCAAACTAACTCTTCATTGCTATAGTGGCTTGAATGAAGGGTCTCCCTGCATTGTCCCAGAAGACCTTGTCATAGATCACCTCCTTGTACGAGGACCTGGTTGTGCAGCTAGCTCCAGTACTGAAGTGCACTCCACAAGGGCACTGGCTTCCTCAGCAGCTTTCCTGATACAGGAAATCTGAAGGTCCTCAACTTGGCCATGGATCTATATGTCACCTTTCACTATGTTATTATTCAACAGGCCAGAAATAACACAGGATTTGGAAGGGCTGTGCTTTAGTCAGTGATTCCATGAGCTCCAACCCCTCCTCCTATGGTCAGCTGAAGAGGCACCTACTTGGAATTGAAATGAGCAAGCACTCAAAGAAGAAAAATCGGTTACCTACCTTTCATAATTGTTTGAGATGTGTTGCTCATTTCCACCCACATTCCCTTTAGTCAGAGCCTTCCAGCAAGAAGGAACTGAAGAGGTGCTGATCATCAGGGCCTTATACACAGTGCCATGGTGCCAGTGCTCCAGGGGACTCCTGCAATGACCCAACGGGTACTGCTAGGGGGAAAAAAAAAACCTTCTGATGACTGTGCATGAGGCTTCCAAGCACCTACGTGGAATGGACATGAGCCAGCATCTCAAAGAACAACAGTTATGAAAAGGTAGGTAACCATGTTTTTTTATGTTGCCAAGTTCCAAAGCAGTAGCCATGTTAGTTTAGTTCAGCGAAACAAACAAGAAGTCCTGTAGCACTTAAAGACTAACAAATTTATTTATTGCATGAGCTTTCATGGGAGAAAAATCCCACTTTGTTACGACTTGAGAGCAGGGGGTAAAGTATAATTTGGGAGGCCCTGGAATGCTCCTAAATTTCTCGGCCCCCTTCCTGCAGTTCCGGCCCCCCTTTACGCACATCTGGGACCCCTTCACGCATGTCAGGGCCCCCTTTACCTACCTCACCTACTGCCCCCCCCCACACTCCAGCTACTGTATTCCTACTCCTTCCCTCTTCCCCCAGAAAAAAAGAATCCTGGAATATTTACATCTAGGAAGAAAGGAATGAGTGCTGAAATCTCCCCTTGTCCCATACTCGAGACAAATGAAATGAGATACCTTCATTTTCAGAGCATTGAAAAGAGCATTGGGAGTGATATGAAAAAGAGCTACACTCAACTGTCTTAGGGAAGATTATGAAACCTGTGTGTTGCACATTAAAAAAAATGCAATCCTACTTTTGGTTTGCAATATCCAGTTTCTTCATGAACTTAAAAGTTAAAAAAAAAATCTTTGGTATCCTGCAGACTCACGTTTTAAAATACGCCATGTCTTCCACATGCATCCCAGTGAAGAAATAAAAAGATTATTTGCTGAAACAAAACAAAATAACTAGGGGTAGACTATGAATGCACCTGCATTTATGAATCACACTGAGATTAAACAAAAAATCTAAAAAAGGCAGTTTTTCAGCTTTTAGTTCACTCGGTTCTACATCCAGCCTCTGACAAATACTGAATCATAAATTTGTTAGTAATCTAGAACAAAGCAATTAGATGGGCTGCAATTTCAACTCTCCTGATTTTAGAAAAGGGAAAAAATATTTTTGTTCTTTTTTTTTGTTTGTTTCATTCATTTGTCCAGTCCCAGATTCTGTGAGTATGTAGAAACAGGCTGAAAGAACATGAATATTTGGCAATGGCAAACTTTGAACGCTGCTGTTTGCCCAACTTGCCAATTACCTTCCGGTAGTTTGGGATATCTAAAAATTTATGTTTGATTCGTCTTCTCCCCCCAACCTCTTCTGATTTTCTGGGTTTCCTGGTTATTCAACTGAACACAAATTGCCGTTCATACAGATGCACTGCCATGATTTCTGATTTGCAGGCTGTCATTCCCATTAATAACCTACTAGGCTGTCATGCTGTCATTCCTTGTTGCTGCAACGATTTGTTTCAAACATAGGAGCTGATTCATGAAGAATAAAAAAAAAAAACAGTTGTCCTGTTTTACAGGAACCTCAAAATATTTATGCAGAAAATGTGTGAAAAGCACACACACCATTTTTATCCTACAGAACATGATTGCCAGCCAACTACTTTTCTTGAAAAGAGGAGAGGGAAAGAGAACATAGACTGAAGCCTCTACTTAATTTAAAAAAAAAAAAATTTGGAAATACAACCTTTAATTAAGGCCCCCTTCTAAGTGACCCCAGTTGAATGTGTCAGTGTGATGGTAAAGTACGATACGGTAATTCCCCAATACAATGTAGTGACTTAAGAACACTAAAACAAAGCAAATGTTAGGAACATATTATTTCTCCTCACCCCACTGCTCTTCCCAACAGCTCTAATGTCAGCCATGTTTGCAAACAAAAAGGGATAACTATCAGCATTACTTAGTCTTTTATTTTATTTTCCTGCTACCCATAGAAGCACTGGGCTATGTTTTTCTAGCAAGTATGCTGATGCAACCTCATTGACTTCAGAGGGGTTGTGCTAATGTGAATAAAAACAGAACCTGGCCCACTGGATGCACTGTTCAATACATGCATTTATTTCTTTGGCTATCAAGTATCTGTTGATACATGTGAAAGGTCAGATTATGGTAGGGATGAACAAAAATGAATCTATCAATAAAAACCTTCACACAAACTTAATCTGAATCTGAAAGGCAACGAAATAAAAAATGGAGTCCTTGGCCTGGCTGTAGTTATATAATGATTCCACTGGAGAACATGTAAGTTAAAGGCAGCTGGTTCGCATGATATAAATGAGTTTGGCTAAATTGCGTAAGAAGAATCTTCATCTAATTTTTCTGCCTGTGTCCTCTTTTTTTTCTTCTGGAATTTCCTAGATTCTTGACAGTGTGGTGAGTAAGCTCAAACTGCCAAAAACTCAGCTAGCCCACCAGATCTGGAAACAACTCATTCTGGAATTTGCATTTCAGCTTACAAACTGTCGATATTCAAAGTATGCCGGAGCTGCCAGGAGCTGAGCTCCTCCTCTTTTTCCATGGCCAAAGCCCAATACTGGCACTTCTCCTGAAGAAACACACACAAGAAGGTTTCTTAGGAAAAAGAACATGAATGAAGCTAAGATTAAAAGAAAAAAATAGAATTAATGTAAATCAAAATGGCAAGGGAGAGAGAAAGAGACAGGGCAGGGCATGCAGAGATCTTCAGGGCTCCCTCATATTCTCCCATTTCCCTCAGCTGCTCCTCTCTAACCCAAACCTGCCCCTACTACAATATTCTCAGAGTCCCCCCACTATTTCCTTGCTACCTGGAGCACTGCATACACTTGGCTGCTAATGAGTGAACTGCTGTAACATATCTACTCAAAAAGAATACTTAAGTCATTAGACTGACTGTGCACACTAATTTAGGCTAATATTTTAAAGAGGCAGGATCCCAATTACCACATTATCATTATCTTCCATGAAACTTACATTTTAACCCACTTGAAGATTTGTCACTGCCAAACAGCATCAGCAGCCAAGCCCCAAACCTGTCAATGCCACGGTATTTTCTAAATTGATGTTTAATTAATGAACTGCTATAGCAACAGGTTCTCCCTCTCCTTTTTTAATTTGATCTCTATGGCATTATAGGTACCTAAAGCTTACACTTGGCATATATTCGCATAGTTTCCTTGTCAGAGGAAATGTATATTCATTTTAGACTTGCAGAGGCAATTACAGTAACCACCAGTTGCCTACAGCAGCTAATCAAAGTGATAACCTGCAAGTTCTCAACTCCCCATGAGACGACTCACTTGCCTCCAGCTGATGAATGCCAAAAGAGCAGCATGGGCCCTACAGTAATGACACTGTCATCTAAGGGAAGTTTTTAACTAACCCATAGTTTTTTAAAGACTCTATTAACATCTCATAAAAAAAAGAGGCCTGGGTAAAACATGCTAATAGGAATTTTAAAGGGAAAAAGTCATCCCAGAAATGGATGCCTATTGTAAAGCATTGACTAGGAATTTACCTGCTGATAAAGCAGAGGAAACCACCCCAATATACTCTTCATCGAGTGAACATCAGAACCACAGTATCCACTCAGGACATGTATACAGTGCAGCTAGAAAGGACTCTTCCAGCTTGGGTTGACATCTACACGACAGTTTTGATTGAGCTAGTGTATTAAAAATTGCAGTACAGCTTCGGCATGGGTGATAGCTCAGGTTAGCTGCCCAAGCACATCCTTAGGATCCTGGAGAGTATTGTTCTTGGGTGGCTAGCTTGAGCTGATGTCCGTGCCACCACGGGTACAATGCTATTTTTAGTATGTTAGCTCAATCAGTGTTAGGACATGTATGTCTACCTGCACTGGAAATTTCACCGCCCAGCTGTACTCTTAGGCCCCAATCCAGCAAAGCATTAAGCAAATGAGTAATCCCACTGACTTCAATGGGACTATTCACTTGCTTAAAATTAAATACATGCTTAAGTGCTTTGTTGGACTGAGGCCACTACAGTACAGGAAAGTTAATACTAAGCTTGGGGTGGTTTAAGAAATACTTCCTGACCTCACTGCACAGCACAAAGTGGGCTACAAGCAGAGCAAATCCAAAAGATGTTAGAAAACCCACACATTTAAAAACAGCCAGCAGTTATTTGTTGATGAGATTTTTACTGCTCCAGAACATGAATGTTTTCATCAATGATGTGCTCCTTTCAACCATTTTCCATTGTGTTAGTGACAAAAGCTACATAAAAGACACACCCTTTATTTGAACTTTAGCACATTTAGCACATACACATATTCCGAAGAGCAAAATGAAAGCATTTAAAAGTAAAATATGTGAACAGGTTTGAATACTGATTCTAAGAGCTGTACTTCATTCAGTATAACTGAGCATGAAACCAGAAATATAAGAACAGCTTCATCACTTTAACAGGCTCCTTAAAACGCACTCACACAAGCCACCTACATGAAAAATTTCTTAGTGGCTGCACTGTTATTCTAATTTCGTTATTAAATATGAGGTTTCTCTTTAAAGCTTCTGGTCAGGTTTTGACACTGAAATTCAGGATATTCTAATTGGACGAGCAACCCAAAGGAGATGTTTCAATGGATTTTTCAGTATGAGATGAATCCAGGAGGACTCCAGCATTGCAATCTGGAGGCTGAATAGAGAATGGGTTAGGTTAGTACAATTTCTTTTCTGTGTTGCGTGAATTGTGCAGGTAATGAATTCGTGTTCTGTTATTTCCTCATTCTGTTAGGAGTTTTTAAAGCAATAGTTGTTTTATTTTAAAGACTATCACCGTCTTCAACAGACAGCTTATGCCTGGAAGGACTGTGCTTCAAGGCAGGTCATTATAACAAGTTTCAGCCATTATTATTATTTGTAATTCAGTAGAGCCCAAGGACCCAACCAAGGTCAGTCCCCAATTGTTTGGGGTATTTTACAGCCATATAGTAAAAGGCTCTGTAACTAGTTGTAATGAACCAGGCTTCTTTGCTATGGGCAAAGCAAGATTCTTTCAGTAAAGTTACTCTACAAGTTGAGGGCATACTCATTAGAGCTGCAGAAAAGGCAGAGAATAAAACCAATCTCGAACAATCCAGAGAAAAAGTCCCTTAAAATTACATATGTCTACTAAGAGAGATCAAAGGTTGAACATTTAGTATTGAACCAAAGTACTCATAAAATATGGCCCTTTTTCTGGACCATTCTGTAATTCTTGGATGTTGGAGGCTATAGAGTCTTTATCCATTTTATTCTTGGTTTTCTAGCTTCAATTTCTCTACACAAACCTGTCAAATGTCGCCCATGTCTTTGCGTCCCAGGGTTCTACCCCTCATATTGGGGCTTGCAGAATCCTTTAAAAATATTATACATACACCTCAATATGCCTCCACACCCACATATAACTAGTTGAGATTACAGATATGTGTATATGCAATATATTGAAACACATGAAAGAAAGATGCTCAGAAAATACATCATGGTATGGTGTAATAAGATCTCAAATAAGAACTGATGGAAATCTTCATACTACATCACATTATTATGCACTGTGCATAAGTCACGTATTTTACAGAAAAGCTAATTTAGAAGAAGTTTTTAAAAATGCATGGGTCCTCTTCGTCATATCCTATCAGCATCCAAACTCTTTCAGTACAATGATCTCTGGGAGATGAGGAAAATTATATGGAATAAATTTTAGAAGCACATACAAATTAACTAAAATGGCTTTACTACAAATTAATGTCATGATATAAGCTCTCATCGCAAAACCTACTAAGGGTAGAAGCAAGTGCTGTACATCCCCATTTGGAGCTGGGACTCTGCCTTTTCCGTGAGTACATGATAACCATATCCATCACCATATCCCATTGCACCCATGGCAAGATATTGGAGCATAAATGTGACAAGAACAGTGGTCCTCAACCTGCAGCCCACGGGCTGCTTGAGGCCCAGTCAGCACCCAAGTTATGGCCCATGTGGCATTGTCAGGGGCATTCAGGTAGTGTATATACTGTATGAATATTGCCCACATAACACATGGAGAGAAGCATGTCTACCCACAATGGTAAATAGGGTTAGAACCAGTGGTCTAGGACTAAATATTGATTTCTCCTAGGCCTCAAGCTGTGGAGGGGGAATGGAGGGAGGAATGTAACATCTGAGTGGAAAACGGAAATACCTTCTCTGTCATTTTTTTAAAAAATAAACTTATTGGTGGTTATTTTAACTGGCTGATAGGTTTGGGATTTTAGAAGCAGACCTAAATGAGATAGATTAATTAGCAGGAAGGCAGGTATGCCAGTCAAAGACACATGACAAATGCACCTTTTCACATGATTGTTACAGCCCTCATCCTTCAATGTGTATATATACACACACAACACAGCACTTAGATATTTTCACCAAGTGATCCAGTGGTCCATGATACTGTGCTAATATTTGGAGTATGTTATTCAGGATTGTTTTACAACCTGCATAGCTATCTAGCATTCCTGGAGCAGCCCTTTTAGACATTTCTTCCAGGCTTGGTGGCTCAGGTTAAAACTGGCACTGATTTCATTTTTTTCACAAGAATTTACCCTGTCTGAAGTCATGAAGCCTACAGAATTATGAAGCACTGTCATCTACAGACCAGACTTCAGAGGAAGTCGTACATGCCAGAATAGCATTTAATTTCATGTTTACAGAAACCCTTGGAAACCACAGCAGATAATCATGGGAGAACAACATTCTAGCTCCATGTGTTTCTACTCTTCCATATTTCCATCAATAATGAATATTTAAAGTATAGTTTGAAAATTGACCAGAAAAAAAATTATACCTTCTTACTCAGCAAATTTGCAACTTGTTTGTGTTCAGGATCAGAACTGGTGACTTGAATGCCAAAAATAATTTTCTGTTACTTTTTTATTTATGTTAGCATGGCATTGCCCACAAATCTGTAGGAGGCTAATCTAAAACCTAATTGGGCTAATCCAACAACAGTAACAACAGAAGATTAGAACTGGTTGAAAAATGGCATAGCATTTGTATGAACATTCTCAAACATTTTCAGAAAGTTTCCGAAACTTTTACATTCAAAATTGCAACAAAAAATATTCATAAGTACAAAATTCAAACTGTTTCAACCAACCAACAAACTGCAGGCCCAAATTATACTTGATAATGATTTGAATGAAAGACAATGAGCTTGCACACACGGAACAGAGGACCAAATTTTAGGAGTGGGATTATCCGTGTTGTAAGTACTAGCAGGATTTTCTTCCAGAGTCTGTATTACTAATAAGGACACCAACTTGCCTTGCAGATTCTAGGTCAAGTTTCAATTAGAACAACCCCCCCCCCCTTTTTTTTTTAACCTGGCAACAGAGCACATTTGACCTGGAGTCACTGACAAACAATAAAGAAGGAACCCTAAAATACCATTTTTATAGTCCAGGGGATGGCAACCTTTGCTGGCCCCAGTGCCAGCCCCGCTCACTGCACCCTCAGCATGTGCCAGGGTGAGGCCTCAGGTTCCTGGCCAAAACCTGGACTGGGACCAGGACTCGATCCTGCCAGTGGGCAGCCTCCAGTTCCCAGTTAGGGCCAGGGCTGGGGCTGAGACCAGCTCCTGCTACTGCTGGTGGGCAGCATCCAGTTCCTGACTGGGGCTGGGGCCAGCTCCCACCAGTAGCAGCAGCTCTGTGAGGGCTAACCAACCCCACTCCCCTCCAGCAGTCCTGCCCAGTACAGGGAGGAGCCAACAGGGGCCAGAAGCCCCATGCTGCAGCTTCTTTTTCCCTGCCGGCCATGCTCCCCAGCAGGGAAGCACAGCCAGCAGGGGCCTGGAGCCGTGGCACATGGCTTTTGTGGCCCCAGGCTGTGCTGGAGGCAGGGCCAGTGGGGAGACTGAGTGGGACCACGTGTTGCTCAGGCTTGGCCCACATGCCATGTTTGACACGCGTGTCAGGGGTTACTGACCCCTGTTATAGTCATGTCTTAAAACAGAACTAGACATCAAGCTTGCAGTTTGTGCAGCCGGTGGAGTAACACATTCAACCTTTATATATAAGAGGCTTATTTAAATAAAATTACAATATGTTCTTTAAAACGTGTTATCATTTTCACTCACTAGCACAGATAGATGTCACCTAAGAGAGGATACCAACCGTCAGCTTTCCACAACCACATCTGTAGACTGCAGATGATTATCTGTAATCAATAGCTATAGCATCATGGTAATAAAATTATAGCACTTACATATAATTACACTTACGTTCAATGATATCCAGATCCATTCAAAGCTACTTCTGCGTATGTCACAGGTGGAAATCTTCATAAATTAGCAAGTCTCAGAGGAGGGGAAGGAGGTCAGAGTCTAGTTTTCAGAATTATGCCAAGGAAGCTGTAGTTAAGAGAAACTTGTCATTTATCCCTAACTATTTGATATTGTCATCTCTGGGTGTTTTTGAAAGACTGCTCTACATTTCTGAGTACCGTAAAACATACCTCTGCTGTTCCTTGCTCTTCTGGTCTTTATACTTGTACTAAACAAAGGCCAATAATACATGTAAACGTTCATTTTACTGAATAGATTGTTGTTTATTCTCTTCATGATTTTATATTTAGCATCTCAAATGAGTTGAACTGCCTGGGGGACCAGTCACAGTCCGGATGGTCAGACTTCGGAATCCAGAGTTGTTTTTAAATTCATCAAGATAATTTTTCTATGTCAGCATAATAGAGGCCTACTTTCCCTTAAGTGTCTCTCCCATTCATTCTAATAGTCCATTTTACTCTCTCTCTTCCCTGTCTCTCTCATGCCTTCCTTTTCTACTCTTCTTTTCTCGCCACTTCCACAATCACTCTCCCTCAATCTTCTTTCTTCCCTCCCTGGTTTGGTTCCCAGTATCAATGCTGAGTATACTATACCAGGGTGACTGGTGTGTTTACTGGTGTAAATCTGGCTATCTTTTTAATGGCTTCTTCTTTGTTTTCCCTGGCTGAAGACATGCTGTATTAATTTAGATGGAATATATGGGCCAAAGGTGTTAACATAACCCAGTCACTGTCCAATATAAAACAGTGTTCAACAAAATTCAGGTCTGGTATACAGAGAATTCAGCCTACTTAATACCATGGCAAGCACATCATTTAAAAAGGAAGGCAGGAAAAACAGACAGCTTTTGAAATGTGAAGTATTAAATACGGCTTGTTTTCTTTCCCTTTAGCTGAAGAGAGTTTTTGGAAGGAAAAAAGCCTTTGACAGACAGTCTCTCAAATGATGAAGATGGTAACTGTCCTTTTGGCGAAGAAAGAAAGTAGAGATGGGCCGGAGGGGTATCAATGTTATCTTGACTCTTCTCTCTGACCTGTTCTGGTCAGGTGATCTCTCAGGATCAGCACAATGAAAGCCCAGGTTCCCAGGAGATGATGGGGGTGTCAGCCAGGAAGGTGAAGTTCACTCCGGTAGACAATTTTTCTTCCCAAATTCTCTTTCTTTAGAACCCACAAAGGGAACGGTGGACAGAATAGCACATCCATTATTTACCCAGCATGATCTTAAAATACTTGTTATAGATTATCATAACATCATATTTGTTATTATAGGTTATTGTGACATCTCATTAATATACATTCACGTTTATACTCTATAAGTTATAATTAGTGTAAATTTGTAGGTCCAGTTATTACAACAGACATTATGGGTGAAACTGGTGGAAATGCCGCTACTGACTTCACTGACATCAGGCTTTCACCTTACATGCTTAATATACACAGTAAATACCATCATCTGACTCTGAGTGAAAAAAAAAATCATATGGAGAAAAGTTATACTTTGAAGTGCAGAAAATGGGATGTGTTACATAACCACAACCATGTTGGTTAAATACATAAAACTAGGTTCAGCACAAGCAGGATTAAGCGAAGAATGAAGTGTCCCAAGTCTAAAAGAGGACTGATGGGAGCAGGGCCGTAACTACAGTGGGGCCAATGAGGCTTTGCCCCAGGGGCACTGTAGTGGCGCAATAGAGCCGGTCTATTAAAAGGCATGTTTCACGGTGCCAGCCCCAAGTGCTGCCAACTGCAAGGGGCGCATTCCTATCAGAACGCACCCCGGGTGCTGAAATAGCATGTTATGGCTCTGGATGGGAGCATATCCTTTGTTCTTTCTTTTATTTTAATTAGATATTAGAGGTAGTAGGTGTAGCAGTGAAAACTCTGTCAATGGGGAAAACTTTTCTCAAAGAATATAGTAGAGCTGGTAGAAGACTTTTTGGAATTAATATTTTTACCGAAAAAACCCTCTCTTTTCAAAATCAGTGCTAGAATCTATTCATTAATATTCCAGAATGCCCCACAGATGCCAGATCTTTATGAATGTATTTCTTATTCCTGAAGAAGAGCTCTTTCTTAGCTCAAAAGCTTGTCCCCTTTACCAACAGAAGCTGGTCCAATAAAAGTTACTACCCCACCCATTTTGTCTCTTCATTATTTACAGTTAGTTGCTGAATGACTCAAGTGGACATATTTCAGACTATAGATTGTTCATGAATGCTGTGACTAATGTTGAGTATTAATTATTCACAGTTTACTGTTCTTGCTATGTGATAGATCCTTTGCTTCCCTGATTGAGTTACACCAAAATTCACAAAGAATGTGCAAAACAGTAAGCAAATATATCCAGCATAGGTTGTGTTGGGTTGGAGCCCACAGAAGCTTATGCCCAAAGAAATTTGTTAGTCTTTAAGTTGCCATAGGACTCTTGTTTTTATTTCCTACAAACTGTTTATTTTTTGCTAGCAATAATTCACTAGGACATGCACAATCTAAGCCAAGAAAAGTGTCCCTCATCCTTAGTTTTAGCTGGATTATGGTTTGTGTGAGTAATTTAGCAGGGGTGTTGAGTTTGGGAGGAGGTTTTGGATATGGTAGAGGGCTGTTAGTAAGTATTTTCTGTCATTTTTGGGCATGTGTAATTTTTTACCTGATGGTAGAGAAATAAGAGTGTCCATCTTTTGAGCATTTGTTAGACCAAATGCCTTGTTTGTGTTATTTTTTTCTTGTTGGTGTAAATAGAAGATGACTTAATACAGAAGGATAAAGGGATGGATGATAGAACTGCACTAGTACGCTTAAAAATACCCACAAGGTGTATTCTCCTTAAAGGAAATAAGCCTTGAGTATAGCTGAAAGTCCACATTTTTAGGCTACATTTGTAATTTTTCCTATGTCTTACTTTGAAATATTATACTTATCTAGCCTAGATAGGTCGTTCAGATTCCCCCTGCATGAGGTCTTGACTGAGCAACACCAAATCTGTTGCATAAAGCTTATGTATTTGACAGAAATATCCTCAAGATCTGTTTGAATAACATTGCCATCCCACTTTTGGAATAGCTGGCTCTAAATAGGATTCACTGATCTGTCAGCCTTACACAGAAGAGTGTGGAGAATTTGATTTCCATATTGAAAATGATAAATGCAGGCTTTGTTTATCTGGGCATCTTGCTATTTCCTGTGCTCCTGAGGAGTTTTTGTTCCTGCTAGTAATATGGACCCCATTTATGGTGATTTCATGACTCAGTTCTATGAGCAGGTGTTCCAGCTCATCTTGGAGTCTTCACTGAGTTTGTGGAAGTCTCTGTAGATCTATGGTGCTTAGCTCCAGTAGAACAGCTGTTCTGTGGCAGTGCTAGAATTTCTAAGCTTTTCCCAGAGCAACAAAGAGAGCTTCTCTAGGATCAGTAACTACCATAAGCTAATACTTGTCTTTGGGTCTGGTTTGAATATTCCACATATTCACTTCTTGGATATTAGCACCTCTTCCTACATTTCAATGCTGGGATTTTTCCTCTGGTAGATCAGTATCAGAACCAGTTTATTTCATTACAACTCAAAAATCTGATTAATAGTTTGTAGTTTTGCAAACTTCAGGTTTGGTACTGATTCAACTCTGACTTCCCTTATCAGTCAGCTACCCCAGAAGTTATAAACACTTTAGAAGGGACCCTCAACACCTTGGATCCTCATAATTTTCAGAGACATGTAATGTTCTTTATAGATCTCATCTACACCAAAGGACTTGATTGTTTCCCCAAACCATGCAAGTGTGAGACTCTGCCTATACAGATTTCTTCTCATAAAGAAATAAAATAAGTCATTCCTCCTATTTCATGGTCTTCCTGGATGCTTCTCCACAGGTCCAGTTGGGAAGAAGTGGTGGGCAGTAGGTCAGCTACAGCAGATAGAATCTGACTCCCATGAATTTCTTCACTCATACCAGTTCTGCAGAGATTCCCTGTAATTGTAATACAGCCACATTATCAGATTTAGGTGCCTAAACTGAAGCATGTAAGATTGACACTCTTGGCAAAGCTTTTCTTTTGGGAATATTATGCCATAACTTGGAAGATACTGGCCACTGTTTCGGTGTTCAGAAGATAGTCAGCATGTCTCAGAAAATGGTCTATAGATTCTTAAATGTTAGATAAAGAAGTAACATACAGTGAGAAAAGCTGGAATATTCTTTCCCTTCATAATCTTCTGTACATGAGATTTTTGTCTCCCCCCTACCTCCACCCCAAATTCAGTTAAAAACAAGGTAATCACACCATAATTATAGTTTTGATCAGTTCTCAGATGAAGAAAAATATGATTCTACATTGGTCACTTGTTGATGAATAAAATTAATCAAAACAGACATATCGCAATGATAGCAATGTAGAATGGTCTGTGGTACAAAAAAAATCTCTCTACAGCTGGTTCAGGTATTGTCACTAATGGCTGATTATGTATATCACTATAAACTATGTTTATAAATTATGTTTATTGTGTTATAATTAGTACTGCTAACAGTGCATAATATCAATAAGGTCATTAAATATGTAAATAATAAATAATAGTAATATTAATTCCAGCAGAGCAGCAAAGCTTGACAGCATCATGTATATTCAGTCAGTTTAAGACCATATTTCTCAGTGTTTCAGCAGCCAGGCATGGACCAGTGCCAGTCTTTGGTTTAATGAACATAATGCCAAGTGCAGGAGTTGCAGTCTTGTTCAGCAGTTGGTTCAAAAGAAAAAAATTAAAAAAGGAGGCAGAATATTCAAGATGGAATAACTGCACTATAAGATACATGTGTTTGGGGAGACTTCCAGGTGTGGCCATCATGACCATAATGATTTTATGTAGTCATTTGCCTAGACTTGGAGAATTGGTGAGGCTGTAGGTTCCATGTCCAACATCTGACCTGCTGATCTGGTTAGTCTTAAAATTGCCTTGAACTGTAATTGGAATGAGTCTTTAACTGCTGATCTGTAGAAGAATAAATCAAATGGAAACAATGAATCATTCATTAAAAGCTAAGCATTTGATCCCACAGCGTCATTTGCTATAATTCCCATATTTTTGTTTAGCAAGGTCTCATGGGATTTTCACAGTTCACAGTCCAGATTTGACTGTGGCTAGTGTGGTGTGACAAAAATCAAAGCTATTTGCAAATTGTGGAATCATTTGATGCCTGTGGAGTCAACAAGGCAGCATATATCTACTTTTTGGGTACTGTATTCCATGTCAGGGAGAGATGCCTTTTTATTTACTGATCACTGTGGAATGTTTATATTTTTCAGTCTCACCATCTCAGAATATTGAGACTACAATGACTCCTAACAAGCAGATAATGAAAGCTATGTTCTGTGAAGAGGTTTTTGATGCCACCTTTTGCCAGGGGCAAAGTGGCACATTGAGAGGGATCATGAGTTTGGCATGTGGTGCTGCAAGCAAACTGGACGTTTTACAACGTCTTAGTTTGTGTAAATGTTTCAGACCACAACAGTAAATTTCTAGACCTGTGTTTTCAGTATTGCTGTGTGTCCAAAATTAATTACCTTTGTGATTTTAAACCTCAGTGCTTATGGTAATACTAGTCTTTCACCTTTAAAGATCACATCATCCATGACTGTTTCTGGACATTCTACAAGGAACTCTCTATCAGTATGGCAGATATAAACATATTTTATTTTGGCCAATCAGCTATTTTAATTCTCAGCAATGTGCATAATCAAACGATTGCTTATATGTCACCAGATGTCTGAAAATATTTTAAAACAAAGAGTAAATAATTTAACAAAAAACTTATTCTTTTCTAACTATATTTCAAGCTTCAGTTATTTCCCCACCAACTCTTGCTGAAACCATTAGCTCTCTTAATTTCTTCTCAGACACAGGTAAACTGGACAAGACTAAATTAATTGTACCTCAATGACTTCTCCATGTTCTCATGTCTTGCCAGAAGCAATCTGTTTAATAGATCAGCGACTGGTGTAGCATTTCCTGGTCCATGATTTCAGCCATAATACTGAATGTTAAAGGTATAACATTATTCTTTGTAGCCTAATAAAGCCACCACCAGATCTTTTATGACTGCCTTTGTGGACTTATATTCTGATATCTCTCACTTTTCTTCAATGTCCATGCTGATGGAAGTAATATCAACCTCTAATAACCAAATACATTGTTTTTTGGATCTGTGCATAGTTTTTTCCATCTATGTGAGAGACCTGGGTGTATAAAGAATTTCTTATGTTGAAGTAATACACCTCCTTATTTCCACTTGGCTGCATCTATTTACCTCTTTTCATGTGACAATGTGCCTGCACTGGCAATGTGTTGCCTCATATGAGTGAAGACAGAGGGTTCCACTGAAACGCTGAGTCTCTCTTCAGGAGATCTCTAAGTGGTACAAAAATGTCTGCAAGATGTGGTGTAAATGTTACGGGGTAACTAACTATCTCTGAGATCTTTTCCAGGTCACACCTGACATTCTCAAAGAATTCTGTCTGTTTCTTTTGCATGGATCATTTTAGAAAACCTTACACAAAGGCCAACAACTCAAACCACATGCATAGTTGGAAAGATAATATATGCATTGATTTCTCTTAAATACATCTTACCCTCATCATATAGCTGGAAAATTATATTTTCATGTAGATGGGAATATGAGCAATTCTTTAATAATTTGAGCTCCTCAACAGGATTTTCTTCTCTGTTATTTCTTCTCAGTGGATTTGTCATATACTGATGGCTAATAGATATTTGCCTTAGTCTACCTACATAATTAGGAAATAAGTGCTTCACAGTCTTTGTTGTGACATGTGGCCTTTTAACCTGAGTGCCCAACAGTTTCTTTGTGACCCTGAAATTATATCTTGACCATTGTAGCTTTACGAGTCCATTTCCCATTCTTTGGCTCTGTTATGAGGAAAGCTATGGATGATGAAAGATGTTTCAAGCTCTCCAGAAATATTCTTTTGCTATGTTGACACTACAACTTGCAAGGAAGTAGTCAAAATTCAAGTAATGCAACTAGAAAATCCCCTTCTTTCTCCCTGGTCTTCAAGCCTCCCCAGTTATCCTAAAGCTTAGCCATAAATGCTTCCATCTATCTTTTCAAGATCCAGCCTCTCAGCCTACTCCAAAACTACCTCCTCTTGCTTTCCTTCTAATTTTCTCTCTCTTTCTTCCTTTACACTTACCTTAGTTGGCCTGACCTTTTTTGTTTACCTTAATGCCAGTTATACCCCTCCCCTCCGCATTTTTTAATCCTTGGCCCCTTTGCTCCAATAATATTTAGTCTCAGTTTTCTCTGTATTAGAGCTCATGCTCTCTATTTTGCTATCAATTTCCCAGGGAGCACACATTCCATATAAGAACATAAAGTACACTGTACAACAATACCAAATATTTTTAAAGTCCTGAAAAGTAAATGTAATCAAATGCTCACGCAGCATGTGGAAAGAAACAAACAGTGCATAGAACAGGGTCTTGGAGAGGTGGGTAGCATATAAAGGGAATGGATGTTTTCTCCATGTATCTACAAAATGGTCATGTTATTCTACAGCAATATTTCTCCCTCAGATCAACAAGATGTGACAACATGCCATGACAATGGAAAGTTCATAGTATTTGCTCAAAGGCAAGCCCAAGAAGCCACCTAAACGCTCACTTCTCAGTTTTCGGTGCCTTATATTTTAGCAAATAACACAAACTGTACATGGCAATCACAGCTTGGAGATAAATGAAGGAATACTTAATAGGGTAAGAAGTAGTACTAACAAGCAGTATGCAAAGCTCAAACTACACAGGGTTACAGAGAAAACTGCTGCTGCTGAAGCCAGACTAATTTGCTGATGAAAGGCTTCCTGGAGTTTTATTTTTCAATATAGAACACAAGTTATATGGGCATTACCAAATCTGGAACCTACAAGGGGAATAATTTAAAACAGTGTAGGGCTAATTTGCATTTCGCTCATGATAGTGTTCTCCTATAGCAGTGTGGTAGTGTACAAGTGAAAGGATAAGGCCAAGTAGGTTTTGTATCTATTCTTAGATACAGTCTTCTTAGGGTTTGCCTTTATTAACAAGAGTAGATAGTAGGACACTGAAGATCTGTTCAAATCTTCTCCCCAGGTTTGGCTGCTACTCAGACCATCTCTAGCTATGGGATGTTCAGCCTACCCTCTTGACATTTATTTTGCTTCAAACCCATACTCTTTCCATCAGGGCAACTCAGCTTTGAATCCTGCTTCCTCCATTCCTGCATCTCTCAGTCTGAAAGCCACTCGCTTCAGGTTTCAAATTAGGGGCCGGAGCTGAGACCCTGGCCAGTTTCAGCCTTCAGGAAATACTATTAACCAATGTTCCCTCTAATTACTCATAGACTGTGTGCACAAACAATTTCTTTGTGCGCGCAAAAACATTTCTTTGTAAGCACCAATATTGGCACTATTGAATTTTTTTGTGCGCACTTTATTTTTTTGTGTGCGCAAGTTTCATGACCTGTGTGCATGTGCATATGCGCACAGCTTAGAGGGAACCGTGCTATTAACCCCTTCCTATCTTTGTCAGTGGGAGATCTGTCCAGCCCATCACACAGGATTTCCTACACCTTTGACTGAGGCTTCAGTTCTATAATGACTTCCCTAGTTCAGATATTTGCATGAGATGTGTACACTGCAGCAGCCATAACTGGCCCTAGCCGCAATCCAGGAAGGCAGGGTTTATACTGTATATTCTATCTATGCAGGAGATTTCTAATGAATTGTTCAAGTTTTGCAAGCTCATTCCTTTTTGTATTCTGCTTTCATATGCTTTGAAATGAAAAACAAGGCAGGCCAGAGTCAGGATCCTCTCTTATGCTCATTCTGCTACCTCATCACCATCTCTCATATTTTTTTTCTCTGCTTCCTTTGCCTCTTTTCCGCCCTCTTCCCTTTTTGTTCTCTATCCTCTTGCAGAAACCCCTTCCTATTCCCACTAGCAATTCTGCGCTAGATGTTTCATGTAGGAATTCTGCAAGGTGCCGGGCAGCTTCCGAAAGATAGCAAGTGCTCTCCTTTAGCTTCATTCAGGTTGGTTTTGCTTAGCCCCTTACCAGAGCAGGCCCTCATGAACCCCTTTTCCATTCTGGGAGCTGAGCCTGAACTACCTTTCAATACTCCCACTGTTTCCTTTCCTTACACTCACTTTCATAGAGTAGTCCTGGTTCCATCTCAGTCTACTCAGAATGCTATATTTAGCTGTCTTAGGTATTGTAGCAAACTGCACTGTGACTTGAAAAACTATTCCCTAAATCAGTGTTCAATGGGGCAGCGTATAGCTGGAAAATGAACTTCAGAAAGCTTGGTCTCCTTTGATATTTTATGCCTCAAGTTTGATTTGTGTTTCTAGGTACTCTGTTAGCACATCTCTGACTTGGAGTAAAACAATGGATAGCAGGAAGGTAAGCAAAGGTTCTGCTTCATGCTGTTCCACAATACTGGTCACATTTTTCAGCAGAACAGGTGTGTTGCTTTTTGAAAAACTTCAAATTCTCAGTTCAAAACCCTGAGCTTACTTCATCTGCACTCAGTAGTCTCTCCTAGGATGCTATCAAGCTGCAATCAGAGCTGTGAAAACTATCATTCTATCTAGGAATGGAGGCCAAATCCTCAGCTGCTGGAAACTAGCATAGCTTTACTTAAGTCAATGAAGCCATGGTGATTTACATCTTCTCAGAATATGACCCACAATCTAGAGTTGACTGAAATAGGAGTCCATCATTTAAGAGCCAAGATCCAAACAAAAGATATTTCCTGTACTGAACATTCCTATAGTAAATTACTTTCTAAATCACTTTTCTTCTCTGAAATTTGCTTCAGTTCACTGCATAGCACTCCTGAGATATATGTAACCACTTCCTAAATGAAAAGAAAAGCTAATTTTAATACAGGGGCTGCTTGATCCCTTAAAGCAGGTCAAAGTTGGGATAATTATGGGTATCTGACTGATGTTCAGATGCTTACATTCCCTGATGAATCCGTAAGTAACTCTATGTGATGGAAATATCTCACATTATTCTTGTGTTTGCCAGCTTGCAATGTCATTCCAGATGGCAAATACAAAAATAGCATGAAAAATTTCCTTCTGAAATGCAGGCTCTAAAAGGGTTTTGTTAGTCCTACAACAGATTTTCCAAGATGTTCCAACTGTCCATTCCTTATTAGCATAAAACACCCCAACAGGAGCAGCTTGAAAAAACTTGGTTACAGTAAATTTCTGACAATTACGAATATCATCCTTTTTCATTGCTTATGAAAAGTGTATTCATTTCTTCACCACCTCATAAGAAATCTACCACTGCTTGTTTTTCTTTTCCTTGCTGCATAGTAGGAGTTTCTCCAGAGCAATAGAATTGTAAAGGTCTCAGTTGTTAACATGAAAGTGGGACTGCTTCAATTTGATTACTGTGTTTAATGAAGTGTCACATGTATTTACAAGATGACATGATGAATCACATTACAGTTATTATAAATCAGCTTATAAGAATGGACAAATGGTTCAATAAAGCGATGCATTTACAAATCTAAGATGAATGCATTTGGGTTCATTGTCATATTTCCCCTCTTAAAAAAAAATGGCAGTGTGCCGTTTACTTTAGCCTAGCAGCTAAATTGGCAATTTGCTTTTTAAAAAATAAATAAAAATGGCACATTCTAGCATTTGAACTATACGTTCTATCTCACTGGCCAAAAATGTTAGATCATTCACATGGCCAAATCCAGTTCACCTCAACCTAAACATTACCCTTACATGTATTCAACACACCACCCCCTTGACAAACATAGACAGAATCAATATATTTTCTTCCACATCTAATTCATACCACGCCCAGTCATACCTCCTGCCCATATCCTTTTGGATATCTCCTCCATTTACCAATATGCAAATCCTAAAACTCTCAGGACTATCAAACTGACAATGCCCAAACAATCTCAAGAGAACAATCTTTTATTAAAATAAAATTTTTCATCTGCATGTCTCAGCTTGTCACTATTCAGCGATTGCTGCCATTCTGCTTCTCTGAGAATAATAATAATAGCATGAGTTGCTCAAAGACTGAAAGAATCAAGAATTAACTAAGAAGCCCTCCATTCTTTGCTCTCCCACCCTTGGAGTCTTCATTAAAAAGGCCTTTAGTTCACTTCCAAATCAAGGAAATTGGCTCATTTATGTGCTGCAAACTCTCTCTGCCTGACTTGCAAAGGAATGTGTATGAAACTTTTTTTTTGCAGCACATTTCTATTTACTTGTGTTTGCCCTGCAGAAATGCTAATGCAGGTTCATTGCATTAAACAGGCCTGATAACGTTTGAGTGCACTCACATATGTGTGGACTGAAAAACAGTCACATATTGTGGGGAGGAGGGAGGGAGTGTGTGTGTGTGTGTGTGTGTGTTTTAGGGAGGGTAGGAGGAAGCTTCCAAGTGATTGAACTTATGCTTTCATGACATATCTGCATTTAAGTCCGTTTGAGTGACAGGTGTACAAGGCTACCACATAGGCTGCCAATATGTTATGAGACCCTGGTAACAATCACTCATCTCTGGGGTGCTTTGTGCTCCCTGAGACACAAAAGAAATAATTTCAGGTGCCAGAAAGGAGCTCTGATAAAAGAAAACATTTCAGCTTTCATTGTACTGAGTTTGCCCTGAGGCAACGACTTTGATAAAAAAAAGGGGGGGGAGATCTCTTTCTTTACATTCACAATTAATCCATGATTATCTACAAGCAATCCTTTGGCCTGTAGGATGCTGACAGGTAGGGGGTGTGTGGGTGGGTGGGGGTGTTTGTGTGTGACGCTAATGCCAACCCCACATCCATTTTGGGGAAGTCATGTAGATATCAGCTGTATCTGTCTATAACACGTATTGTTAGCTAAATATTATTATATACTCTTTCTTCAGCTATTCATTTGAGAAAGATATAAATGAGGGCTAGTGCATCACTCGTCAGGTAAACCAACCCACCCTCCCCTTCATGCATTGCAGCTTCCAGTCAAAAGAAAGCTTTGGAACATTTTAGAAAGACATAATAAAGGTGGTGGGGGGGATTGTTTGTTTGTTTGTTTGTTTTTTTAAGAAGTGATGTTATTCATCTACGCACTGATCTCCCTTCATTTGATATTGGTTAGATTTAGTGTTTGTATCGTTGTTATAAAATTGCCAAGGCTACATTTCATTCTAAGAGCTAAGCCCTGCATAGAGGGCAGTGTAGATTCATACTGCCACAGAGGGCAGTAGAGATGTTAATCTCTCCTTGCGCTCCTCCATGAGTATTGGAGTGCACAATCTCTTCTAAGACAATTGATCTTCCTGTCTGATTGAAGTTGTAATGGGGAATGGGGCTTAAGCTCCTATCTCCTCACTGCCCATCTCCACTCCTTACAGGGCTCACAAGAAGGGGAGAGTGAGGAAAGGCAAGCAGTCTTGAGCACAGCAACCACAAGGACTAATATTGTGAGAGATCCTTGCACAATCAGACAAGATTACAGGCTTCTTATACATACCTCTGTCTTGGCTGCCTGTGCAAGCCCAGCTCTCAATCTGCCCTTTAAATGTTATGATTAGAATATGCCTTTACTAAACCTCCCTTTACCAAAGAGCATGGAGCTTTAAGAGTTCTTGCTCATGATGAACTTCAGTTGAGGAAGCTGGCCTGAGACCCGGAGTGCACCCCAAACTTGTAAGCCTTTGAGTACAAACTCTGGGAAGATTTCTCTTCAATCTGCTCCAAAGTTATGGGTCCCCTCACGCCTTTTAAACCCCACTGGCTACTTTCACAGAGCACCCTGATTTTTTCCACTATTACAATGGGAAAATTGGAGCTGTACTATACATTCCTACTGACACAATTGGCCTCATTCTCTCCCAGGTTATGTTGACTTCCACTGGCACAAATCCCAGGATGTGGGCCTCATAGCTGCTTTTAAGATAGGCAGCTCTGGATGAATGGGAGGATGATGAGGATATCGAGAGGCTGTCATGATTCAGCACACCATCATGACAGTTTCCACTGGTAGGCCTCCTGTGGAGCCATAGCTTCAGCTCAGTGCTATCTTCCTTTGACAGTGATGCCATCACAGAGAACAGTGGACCATACAACAATGGGTATGACTCAAACCTATAACCCTACCCTTCTGTAACTGAAATACAGAAATTTAATCCACTGATTGTTTAGTTTTTTCCTTCTACAGACTATTTCCAAGGAATAAAGCCTTCTTCACTAAGCATCATTAATTGACTGAAACTGCTCTCTCTTTAATGATAGCCATACAGCCTCCCCATCTTACTTCACATATTAAGCAAAGACTAAAACACTGTCATTTAATAGATAGCCTACTGCCTGGACTGTAAGTTATGTGATGTCAGATAAAATTGTGGCCCTAATGAAGCCAATGGGAGTTTTGCCAGTGACTGAAGTGGGGCCAGAATTTCACAGCTGGTTTCTATTCCCAGCCCAGCCTCTGATTTGCTGAGGGCTGATCTCTTAGGGTCACATTTTTTAAGGTACTTAGGTGTTTGAAGATGAAGACAATACCAAGTGTCATTTTAAAAAGTGTCTGGGTGCCTAACTCCCTTGTGCAATCAATGGAATTAGGTATCAAGGTGCTTTTGAAAAATGCACAAGGTGCCTGTCTGCATTTTCGGGTGGCTAAACAGCTTTAAAAAAAACACAAAACTGTCCCTTAGGTTTAAAGTTGCAAATGTGTTCCATAATTTGAGGTATCACGGTTTCTGGATATCAAATCTGCGGTGCTTGACTTTCAGAGGTAAAAATCAGGCCCCATGGACTTGCTCTTAGCACTCAAACAGAATTGTGAATATGAAGGTCTTCATAGCTCTACACCTCAGTTTCTCCATCTGAAAAATAGGGATAATTTTTCTTAGTCACTTGTGTAAAGTACTTTGCAATACCAAGACCAGTGCTGAGAATTAGCATTGGTATTATATGGTTTAAACATGCCATAGCAAAACAAACACTTTCTTCTCATTTATCTCAGTCAGTTTGCTGATTCTCCAACCTTAAGAGTGTCTTCAATTCAAGTTATATTCTGTAGTTTTGCAAGAGTCCAACCACAAAGAATGCTTTCCCTCCAGAGAAAATGACTTTTGGCAATACTACCTACCTCCTGGGGTACAAATAATTGAGCAATTTGTGCAATAGAAGAGATACAGCATAAGCTAGATAAATCATCTTCTTCAGAACTCAAGAGAAAAATATTGGGAAAATTCCAGCTACTATGTTTGTAGAAACCTTCTCTTTCGGTTTCCTTCTGTTCTCTTCTCTGTCTATATCCATCCATCTGGATGGATGTCTTGTTTTGTTTAATCACACGCTCTCTCCCTCGTTTTTTTGCATCAACATGCATCCTTGTCCAGTTTTATGTTACTGTCGTCCGACTAACCAACCAGCAACACTTTTAAAGATGGGCTGATTTATGGAAAGAAATAAAAACAATCTGAAGGATAATAACAAACAGATTGGGGAGATGAAAGAATTATCAAGAAGCAAAACCATAGTATGGTATGGCTAAGTTATATACTAATAGCTCTCTTTCTCTAACAAGCAGCTGCGTAAAGCTAGGTAGCTTTTCTTCCCCTAACACAAAGCTAGGGGGAAAAAACCACACAAAGCCAGACTTCAATTTATATGTTTGTATGTGTTTCATGAGAAAAAAAAATATCAGGACATTGTGAGCAAACTGGCTCTGCAATGGATCGACAAGGGTTTATTATTCTGAGCAGCACTCAATCAAATGTGGCCCCTATGAACAGAGAGTAATGTTAGCGAATCATCCTGGGGGCTTTTTTTCTGTGTGTGAGTGGTATCCATCTGTCAGCTGTCAGTGCCAGTGAGAGATATACAGAGCTGTCACTTCTTGTCAGCCAGCATTTGTGAGGCCTTTTGCAGCTGTTACACAACGCATACTGTCCTTATTGAAGGCCAGCAAGGAGTCTTGGAGAAGATTCTTCTAGGCAGAGTGAAAGGGGGGGTGAGGGGAGGGATGTCAGGGCCATTCTAGGAGAACAGTTATGACCCATCGGAGGCTTAATAGAATTCTATTCTTTTCTGAATATTAATGTTAATAAAATACAGCTAGAAAGCTGGGGTAGTAACAGTCATAAGCTCTGTTAGGAGAGTCCAGAGGCAGGTCTTGTATTCCTTTTGGTGTCTATGGAATCTGTAATAATAAACAGAATGCAGGTATCCCTAAGATAGCACACGTAAGCAGAGGTATAGGTTGTGATGCATTCTGAAGAGTCAAAAACTGTATGAACCGAGAAAGGGGACATACATCTATTCCCTCATTCTCTCCAAATTTAGGGAGACAGATATCAACACACTTTAAAGATGCAGAGGGGTAGCCGTGTTAGTTCGCATATAGCAGTTTCATGCATCTGACGAAGTGGGTTGCAGCCCATGGAAGCTTATGCCTGAAGAAATTTATTAGGCTTTAAGGTGCCACAGGACTTTTGTTGTTTTTACTTTAAAGATGGTTTTTGGATCTGTATTTGGCTGGAGTTTTGGCTCAAGGTGGAATCAAAGCTCAGATTTCAAGGCACTGAAATCTTGTCAGCTGGTTTCTCAAGATTTTGACTCACAGGTTGGAAGCCTCCATCAAAGGCTCATTTACCTGCTCATTGACTAATGTGAGCTATGCCATCATATGCCAGAAATGCCCCAACACCTTATACATTGGACAAACGGGACGATTGCTGCACAAAAGAATAAAGGAACATAGAGCTGATATCAGAAATCACAAAACAAAGAAACCAGTTGCTGAGCCCTTCCATCTTTCTAATCACTCAATAAATGATTTGTTAACGACCGTCATCAGAGATGTGGCTGGGACATCAAGACTTCAAAGAGAAACAGATGAACTTGAATAAATATGCAAGCTAAATTCTGTGAAAGCAGGACTGAATCAAGACTATGGGTTCTTTTCCCATTACAAAGGGTATTTTGCCTTCAGGCTTCCCATGGTTTGAACCTAACCACTGCTCTGATTTGCTGTTACTGTATGACCTGATCCTATGTTTTACACGCCCTTGGATTTATTTTCATTCCATTCTGTAAGTTCACCCATCTTCGAAGCATCTGACGAGGTGGGATTTTCTCCCATTACAGCTCATGCGAAAAATAAATCTGTTAGTCTTAAAGTGCCACATGACTCCTTGGTGGGTTTTTTTATTTATTTATTTTTTTTTGCTGGACTAGACTAACACGGCTATCCCTTTGGAAATTGGAAGCCTCATGACATCAGCTGTTCTTGTGAGATTTCCTCCATCTTAGACTGCACTAAAACTGGGTCCAGAAAAAGGAATTTTTCCAGTGTGGTAAATGGTATGGTATCTGATTCATAGGCATTGGTTTGGGATTTTATATCTAAACCACTTGAAATCTAGACTGTACTTAAGATTTTTGATTAGGAGTCTTCTTAAATATAAATCATGTATTATAAATAACAGTAGAAATCAGGATAATATTTCCAAGTGGAATGAAATGCTGGTGGTAAAAGCCTACTCTTAAAGTTTATATATTTTAAATTTTTTATCAAAAGTTTTAAGAGTTAAATTATTTAAAACCAAGATGGAACTTTCTTCCTTTTGCATATTTATAGTTGCCCTTGTACTAAAACAAAACTACCACTGCCAAACAAAGGCTGTGTTCACACACAGGCATTATTTCGATACACGTTGTGTAGAAACAACTTGTATCGAAATAATGCCTTATTTTGAAATAACTTAATTCGAATTAACAGTTTGTTAATTTGAATTAAGGAAAAAAGCTCAAAGCGAAATAGCAGTTTCAGGCAACAGTTATTTCAAAACAAGTCACTGTTGTTTCGAAACAACATGTTCGGACGGCATTGTTTTGAAACAATCATTTTGAAACAACGTTGTTTCGTCCCCACATTGGGTTTAAGTTGTTTCGAAACAACGCCGTTGTTTCGAAACAACGGATGCCATTGTTTCGAAACAACCGTGCATCGTGTGAACAGGGTATTTCTTATTTCGAAACAACCTCTGTTGTTTCGAAATAAGAGTGCTGTGTGAACACAGCCAAACAAAGCAGTAGACTGCATATTATTGAGGAATGGGTTCAATATGTGAAGTTAATGGGTATGTCTACAGTGCGTGTTTAAGTGGACTTAAGTTGACTTAAACAAAGCCCTGTCTACATTGCAGGGGAATAAAGTCGACTTTAGCATCAGGCAAAGTCGACTTTATAACTTCCACTTATTAAGTCAACTTTACAGTTAAGTCGACTTTATTAAGTCAACTTAAGGCAAAGTGGATGGGGAGTTACCTTAAGTGGACTTAACTGGCCTCCCAAACACAGAAGACATGGGTATGGGGGCTGGCTAGAAGGCACAACACAGCTGGGAGTATTCCCAGCTATGTGCAACACAGCCAAATTCCCCATGTTCTGCAACTGATCTGGCATCTCCCCCATTCTGAGCCCAACCCAGCATCTCAGCCTGACCATAGCATCTCCCCCCATCTCAGCCTGACCCGGCATCTCTCGCTGTTCTCTGCCCAACCCCTGCACCTCCTCCATTCTTAGCCCGACCCAGCTGGTCTCATTCTTTCTCTGCCCAAAGCCCTGTGTCTCGCTCCTTGCCCTTCTCTGCCCAAACCCATGTGTCTCCCCCCTTGCTCTTCTCAGCCCGACCCTGCCTGTCTCTCCCCTTCTCTGCCCAACCGTGTGTGTCCTCTTCTCAAAGGACCCCCCCCCCCCCGATATTGTTGTAAAACAAACAAGGAGTCCAGAGGCACTGTTTAAGGCTAACACATTTATTTATTGGATGAACTTTCATGGGAGAAAAACCCCACTTCATCAGACAGTTTGAAGATAGGGGAATTTACAGAATGGTAGGAAATAAATGTGTGTGGGGGGGGTGTAAGACATAGGATCAGTTCACAATCTAACAGCAAAGCAAAGCACTTGTTAATATTCAAACACTGGGAAAAAGCACATGGAAAGAAAAAAAGAAAGAAAGAAAGTTGCTATTTCTTTTAGATTAGATTGTGTGAAAGCAGGATTAAATTCTGACCATGGATTTTTCCCCCCCATTATAACAGGTGATTTGACTTCACCATCCTCTATGGGCTGTTTCTCCAGTTTGAGATTTAACAACTGCTGTGCCCTGCCCTTGCGCTGGCAGTTGCCCTGCAGCATCTGTTCCAGAGCCAGAGGAGTCAGGGCAACACAGGGAGGGTGTGGAGTGCTGCGCTGGCACTTTGCTGGGCTACATCAGGCTCCCTGAACTCCTTGGGCTCCCTCTTGCCACACACAGTATGGAGGGTGATGAGGTTACTAACTTCCTGTAGTAAAAGAGTGGCTGGCAGAGAGGGGCACATCTGCTGTGGTGCGCTGTGGGCCAGGTACACCAAATCTAGGGTGACCTAGCAGCTGCCAGTGTGGACGTGGGCAGTCTCCTGGCATTTTAATGTGGACGTGCTAAGCCAGCTTAATAAAGTCTACTTTAAACCAGCTTAAAGTAGACTTTATTAAGCCAACTTAACCGAGCCCTTTAGTGTAGACATAGCCACTAAATGCTGATTTCTAATCTCTGCTGTTTTACCAACTGCTCTCAAAGCTGGTCACATCAGTTCTCCACTTCTGTTTCCTAGCCAGATGTTAATTTATCAGTATAACCTTTATATCAGTCTACCTGTATCCAGATCAGGATTAGTGCTGATTTATTTGCTCTAGTAAAACACAAACATAATGCATACAAACATAACTGAAATATTTCAAATGGCCCAAAAACTGGGTACACCAGGCATAAGAAGCATGGTCGTACACAGGATATCCAGTCTGTTTTCCAGAACAAATGAGTCTGAAATTATTTTGTAAGCCACTGAACTAAACCACATCTTGAAACCTTCAGAAGTTTGCCCATCTTTTCTGAAAACAGAGAAGCAGGTCTGATGGTATACTTATGTACAGGAGAGAAAGAAAAACCTTGTATTAGAGAAAAATATTTGGAGCACATCTTATTCGTCTGCTGCATTTAAGGTTTTCATACACTTTCTGAGGAAAGAAGATCACTGTGGCCTCAAAATGAGACAAAAATGAGCTCCTGGCCCATGACTGGTGCTCTTTGATGCTACTTGCAATACAACTAATAAATAATAATACATAAAAATAAACACCCAATGAGGATACCAGGAAGTTCTTCACAAATTTTAAGTATCAATAAAATTCTAAATTCAATGTGAACAATATGATGCCATTAAAAACTAAGTCAGGATAATAATCACTCACATTAATATTTTTCAATATTAAGTGGTATATCAGATTGGCCCAGGAAGAGCCTGGGTAAAGGAAAGAGAAACATGGTTGGGGATGGGGGGGAAGTGTAGTAATTATGGGAGTGGGTTTCCATTGTTAAATGTAAATTAACTGACAGGATATTCATTTAGTGCATTTAAAATATTTTTATTTAAAAGATGCAAAAAAAGTATTATTTATCTTGGGGTTGGCTTTGTTTGACTGCCAGTTCCAGATAGACGTGGTTTATCTTCTATTACTCAAGTAAAACAAGATTGATTATTTCAGTGAATATGTCTAATAACAGGAAGAAATCTACATTAAGCATTTTTAATTCTTGGAAATGTAAATGGAAAGCAATAAAAACTGATCAGAAAATGGAATTTTTTTTTCCCTTCACAAATTTTTGACTTTGGATGAAAAATTGAAAACTGAAAATGATCTTTACAGAATTCTCAGCCCAAACCAAACAGTTTGATACAGAAATGCTGCTACAGTGTTTCATGACAATTGTAATTCAAGTGCCTCATGCCCCCGTGTTCCTCATTGGTTGGTTTGCATCTCTCCGAAGATTTACCACAGTCTCTTCTACAAGTTTAAGATTAACCACCACATAGGTCTAACCTTTAACAAACTATGCCAAAACTGTGCCCATAAAGAAAGTCAAAGATGGAAACATACACACAATTTTCAAGATCATAAGACTAAAGTCTTCAGTAACTCATTTGCACATTGTACTGCATCATGGCCTCAGCCCAACAAAGTAAAATTGAATGGATTACAACAGATTGCCTTATAAACACTATACTTTCAAGGGGAAGGACAAGAGAAATGTGTTGTTTGAGAGATGGAGAGAATGACAGGTATTATCAGCTATGGCTACACTGGAGCTTTAGGTGAACTAAAGCTTCCTTAAGTCAACCTATGGAAAGCTCTGTCCACATTGGGAATTTATTAAGTTGACTTAAGTGCTTCCTTAAGTCAACTTAATAACACAACCTCTTAAGGTCCACAATGCTTAAGTTGACCTCATTAAGTCAACCTAAGTCACTGTGGAGTGCATAGCGCTTCCGCTGACCTTATCAAGTAGACCTAAGGGCTATGTCCCCTCTACACTTGCTTAAGTCAACTTAATAAGGGCAACTTAAGTCAACCTGGGTTGCAGTGACCATGAGATGATAGAGTTCAAGATGCTGATTAATGGAAAAAAGGAAAGTAGCAAAACACATACCCTGGACTTCAGAAAAGCAGATTTTGGCTCCCTCAGGGAACTGATGGGCAGGATCCCTTGGGAGGCTGATCTGAAGGTGGAAGACGGCCAAGAAAGCTGGTTGCATTTTAAAGACACCCTGCTAAGGGCACAGGAAGATACCATTCCGATGAGCAGGAAGAACAGCAAATGTGGAAAGCGCCCAGTGTGGCTTAACAGAGAACTCTGCACTGAGCTAAAGCATAAAAAGGAAGCTTACAGGAAGTAGGAGCTTGGACAGATGACTAAGGAAGCATATAAAGATATTGCTCGGGACTGCTGGGATAAAATCAGAAAGGCCAAAGGACAATTGGAGTTGCAGCTAGCAAGGGATGTGAAGAATAACACGAAGGGGTTCTACAAGTATGTCAATAACAAGTAGAGGATCAGGGCTGGTGTAGGTCCCTTACTGAATAGTGCAGGTATCCTCGTGATGAAGGATGAGGAAAAGACTGAAGTGCTCAATGCTTTTTTTACTTCAGTTTTCAGAAAGAGGGCCAGCTCCCAGCCCACTACACTGGGCATGGCAGATTGGAGAGAAGAAGAGAGGCCCTTGGTGACAGAAGGTCAGGTTAGGGACTACCTAAAGAAGCTGGATATGCACAAGTCCATGGGGCCGGATGACCTGCATCCGAGGGTGCTGAGGGAGTTGGCCAATGAGATAGCAGTACCGCTGGCCTTTATCTTTGAAAACTTGTGGCAAATGGGGGAGGTGCTGGAGGACTGGAAAAAAAACAAATATAGTGCCTATCATCAAGAAAGGGAAAAAGGAGGATCCAGGGGATTACGGACATGTCAGTCTCACCACAATCCCTGGAAAAATCATGGAGCAGATTCTTAAAGAATCCGTCCTGAAACACTTGGAGGAAAATAGAGTGATCAGGAACAGTCAACATGGATTCACCAAGGGTAAATCATGCCTGTCCAACCTCATTGCCTTCTATGATGAGCTGACTGGATTTGTGGATGTGGGAAGAGCTGTTGATGTGATATACCTCGACTTTAGCAAGGCTTTTGATATGGTTTCCCGCAGCATTTTTGTCAGCAAGTTAAGGAAGTATGGGTTGGATGTGTGGACTGTAAGGTGGATAGAAAACTGGCTAGATCAACGGTTTCAGCATGTAGGAATCAATGGCTCCATGTCTAATTGGCGACCAGTAACGAGTGGTGTGCCCCAGGGGTCGGTCCTGAGGCCAGTTGTGTTCAATATTTTCATTAATGATCTGGATGATGGGATTTATTGCCCACTCAGTAAGTTTGCAGATGACACCAAACTGGGGGGAATGGTAGACATGCTGGAGGGCAAGGAGAAGATTCAGGGAGACCTAGACAAATTGGAGCAGTGGGCCAATAGAAATCTCATGAGGTTCAACAAGGAGAAGTGCAAAGTCCTGTACTTGGGATGGAAAAACCCCATGCACTGCTACCGGCTGGGGACCGATCAGCTAAGTAGGAGCACCGTAGAAAAGGACCTGGGGGTCCTGGTGGATGGGAAGCTGGATATGAGTCAGCAGCGTGCTCTTGCTGTCAAAAAGGCCAATGGCATACTGGGCTGCATCAGAAGCATTGCTAGCAGATCAAGGGATGTGATCATTCCCCTCTATTCTGCACTAGTGAGGCCACAGCTGGAATACTGTGTCCAGTTTTGGGCTCCCCACTACAAAAAGGATGCAGACAAATTAGAAAGAGTCTAGCGAAGGGCAACAAAAATGATCAAGGGGCTGGAGCACAAGCCCTATGAAGAAAAACTGAAGGAACTAGGCTTATTCAGCCTGCAGAAGAGAAGACTGAGGGGGGATTTAATAGCAACCTTCAACTACCTGAAGGGATGCTCCAAGGAGGATGGAGCTTGGCTGTTCTCAGTAGTAACAGAGGAGAGAACAAGGAGCAATGGTTTCAAGTTGCAGCTGGGGAGGTTGAGGCTGGATATTAGGAAACGCTTTCCTACTAGGAGGGTGGTAAAGCATTGGAATGTGCTACCTAGCGAGGTGGTGGAATCTCTGTCTTTGGGGATGTTTAAAGCCCGGCTGGATAAAACTCTAGCTGGAATAATTTAGTGGGAGCGGTCCTGCTTTTTTTGGCAGGGGGTTGGACTAGATGACCTCATGAGGTCCCTTCCAACCCTATGATGCTATGAACCTCGCAGCTGCTGGTGTGGACATGAGCAGTCTACAGGAGTCTGGGATGTGGACTCTCTAAGTTCACTTAACAAGGTCAACTTTAAGTTGACTTAAAGTTGACCTTGTTACATCAGCTTAACAAAGCCTCCAGTGTAAACATACTGATCATGAGTAAAAGCCTCAACAACGTTTTATAAACTTAATTATTCTCAGACCTTAAGTAAATTGGGAGCAAAGATCTGAAGAATGATTATGGCATCTTGTCATCCAACATGCTTTTCTGTAGACTGTACAGAGAAAGGCTCCTTATTTTTGGCATGCCACGTTCAAAACAGCATGGTGTTCTGGGTGTACCTATAGCAAAAATCACAGTAACATCTCTGATTTTTGTTAGGCATAGATGTGCATATCCCATATCGCTCAATACCAAAGTGTGGGACAACACCCTCCACCCAGAAATGAGGATTGCTGACTCTGAACTGAGTGAAATTGCTGCATTGACATTTTGTACATGCATTGACCCAGAAATAGACATTGACCCAGTTTTCCCATTTCAATCCAGTTTTTCTAGCCTAGCTCAAAATGTCCCTTTCCTATGCAATAGCACTCCTTTCACTCTTCCCAGATTATCCTCTCTACAGTTTGCAGACTATTCTTCTTTCCCTCAAGTCATTGTATTGTTCTCCAGCTGCTTTCCTCTGACATTTCTTTGTTGCTTAACAACACCTCACTTATCTGGCTCCTCAATAGACAGGCTAACAGGCCCAGTCCCACTGTGCTGGCAGAAGAACACAGCAACCACAGGAACAAGGAACAATATAAAAGAAGTTGGAAGAGGTTGGAGCTGTAGAATTGGGTTCTAAGATACAGATGAGATGGAGAAGACTCTATACAGAAGGAGCAGAAACGGGCATTTATAGTCTGAGCTAAGTGTCTGAAGGAGCCTGAAAATCCAGCAGATGAAATCATATTGGCTATGTCTACACTGACAATTTAGTTTGCATTAAGGAGGCTTAATTCGCCCTTATCTACACTGGACTTTCATTAAGTCAAATTAAGAAATTCCTTAATTCAACTTAGTGAAAGCTTAATTTGAATTAATAAGAACCACCTGTTAGTTTGAACTAAGTTTTAATTCAACTCCTTAGTTCGAACTAAGGATGGTGTAGACTTGGATTAACCCTTAATTTGACTTTATTAAATTTGAATTAAGGGCCATTAGGCTGAATTAACAAAGTGGACTAAGTCAATTTAACTTTAAATCACCTTAATCCACTTTGTTAATTCAACTTAATAAGGTCAAGTTTAGTTTGAATTAAAGTTGAACTTATTAGTTCAAATTAACAAGTTTGACCTAACTTTTTCTAGTGCAGACATAGCCATTCTGTGTGAAGTAGATCACTTCTGGAGCAGGAGATGTAGATTCAATTCCCATGATGATAAAGAAGCTGGAAGAGGAACTCCTAAGTCAAGAACAACAATGCAGGGAACTGTGTAGACATAGGTATCCACCAGGACACAAAACCCACACAAAACCCATCTTTTTGTGTGATAGCCATCAAAATACAGACAGCTGAGTGTCACAGTTCTCTACAGCTGCATTTTCTTGAAGGTATTCAAAGACATGGAATATCAGTTTTAAAAAATCTTACATTTCTTTGTATCCACATAACACTGGTAAATACAGTGAGGACAATTTGCACCGAATTGTTGCCTTGAATGACTTCAACAGGAGCAATCTGAGTATAGGATCCAGCAACCACCAGTGGCTGAAAGAAAGAACTGAGGGGCTGCTGGTGCCAGCCCTCCTAGTATGGCTAAGGGGAAAAAATGTACAGTAACCATGCAGGAGTGCACACACTCTTAGAATGGAATGGACATGAACTAGCATTCAAAGAAGGAATACACCTGCCTCATATTCAAAGGGGAATAGCAAACAAACAATGAACATGTTTAATTTAGGTGTGGCTGGTAGAACTGCATATTATTAAGGTTGCCGAACACTTCCCCTTATAAGGCTTTGTTAGCAGGTGCTTATAACATTGCCTAATTTTAGCTGTTTTGTTAAAATATTCTATGCTTGAGTCTGCCTGAATGTTTCTGGAAAATTTCAGTCACATCCAGTCAGTAGTTGCTGAGAAGGCAGCTAGGGAAAAATACATTGTTTTACACTGTTAATAACTTTCTGGCAACCCTTTCTTTGAGAAGCACTAGCACTTCCATGCTTTAGATTAGGGACTTGCTATCCAACACAGGGATGTCTTTCTGTCAAGGCCTCAAGTCAGGCACCCAGGAAATTAACATTTTTGCTGTTTCTGTGCAAAAATTGATAAAGTGATGAAAAACTCTTGTTCAATGGAGACTTTAGATTTTAGCAGCTAAATTGGCAATGAGTCTATCCTCACAGAGCATGCTCCATTCCTTCATAGTTTCTTTTGCAGAGCCCACAAAATAACAATGAGATGTTCCCTCCAGCGTAGAGGCTAGGGCAAATTGAAATTATGCCTGTTATGGTTGCTTGTAACTGCTCCAAGCAGCAGTGGGAGTGGACATCAGAACTGAAATCAGTGAGCAGTTTCCTCTTCTGCTCTCTGCCATCCTCCTCTCCTCACCTCCCCAGTCCCACCCCCACTGGTTCCCAGGCAGTGTGGAAAAGGGATTTCAGGAAGAGAAAAGACAGACTCATGATGGAGGCATCTGTAAGCTGCCCTGGAGAACTGGATTCTGGTCCAAGCTCTGCCACAGAGCTCCTATGTGATACTGGCCACTTTTCACAGGCAGTTACTAATTGCCTCATATTTATGCCTGATTTCTTTTGGGTTCCTGATTTGTAGAAGTGGTAAACACTCACAGCGGAAAAGAAGTCAGTGGGAGGTGGCTATGAACATATAAAATGCTATGTATTATGAAAAAGCAGGTTCTAGGCATCTCAAATTGACAAACCTAATTTAGTGCGTTATTTTAATTTTAATCTCTCTGTATCTTAGTTCCGTATCTGTAAAAATGGGTTTGGTAGCAATGCAGTAGCTCATGGTAACCGTGCATGAGTGCACACACACTTAGAATGGAATGGATATGAACTAGCATTCAAAGAAGGAATACACCTGCCACATATTCAAAGGGGAATAGCAAACAAACAATGACCATGTTTAATTTAGGTGTGGCTCATGGAACTGCATATTATTAAGGTTGCCCAACACTTCCCCCTGTGAAAATTAATTCATTAACATTTGTGTAGCACTCAAATATTACAGTATGGAGTACCATACGGAAATGAATAATTCCTGTCTTCAGATCAGGGTTTGAATAATATGCGGTAAATAAGGTACATACCACACACTGAGGAACAATCAGGTTATGTCCACATTTAGTCTTTAAATCAAAATAATGCTGATTATTTTGATTTAAAAGATAGCATGTCCACACTACATTTCCTTCTTTCAAAATAAGGCGCTCCCTCATTTTGCAATAAGGAAAGCCATTTCAATATAATAAAACCTAGTGTTATAGCAAAATGACAGTTAAATCGAAACTGTTATTTCAAAATAATGCAGTGGGACATGTTATTTCAGTTTAACTGTTATTTTGATTGAATGTTTTTGCCCTTCTCCTTCCCAGGGTGCTGTCATCTTTCTATAGATTGGGTGGGACCTTGGCCCTTCTGGGGGGCATGGCCCTTCTAGGGGGCCATGTTGCCACACCTCCTATGGTGCCCCTCTCCTAAATCGAACTAGCAAGTCCTGTCCACAGACATGCTAGTTTGATTTGAATTTCTAGTGGGGACATGTTAAATTGATTTAACTTAAATCGAGTTAATGATTTTTATAGTGATTTTATTAAATTGATTTAACTGCCTATGTCTGGGCATAGCCAGAGAAAACAAAATATTGAACAGGTGTTCACTAAGTGAGCACCACCCAGTGTACTGAGTAAACCAGGCATACTATGGCATGAACAATGAGCAATCGTGCAATTAAAGACTGTATCATAATGCATATACTCAAGCAGACCTCATTAGGGTTGCACAGGCAACCTAAATGTTAGCATTGCCTACTGAGGGCTTGATTTTGCAACTTTAATAAGGTTCTTTTAATATAGGATGTGTATGTGTGTGAGAGAGAGAGAGCGTGCAGGAGGGAGGAAGAAAGCGGGCGAGCGAGCGAGCGAGCGAGAGAGAGAGAGACATATTTACCCATACCATCACACAAATATATTACATATATTTGTGTTCTACACACAAATATATGTAAAATTGGCATGAGTTGGTCGTGCTCATATTACTTATGAGTGACAAAGCTATAAGTGCATTTGGGAGGTCATCTTAAAAAGTTATAGCACAATACATCATCATATATTTTGTTTCTGCTACATTTTGGATCATAGCTTTTAGAAAATTTAGATTTTTTTTTAACATTTTATTGATGCTATTCTTGTTTGCCTTCACCTTTAAAGCCAAATTGCTTTAGTTACTAGGTACAGCCACCACAGGGACTGAAATACTAGAATAAATTGGAAAATCCCTCTATAAATCATCAAAAAAAAGCTTTTCTGTGTCACAGAAACATTCTGAGAAGTGACAGAACAGTAACTGAGATGTTAAAATCCTTACAACCAGATTGTAGTTATCAAAAAACAAGCTTTAAAAGCCAGGAAATTCAGAGTTAAGGTTAAACTTAAAAGGAGCCTGCGACAGATGTTAGGCCATGACTTCAAGGAATGGGTGCCAGTAAGATTTATTAGGCCAAATTCATTCCATTCAAACACACTAAAGTCAATGGATTTTTGGTGATCGCTGATAAGAAGAAACTGTTTGTAACACGTGGATAAGCTAGTCTGACTTAGATTTTCTCTGGTTGTCTATATGTGGACAGATTTAAGGTGGTTTCGGCATCTTAACCATGAACTTCTACAGTTTCAGGTGTGTGAATTTCCTTTCTGTTTCTGTATAATGCTGATCTTCTTGGTTATTTGAAAAGGTTTCTTTTGTTTGTTTGCTTTCCATTGTTGTGGAGTTCCAGCCTTAGTTTCACTGTCTCAAAGACTTTTGTCTGAATTTTTTATTGTCTCACTTTATTAGACACCAGTAACTTTTAATTGTTATCTCTTGCAGCTGTGAATATGACGCTATAGGAAGGCATAAGCAGTATTCAGTAAGTTTTCTATCTCATAGTACCACAGAACACCATTCTAGAAATTAGTAACTTTCTGCACAGGTGCAAATAAAGAATCTTGTCAAATTTTTCTTATCTTTTGTGGTTCAGGTATATTCTTCTGGCCACGTTTATTTTAAAATGTGCCTATTTAGTAGCCTAAGTAGGCCCTAGTTCTTCATTTAGATTAATATGGACAGACTGCCACTGATTTCAATGGGGATCCATTCAGCGAAGTCCATGGCGGGGAGCAGATTTCCTTGTGTGAATCCAACTAGAGAACTGGGATCTTTGTTAGAAAGAGGACTCCATCTGAATGGACCTCTTAAATCTGTCCACATTAGGTTCTCAGTAGGGGATTCTAAAAAAAAGAAAACCCCAAACCAGTTCCCCTTAAGACTTAAAACCTAATGCCAGTTCCCCTTAGGGCATAATTTCTATTTTCTCAGGGGTCTAAAGACATACAATCCTAGCAACAGAGAGTTTGTGGATAATATATACAAAACAATGTAACTTCACTTGAAATGTCTGAACAGCTGTCTCTCACATGAGGTGTTATCCTTCTAAATGACTGGAAAAAAGTTATAAAAGCCAAAAGTGTTAATATATACAGCAATCTACATTTCCTTGTATCACAGCTGAAAGAGGAGATGGGTCAAACTGGGGCAAAAGAAAAAAATTCCAGTACCCCCAAACAAGGGTGTTTCTTTGCCAACAGAGATGTCAGCAGTTTTGTTTAATTTAGCCACTTTGAACAATACAGCTCCAGAAGTCAAAGAGCAGAAACATAAGACAGGCAAAACCAAGCTCCATCTATGTGCATACCCTCTTCTCCCCTCTTCCTACCAGCAACTGCACGATATAAATTACATGGGATATTCCCACCCAATCCTAACTGGTCATCTCTGCTCAGTGCTCCATAGGAAAGGGACATACTCCTGAAGACCCTGCCAACATGCTGTGGAGGTAAATAGAGCTATGCAAAAACCTTTACCAATGATGAAATCATTTACCGAAAGCAAATGTTTTCCTTTGAATTATTTCCATCTGAATTATATCCATTTCCTTGCATGCTGAAAGCTGGTATTTTGCAGGTGAAAACTGCCTTTTCATTTTTGTGAAGGCAAAACTTCCATTTTCAAAAGTGTGAAAAGCTCCTTTTTGCTGGCAAGAAAGACTCTGGTGAGCATGTATTTGGTAAAAATGACAAAATACCATGAGATTAACATGACTTGGATGTCGATAAACGTGAACAGTTATAATTTACATTAACAGGCTATGGAAAATAAAAACACCTTCATTTATGGACAAATAACCTACTAAGCAGTCCTTGGCTCCCTGAACTAACCGGATGCCTACCCTAAAACCATAGCCATGTGCAGCTTTACCTTTGTGAAAGGAATGTTTGCATAAAACCACCCACATATGTAGGTTTTTGCATGACCTAAGTCAATTTGTTTCCTGTAGCCACAGTTCTCTTTCACCAGATCCTCTACAAACTATTTGTTTCCCACATTGTGTACATTTAGGTCCTGAGCCTGCAAAGATGTAAATAACTTTACTCAATTGAGTAGATTCATTAAAACCAAAACCTATGAGTAAAGGTACTCATGTGTATAAATGTTTGCAGGAATGGGGTCTCAGGCAATAAACTCTGCTGGTGCTCTACCCTTCTTGGAAAAAAGAGAAAACTAAACTAAATCAAAGTGAAGTAAATGCAACTCACATCTATGTGCTATTGGGTTAGGAGTGCCATACAGTCATCTATGGACATTAGTTACAATGTCACATTGTATAACAGTGGTCCCCAACCAGTAGGTTGCAATCTACTCCTGAAGGGCAGTTGCCATTGAAACCTATGAGTGTTGCACCACCTACTGGAAAAAGATTGGAGACCACTAGTCTATAATACTCTTTCAAGGAGGTGGCTTCAGATCAACAGCAGTAGTTCAGGAAGAACAGCTTCTAAAAGGAGCGACTTTCAGTGCTAGCAGCCAGGCCCTAATTATGCAAGTTAAAGAACTTTAGAAGTGCTGGCAGATTCACAAGCCTTTTATTATGTTAGCCACTAGAGAGAGACAAAGATGCACACTCTGCTAGTGTAGTTAAACCTACACTTTATAATCTAACTCAACAACCATAGCAAGGGACTGAGTGTTCTTAATTAATTAACAGGCATTTGTGCAGCAAATATGCTAGCCTAGCCTTCTGGGGGTAGCGTGGGGGCAATATGACCATCTAACTTTTCTGTTAGGACAAAGCTACAATTCAAGCTGATAGAAATTGGCAACAGGAATAAGGTTTGGGTCAAGACTGACCACAAGAGGTGGAAGAATTGGAAGTAGGTTTCTTTAGATTTAATAAAAATTTAGGCATCATGCAAATATTGAAATGCAGCAAAATGACCTTAATATCAGATCCAAAGTCCAAAGGCTCTGCAAGCCGGATCACAGGGCAGCATAATGATACAACAAAACAATCCTTTAAATTTACAAAAATTATTTCATAACAAGACCATATACCTGTATGATATAAAATATCCACTGTAAGGAGCATGAAGCCACTATCCCTCTAATTGTTCCCTCAGTATGAGAAAAACTTGGGCAGGTAGGCCTGCGTATCAATGTGTTTGAAATATTAAAAATGAGGATTGTATTGGAAGTAGTAGAAAGCACGTTCCAGTGTGAAAAGCCATTCCTGAAAACTCCCTGCTGTTAGGCCACCCTTCTTTAAACCAGGGAATTGTCACCCTGGCTGCCCCACTGCATAGTCAGGAGGCTCAAATTTGATGGTGAAATGTGTGGAATAAAAATCCTATGATGGGAAGAAGGGACTCTACTGGTGGCTTTGGACTAGCTCAGGATAGGCTTGGAAGTCAGGATAAAGTAAAAGAGGCAAGACCGAGTGGGACTGGAAAAGAAAAGGTATGATGAAGGTATTGTTGGATAATTTTATCAATCCAAATCCATTAAGGTATTAGGGTTCATTTGGCAGAGGAAGAGGAACAGCTCTGAAACATCCTTCAGTTGTTGAAGAGAAAAAGATCTCTCTTTCTGAAGCAAATACTAGATGGTAATTATGGTTAATGCAGCGTCTCAAATGCCTGGCTGGAGAATGTCTTATGGGAAATAATATTCTCCCCTCCCTCTGAATAAAAAGGATAGAGCCCACAGTTCTATAAACTTATTGTTCTGTTTTCAATGAGATTTTTCTGCCAGTTGGAACACGATGACTCTCAGTAACACCCCAGCAGCACTGGATTGTTACTTGGTTCCGAGATGTGGATTTGTTTTTTACAGGACTACACATCTTGGTGCTGCCTGAGTATTTGCCTCTCTCCCACTCTCTATCAACTGCCACAGCAGTTACAGGCTGCTGCGATGGTCAAAATAATACTCAACAGATTTTAAAGTCTACTGGCCAGAGCCATAGGTCATCCTCGGTAGAGGGTCCTCATCCCCATAATTTGTTTCTTCTCCCATGTTAGATGTGATGAAGGACAAGTTTGGTGACTTTTAGGGAAGAGTACAGAACTACCCCTGTTCTCTGGTGTTTAAGAAGGGTCTGTTCCTTCTTCTGGCTTAAAAAGGCACATTTGTGTGTGTGTTTTGGTTAAGTTACACACACTTGTGCCCTCCAGAACTAGATGACAGGACACATTTTATACAATTAAACAAAATAAATATATCAGCCAAACAAATTGCATGTTTATCTCTCTCTCTCTCTCTCTCTCTCTCTGCCCCATCCTGTCTACCATTACTCCCAGTGGACATGCTCAGGTGAGAAATGCAAATACACACCATAACATAGAAACAGTAAAGTATGTCCCCTGGCTATCCCAAAATTACAGATTGTTTGGGGCTATGATGTAATCCCTTCTGGAATTGCTCTCAGCATGGTGGTTTAGCTTTGCAGATGTTGTTTGGGGAGAGTGGAGGAAAACTGTTCCTGTGGCAGCCCATCTCCAGTTTCCAGTTCATGACTGAAATCTGGAAATATTGTTTTGTCATTGTTTTATAATGTGTTGTGGTTGACTTCAGACAGTTCTCATGGAAGTGAATGAAGTATTAGTCACTGGTTCTAGCCAGGCATACCGAAAGCACGTAGGGCCTGAGTGTACAATGAAGCAGCTTGTGTGTGTAAGTTTTGCATTATCTAGCCCATAATATGCAAGATTTTTCTAGTCTGTTTTATTCAGAGTCTTATAAATACACACATCACAGTGCTATCTGAATGCCTACTAGTAGTGCATGACTACTACACTAGACTACCAAGTTACTACTAGACATGATTAGTAAGTTACATGACTACCAGCTGTCAAGTGTGGTTCTTTCTTTGGGGTCTTTCCAGGTTCTAATGCCAACTCAATTTATGTAAGAGCTCTCTATGACTTTAAAGTCAGAACCCATATTGGGAGAGTACAGGAGCATTTCACCTTTAGGCAGTTACCAATAAGTGTAATGCCTCCAGGAGAGTGGAAGCACTGTACACATTATCCAATCTTGTATCTTTTAAAAGGCTCAACATCTAGTCCCTCTGGAGTTTCTGATGCAGCTGACAGAATCAGACTCTCCCAGTCTTTTTCATCCATAAAGCACAAGACCTGTGTTTTTTCTGTGTAAGGCGTGGGAGGTCTTATACTATTTTCCAACTTGTGAATCCACAAAGGTTTAGCCATAAGCTAGCCCCCAAGTCTTTTTTCATATGGACAAATGGTTACAGGGAATGAACTAACCACTTCATTCCATTTGTGGCCTAAGAAGGATTTAAAGCTAAGTCTTTAGAAAAGAAATGCTGGAGCAGCAATCCACTGTACCACCTAGCACTGGACAAGCAAACATATTAATGACCTTGAATTCTATGCCCTTTGATCTGGCAATGTCTGAAAGTGCCATCCATTTCCCCCACCACCACCTTCTAGAAATGATGAAGTAAAATGCAGTTTGAGGTCACACTTGTCCCTGCATCCAGCTCCATCACATATTATAGCCTCTCGTGTTAGCACAAACATCCTTTAGAATGAAACTTTCCTATTACCATTTCCATTACAGAATCATTTCATCTGTAATAATTTTCCATCAGAGGCAGAAGAGGAATCTGCTGCAGCTTTACCTGCTGTTCATACCAGGCACGATTGAGAGATACCATTTTTCTTTGTGTTTGAAACCAACAGGAGGAGGAAAAGGCTCCATAAATACAGCCTATCAAGAGTATTTTATATCTATTGCTGCAGTGTGTAAGCCCACCTGTAACAAAACAGGAGCATGGAAGGTGGGGGGGGGGAGAAGATTTAGGGAAAATCAGGGCAGAATTAATCCTTCATGTTGAATTGCTTCTGTAGTATACAGTAATATAGCATTGCAGACTCTAAGGGCTATTTTTCAAGGGTTAAAATGTCACCCATATCAACCTCATTATGAAGTGAGGTATGGGCAGAAGTTGTGGGGGTGGGGGGAGATACTGCTTTCTTATGCATTTCAAATTGAGCCACTGTGGCCGGGAGATGACCCACCACACGATTTTAAAATTCTCTCTCTGTGTGCTCTGCTTGTTTTGGAAATGCTCTAAATAAAAATAATGGACTGCCTTTTAATAAGTCTCATTGTGAAGATTCCACATATCAAACAACGCAGCGCAGCTTGGAGGCAAGCGACGGGCATGTGTGATCTAGCTGGAAGAGAGACAAATGGTGATGGGAGCAACTCCATCTAGGGACCGCTGACAAGAAAATGGCATTCGCAAACTGACACATCTGTCAGGGTGGAGAATATTGGCACCTGTCACGCAATTTCAGTCATGACTTTTAATAAAGCTGCTTTCCCTTAGGTAAAATTGGAACTTGACTGTAATATTAGCTGCAAGCACGTCTTGTTTTCCCCTTCAGAGCTCTTTTGTACGTGAGACATTTCAAATGAATCTTAAAGCTCAAGTAATGATGTTTACTACTTCTTTCCTTCCCCCCCCCCACTCTTCCTAAGTATGGATTTGAAAGAGATGTTGTACTGAGTTTTTTTTCTTTACAAAATGTCTCCCCTTCATCTACTAATACCAGATTTTTTTTTCTCTTTCTGTGTTTGTTGCTTTTTTCACTCTTTTTCCCCTCCCCCTTTTCAGCTGGGCTGTTGTTTGAGTGAATTTAGCCTGGGGAAGTATGTATATCATAAAAACTGGGTTGGGATTTGTTGGCTGTCAGTCAATAAATCAGCCAGAGTTTAATTACCAGGCATGTGATGGGAAGCGGTGACAGGCACCAGGTCTGTTGGATAGCATTTCTTATGGGGAAGGAGCTATGAAAAAGTAAGTTAGAGAGTGTGTGTGCATGGGGAGACACTAGGGAGGGGGCGAGAGAGGAGGAGGGAAAGGAAGAAAGAAGGAGGAGGCTAGGGGAAGGGAAAGTTGAGGAGTCCTACAGCTGGAATCTGCTACTATGAGAAAAAATGTTTTGTGTTTTTAAAACAAAGACCTTGAATGGTCATCTCAGGAAAAAAATAAAAGCTTCTTAACTGATGCATTCCCATGTTTTGCTTGAAATATGTCAGTGTGTTCCGAGTACTTTCTGAGCACTGTACTAACTTATGCTGCTGTAAAGTGCACCCTTCTGTTTAACACTTACAAATATATTTAAGGAAAGAAAATAACCACAGTTGAGAGAGCACATCAGGGGAGAAGGGGCTAGAAGGAACCAGAGAACTATTGTATCAGAAAATGACAACATGTGAAAGGGCCTTTCACAAAGTGGGAGTAAAAATTTTTAATAAAATATGAAGGTTATATAACATTCCCAATGAGGAAATCAATAACCTTCTTTTTTCCTCCCCCCTTCCCCTTTTTTTGGCAAATTTCCAGGACGTGACCATGGAAATCATGTACAGTTTTTTTCAAAGGCAATTCTTATTTGACATGGATTTTATTTTTGACTAGTGATGAGAGATGTCATCTTCTTCCTGTCATATGCCATGAAGCATTATGTGGAGATACCGCAGGATGTTTTGACTGAAAAGATGCTCTATTTTCTCTTAACTATTCTCCTGTGGTGTGTCTCAGTGTGTGTTTCAGAGATCTTTTGTCTGCTTTAAAGAATTATGGGTAACGGATAAAAATGTCTCTGGCTTGAGGTAGCATAACTTCCCCTCAGCTGGCAAAGCACTGGCCTGGGAATGTTGTGGCACTCTGTACTTTCAAGAAGGGAGGGGGAAATGGTAGGAATTGTGGATAACAGATGGAAAAGAGCTGATTACAAGAGGGCTACACTATGGGAAAACTTAGCAAAAAAGCAGAATGTTTCAAATTTCATAGAAATCTCGGTACAAAAAGTCACATTGCCTAGCAATTTTTGCTTTTTCTCATATAACTTTTCTATAATTTAAAAATAAGATCACAGCAAGGGTGTTTGTTTAGCAAGATGAACTCACACTCTGCCAGTGTTTGCAGCCTTGTCTGCCTAATTGTCAGCTGCTTCCACAGTCACCTCTTGGGTTCTTTCACACAACTCCATATGCATGGTGTGACCTCCCTGAGCTCACCTGCAAGGCCCTCCACTGTCAACAATTCAGTCTTTCCTGAACACCCATTTCTGTCATGCTACCTACAGCGATTCAAGTTGTATTGTAGGTAAGTTACCTATTGCTCCTCTTTCCCTATCTGTCTACTTGTCTCCCTGTTCTGAAGGTGTGAACTCCTTGAGGCAAAGATGTTCCTCACTGAATGTTTCATAGAGACCTGACATACTGTATAGTGGAAACTATCATCCATAAATAATAGTTACAAAAGGCCAAACCATACAGGCAGCAAAATCCAGATTTAGATTTTAGGGTGTATCTCTACAATTCAATGATATTTGGAAGTGTATGATGTAAGTGGAATGGATTTATAGTCCTGTAAAGAATCTCACAGTCAAAACCAGCCGATTCTGGGCTTTTTCTTCTGTCTTGTGATAAATTTACTCCTTTTGTCTGGAATTTTTCCAGCAATGAAAAGCAGCTTTGAAACCAAGCTTCCCCCCCAACCCCATCACCACTGGGGCTGATCAAATCAGTTTCACAAGCCTCGACCCTAAAGATTTTGTAGACCTATGCAGAAGGGGGTGGGGGATTTCAAAACTTTTTGGGGGCAGGTCGCACTTTTCCCTATATCCTATGCTGTTTATTTTGTAGTTTGTAACCCAGATTTTCTAGTAGACTGCTAGGATGCCCTATGGTATCTTTCCAACTGCTAGTTTTTTCAGCCTCAATCAACGTTCTTTAAACAGTTCTATGGTTAAGTACTTGCTAAAATAAAATTTCCTGACAGAACAGTACCTTGTAGCTAATAAGAATTCCATCCTAGGCAGGCCACTAGCTGGATGGCTTCTGCAGGGCATCTCACCAACCCACTAAAATGTCAAGGATCTACAAAATGTAAAAGGGTATATCTACACTGGAGTCTTAGGTCAACTTAACCTTCCTTAAGTCAACCTAAGGCAAGCTCTGGCCACATGGGAATTTAATTAAGTCGACTTACATGCTTCCTTAAGTCAACTTAATAATACCACCTCTTAAGGTAAACAACTTTATTAAGTTGACTTAAGTCAGTGTAGAGAGGGCATAGCCCTTAAGTCTACTTAATAAGGTTGACTTAAGTGTTTGGTCAACCTAGCAGCTGCCAGTATGGATGTGGGAAGTCTACAAGAGTTTGGAATGTGGATGCTCTAAGTTGACTTAACAAGGTTGACTTTAAATCAACTTAAAGTTGACTTTGTCAATTCGACTTAACAGATTCTCCAGTGTAGGCATACACGAAGACAGTAAAATATCACAAAGGAAAAGCACTGATTATGTCCCAGACTGATTATGCCTTCCAAAACTCCTGTGCTGTAGTCAACAATGAAACGGGACTAAACAAGCAGTAATATCCCACATATCTAAACCAACCCATACTCAGGAAACGGAAAAACTCACGCTTTATCTTATTCCTACACATGAGTAATCAGTGGATGAAAATAACCACAACCATTCTTGTGAAATCTGAACCCCATTTCTGTTTGGCACGGCTCACATCCAGGGGTTCAAGTAAGGAGGAATGCCCCAGGGCCCACTATTTTCAGGGGGACAGTGTTCCAGGGACCCCTAAAAATAGGGAAATGCACCAGAATGCTGCAGTTTTGGGGCAGTAGCTGGGGTGGGGCAGGTTTTTGTGGGGCAGTAGCTGGGGTGGGGTAGGTGTTTGTCGGGCAGTAGCTAGGACTAGGGGCAGGCATTGGGGGGGCAAAGGAATGTTTTTAAAACTAGTTTTCTTTTCCCAAACAGAGGAGCAACATATCCAGTCATACAGAAAGTTTTATTTTTTTAGCTGCTGATAATTAACTTACCCTTGCTACCTAAGAACATCCCCCTGATACTGCTGCCAGTGCCCATGGTAACCTTGCTCAACCTTATTGCAAATACATGTGCTTTATGAGTAAAGTGCAGCTTGCCAGTAGAACAGTATGAAGCTCACTGGTGTCATATCACAAGGTGGACATCTTTAGTTTTAAAACCTCCTTGTTTCAGCTCTGACCTCAAAGCTTAACTTTGTGTCACTTAACAGAACTGAATTTTATCTAAGTTTGCATCAAAACCATAACTGTAGTTTGAATTAAATGAAAAACAGATATGTCTCCAAGATCCCTCAAAACTGGGATAAATTTGTTTGAAAGTAGAGATGGCCCCCTAGTCACGAAAGACCTAGATCTGATACCATTACTCATCTTCAAGAATACCCTACTCCCCAAGCTGTCCCACTGAAATCTACACATCAGAATCTGGTCCAAAGACTGGGACGTTTGGATCTTGGATTCACATTCACGCCCAACTCAGCCTGGGCATGTTTACATAGGAGCCTTAGGTCGACTTAAGGAACGTTAAGTCAACCTACAGACTTCTGTGGGCACATTGGACTTTTATTAAGTTGACTTAAGCTCTTCCTTAAGTTGACTTAAAAACACCACCGCTTAAGGTCAATTTAACACTTAACCTGACCTTAATAAGTCAACTTAATCCAATGTAGATGGGGAAAGCTCTTAAGTTGATCTATTTGGCCTCCAGATCCCCTCCCAGAGTTCCTGGTCTCCAGGAAGAGTGCTGTGCTCATTTCCTATATTAAAGGAATGGCTGGGGGAGTGGGGCATTTCTCTGGTGCAATGTGGGACAGCTACCCACAATTCACCCCTCCTCCATCGACCTAGCACCTGCCAGTGTGGACGCAGGTCAATAGGAGTTTTCAGTGTGGACTTTCTAAGTTGACCTCATTAGGTCAACTTAACAGTGCCTCCAATGTAGGCATACTGCCTGAAATGCTAATGAATTTCTATTGAAACTGTAAGTGTATGTGGTCTAAGTTTCAAGTTTGTAACAGAAACTGAAAGCAGGGGGGTGGTCCATGGTTTCAGTTTTCACTGTAAATATTTTACACAGCTCCTTTTGATGGATCCAGGACACCTACAAACAAAATGTACCTCTGGGCAGTCTCTGCTTTGGTATACTCAAGTGAAATGCAGTTTTTACTGTTTTTGTGACTGGGTCTAAAGATTTTTTTATTTTTTGAACTTTTGGTATTGTTTTGTTGTGTTTTTTCACCTGGAAAAATATTTTGTACAGCTATAAGCCCATGGAACTGTTCACTTAACTCAAGCATCAATACCTAGATGAGAGAATGCCAGAACCAAGGGTCTTATCTCCCATTTCTCCCTGAAAACGAATGCTATAATTGGCATTTATTTAGAGAAGTGTATGATGGCCTCTAGTGGTGCATTCTGTATGTGTACACAAAAACTTCACAGTGTCTCTTCTCTGTTTTTGAGTGACGCTGGAAAAAGAGTGTTCTGGATCTACTGACATCAGTATATTGTTACAATATGAGTAACAAGACAGCCCACTGACAGATGGGCCTGTTCCATTTATAACACTCACATTCCTCTTTCTTCCACACTCGAAGGAGGATACACACTGCATGCTGAGAGTAAATGCAGAAATTGATATTTAACAATGACATATTATGTACTACAGATTTCCTGTGAATACACCATCATGTTCCTGTGCCCAATATCAGAGAATGACAACATACTGACTTCCTACCTACTTACCTATCACGCATACGTGCATGCATGCAGAGAGGGAGAGAGATAGCGCACTAGCACATGGTTAGAAACTAAAACCATGGTTTTATTCTGTACTGTCAGCGGGATACTCACCACTCCCTCAAAGCACGACTGATACAGACTAACCAAGACCAAGGACCGTTTTCTTTCTCATGAGCACTAGGTGTTTTCCATTTGAATAGTACAAGGGAAAGACGTGCTCTTGCTGTAAGTGTAGATATGGCCATTAATGCAGTGATGCCATCACTGAACATGATGGCCACTAACTAATTGCAACCAGAAAAAATATAGTTCTCTGCCCTTCCCCCACCCCACATGCAGACACATACGCACATAAACATAATAAAGGACTGCATGAGAGAGAAACACACCAGGGGCCATGCTAAACCACATATAATTCTGCTTTGAGAGACTGTTATTCAAAGCAGTGAAAGCTATCATATACCGTAAGACTAGGGAGTCTGATGTTTTCTCCATAGTTTTTTAAGCAATAATACATAGATAAAGAGGTCAGAATCTGCCATCTCCTTTATAACATATGCACATCTATTTATGGAGACACTTAAGCATGGATTTAGTAAGTCCAAGACAAACCTCCAGAGGTGCCTGTCTCTTTAAATCCATCTCCTACCAATTGAAATTTGTGGGCCTGATGAATGGCAAAGCAGAGTCATCCATAAAAGGGCAGAGGAAAATCACATTCATTTGCATATAGTAATTATTCTCTGAATCAGGCCACCTTTATTGCTGGCAGAAAATCTACTGTCAGCATTGCTCTATAGATCACATTTGAAAAATCTAACAGCTGAGAAAAGTAATTGTTGGAATCCATGTGGTCAGACAATCCTGCTGTAGACACGTCAATTACCATGTTCCTAGGTAGACAACAAAGTTTTTAAATGTCAGTCAGCAAACCTATATTTTTCTTTCCTTTCCTCTTTGTTTGTAGATTTGTCTTCTTTTGACTAATGTCATGGGTGTCTGCAGTAATACAGCAAGAGTGTGAATGTTTATACACACGTTAACTTTAAGGTGGTGTGAACTGTGTGGGTCGGTGTGGAATTTTCAGATTGCACTAAAATAAATTGGATACTCCTTTTGCCTTTTTCTATTTTTTAAACCCACTTCCTTTACACAAACAGAGAACAGCATTTCACAGACCGAGTAATGTAACATCATCTTTTCAATGGGCTCTTTGTGTACAGTTTATACACACACTTGGCTGTACAAATGAGAAGACTGACAAAAATAACTGACTTGCATTTCAGCCCTTAACTGTCTGTTTACAATGGAGGTAGAGTGGTGGGTAGTGACCTGAATGAAGAGAATTGATGTAATCCTGAATCACAAGTGAATTCAGATTCCTTGGGCCAAATCCTCTACTGCTGTAAAATAGTACAGTTTCAGTCAGTAATGTCTCTATCTCCCACCTTTTCTCAAATTGTGATAGTTAAGGAGTTCGTTTTTCAAAGATAAGACATGCATAATGGAAATAAGAAGCATCCCCATTGTTTCAATTCTTCTTTAAGTAGAGTACCCTTGCATTTGTGCCACCAATGTACACCTTCCTGTAGTGTTGCAAGGAGATGACTTCTATGTCAAGGGTTTCTTTAGCATAAATTCAACTGTGATAATTGTGCTTAAAAAGGAAGACAGTAAAATCTGAGAGACAGAAAACACATACTCTGACTGAACTAGCTGGGGAGATTAGAGCAGTTGATGCTGCAGGCAACAATGGGACATTTGGTGCTAATCCCCACGTTAAGGAAGAGGAAATAGCAGAATTGCCAGCTATGAGCCAAAACCAAGCATTTCCCATTTGCCGCATGAAAGGAATCATTCATGGTAGTCTTACTAACCCTGTTGTACAGATAGGGAAACTGAGGCAGAGAAGCTCTACCAGCTTTTTCAGAATTGTCCACTAATTAGAGTGTCTCTCTTTCTTCTTGGTACTCAGTGTGAAGTACTTGTGACCTAATTCTCAGAGCTGCTAAACACATACCAGATGCAGAGTTGAGTTCTCATATCTTCAGGCACCCATAATTATTTTTTATTATTTTGGAAATTTTGGCCAAAAGAACTCACTGAACAAGACAAAGTGAGTCACTAGCAAGGTATGTATTAGAACTTGGGAGTTCCTGTGGACAGACTACTAAATCACACAGCCTTCTCTTTGAATTGCAGCCATAGTAGGCCAAAAAGCAAGGGTTGGATGATGAGTTCCATAGAAGAAGTTGGAGGCATTCAGATCCACAATGGTAGGCTTTGTTGGATATTAGTAACAGATTATCCACTTCACCATTGTCAGCAGGTGACATCATGGAGCAAGGTTCAAGGAATTTGGAATGGGAGAATAAGTAGTACATTAGAAACATTTTCGGGGAGGAGAAACAAATCAGTGTCTTAGGTGCCCTAATGAAGCCCTAATTCCTGAGTTGAGTAGGCAAGGAGAACACCATGAGAAAAGCCAAGAGGGAAGATGCAACAGGAGAGATAATTTACAGGGGAATGTAGAGTAATCGGCCCAGTATCCTAGGTGCCTGTACACAAAGGTAAGAAGCCTGGGGAACAAGCAGGAAGAATTGGTAGTACTGGCACAGACAAGGAACTTTGATATGACTGGAACAACAGAGACATGGTGGAATAGCTTGCATGACTGGAGCATTGGCAGAGATGGGTATAAACTGTTCAGGAAGGACAGGCAGGGAAGAAGAGGTAGAGGAGTAGCACTATCTATGAAAGACCTTTATGACTGCTCACAGGTGCACTAGGCAAGTGGAGACAAGCTTATTGAAAGTCTCTGGGTTAAGTTTAGAGTGCAATGAGGGTGATGTCATGGTAGGTGTCTGCTATAGACCACCAAACCAGAAGGAGGTGGATAAGGCTTTCTATGGACAACTAGCAGAAGATTCCGGATCATGGGCCCTAGTTCTCATGAGGGACTTCAATGACCCTGACATCTGCTGGGAGGGCAATACAGCTGTGCACATATGATCCCGGAAGTTTTGGAGAGCGTTGAGGGCAAATTCCTGGTTTAGATGCTGGAGGAACCAATTAGGGGCCTTGTACCTCTTGACCTGCTGCTCACAAACAGAGAAAAATTGATCGGGAAAGTAGAAGTGAATGGGCAGCCATAACCATGAGATGGTAGAGTTCAGGATCCTGATCAAAGGAAGAAAGGAAAGAAGTAGAACACACATCCTGGACTTCAGAAGAGCAGATTTTGGCTCGGAACTGATGGGCAGGATCCCTTGGGAGCCTAATCTGAAGGGGAAAGGTATCCAAGAGAGCTGGCTGTTTTTTAAAGAAACCCTAGAAAGGGCACAGGAAGATAGCATTCCAATGTGCAGAAAGAAAAGCAAATAAGGAAGGCTCCCAGTATGGCTTAGCAAAGAATTGTCTACGGTAAGTTGAAACAAAAGGGAAGCTTACAAGAAGTGGTAGCTTGGACAGATAACTAGGGAGACATATAAAGATATTGCTTGGGCCTGCAGGCATAAAATCAGAAAGGCCAAAGGCCATTTGGAGTTGCTGCTAGGAAAGGATATGTAGGATAACAGGAAGGGGTTCGTCAAGTATATCAGTAACAAGAAGAGGATCATGGATGGTGTAGGTCCCTTACTGAATGGCACAAGTATCCACATGGTGAATGATGCAGAAAAGGCTGAAGCACTCAATGCTTTTTTTTTTTTTTACCTCAGTCTTCACAGGCAGGGTCAGCTCCCAGGCTACTACACTGGGTAATACAGAATGGAGAGAAGGAGAGCGGCCTTCAGTGATGAAAGGTCAGGTTAGGGACTACTTAGAGAAGTTGGATGTGCACAAGTCAATGGGCCAGATGAACTGCGTCCAAGGGTGCTGAGGGAGTTGGCTGATGTGATTGCAGAGCCGCTAGCCATTACCTTTGAAAACTTATGGCGAATGGGGGAGGTCCTTGAGGATTGGAAGAAGGCAAAAATAGTGCCTATCTTCAAGAAAGGGAAAAAGGAGGACCTGGGGGACTACAGACAAATGAGCCTCACCTCAATCCCTGGAAAAATCATCAAGCAGGTCCTCAAAGAATCCATTCTGAAACACTTGGAGGAAAATAGAGTGATCAAGAACAGTCATCATGGATTTACCTTCTATGATGAGATGAATATGTGGATGCAGGAACAGCCATCGATGTGATATACCTTGACTTTAGCAAAGCTTTTGATAAAGTTTCTCACAGCATTCTTGTCAACAAGCTAAGGAAGTATGGTTTGGATGAATGGACCATAAGATGGATAAAAAGCTGGCTAGATCATCGGGCTCAGTGGGTAGAGATCAATGGCTCAATGTCTAGTTAGCAACCAGTAACTAGTGGAGTGCCCCAGGGGTTGATCCTAGGGGTGGTTCTGTTCAACATCTTTCATTAATGATCTGGATGTGGGATAGATGGCATGCTTAGTAAATCTGTGGATGACACCAAGCTGGGAGGCATGGTAAACATGCTAGAGGGCAGAAATAGGATTCAGGGAGAACTAGACAAATTGGAATTTTGAGCCAAATGAAATCTCATGGGGTTCAACAAGGACAAGTGCAAAGTCCTGCACTTAGTATGTAGAAAACCCATGTCTGCTACTGGCTGGGGACTGATTGGCTGAGTAGCAGCACTGTACATAACTACCTGGGTGTTATGGTGGATGGGAAGGTGAATAAGAGTCAACAGTGTGCTCTTGTTGCCAAAAAGGCCAATGGCATATTGGGCTGCCTCAGAAGGAGTGTTGCCAATAGATCAAAGGATGTGATTATTCCCCTCTATTCAGTGCTAGTGAGGCCACTTCTGGAATAGTGTGTCCAGTTCTGGGCTCCACAGTACAGAAAGGATGTTGACAAATTAGAAAAAGTCCAGAAGAAGGCAATGAAAATGATTAGAGAGTTGGGGCACATGATTTACAAGGAGACACTGAAGCAACTAGGCTTATTTAGTCTGCAGAAGAGAAGACTGAGGGGGGATTTGATAGCAACCTTTAACAACTTGAAGGGGTTCTCCAAAGAGGAGGGAGCTAGGCTGGTCTCAGTAGTAACAGAGGACACAACAAAGAGCAATGGTTTCAAGTTGCAGCTGGGACAGTCAAGGTTGGATATTAGGAGAAACTTTCTCACCAAGATTGGGATGAAGCATTGGAATGGGTTACCTTGGGTGGTGGTAGACTCTCCATCTTTGGAAACATTTAAGGCCAGGTTAGAGAAAACCCTGGCTAAGATGATCGAGTGAGAGTGGTTCTGCTTTTAGCAGGGGGCTGGACTAGATGACTTCATGAGGTCCCTTCCAACTCTGTGATTCTATTATTCTGACTGGATGGAAAGTGACTACATGAAAAGTTGCAACAAAGAAGGCCTACAGCAGACTCAGTAGGACTTCAAGATGTTAGATATTCTCTAGCAAATCCGTATCTCCTTCACTTCTTGCTTCTTCAGTTTAGTGAAAAAGGAGATAGCGAGACAGTATGGGAGAAAGAGACTACAATTCCTCCACCGCACAACCCCTCATAATCAGTCACAAGTTTCTCTATCATCCCTTCTTGCACTCACCTTCACTATCTTTTCTCAAGCCAACCAAAGAATTACATTTTTGCTCCCACTCTACAATCTTTTCTTCCCACTACAGTTCCCATTCACTTAACTTCCTGCCATGGTCTTCTCCCTCCAATACAATCAACTTCAGCCTCTTCCTAACAAGATCGTCACATGTCTTTCAGACCTCACCCCCAATTTGGCCCACAACAAGTCCAGTTTTTGGTGACAATGAAATCATAAAAGTGACTTTCAATGATACTTTGATACTGTGGTGCAAGTGCTTTTCGTGTGATGTTGTACAACTGGGACAATACAAACAAAGTTTTTGTTTAACTTCTCTCTAGTGACCATCTCAGTCTTTATACTGCACGCATCAAGGAATATTTACCCAGGGCTAACAGAACTGTTGAAGTGAGGATGCTAGTTTAGCACCTGATAGAATTAATGAATGTACATATAATTTAATCTTTTCAAGGATTTATATGAAAACAACATTTTAATGTTTACAGCGTATAGGCAAGATATTCCAGCTTGTGTCCCCAAAGTGAGGTTCCTAAATCCACATTTGGGAATGTGGATAGAAACAAACAATCACATTGGAAAATGATGGCCTATTTTCATAGCCCAGAGACAGATTTCTAAACATTTCAAATATCTCAAAGTCGCCATGAATGCTTACGAGTTATGCAATTCCAGAATAAGAAGCGCTCACAACACTTGGCTGTAATTATTGTCACTGTAACATGTAACAAGCTCAAGTGATGTGAGTGACAGAAAGTAAATGTATAATGGAAGCAATTACAAAAAAAGAGAGAGATTGTAAAGAAAAAGAAATTGATTAATTATTTAGATATGCTACAAGTATGAAACAACTAGAGCTGAGCCCAAACCAGAGCTCTGAAAACCCCGATTCTCTTCTGCTCTGTAGTTTGCTCAGTCATTTATATCTGGGCACCGGGAGTGCAAGCTAGATGTCAACTTTTATTATGCTGAACTGGTGGCATTTTATACCTTCACTACGCGGAAATGTTTACACAAGTTATAATACAGAGTAAAGTGAATTAGACTAATTCTTAATGCAGGTATTGTTTAGGACCTTATACCCAACCATACATTTGTCTTTTCTTCACTTATATAGCCATATGCACTCATTCTCAAGTGCAGTTTAAAATGTAAAGGTGTATATGTTTTATAGACCTTATTGCTGGGAAAATATATGGTTTTAAATGGCCCCAGGATGTTGACGGGGTTCAGAGTCTTCATTCACCATCCAGTTCAAAAAATACCTATGGACCAATGTTCCCTCTAAGGTTTGGTGGCTTATGTGCAAAATTTTCAACCCATGTGCAAAACTTCTTCTAATAAAATCTGTGTGCAAACTCATGAGACAGAAATTATTGAAAAATCTAAAACAATGAAAAATTAATAAAAATTGCTATTTAAAGTTGTTTTTTTATTAATAAAAACACCTAAATTAATTAGCATTTACCCAAATTGCTATACAATCAAAAGAAACTAATTCATGGCTTTCAAATAACTCAAGAGCAAAGTTATATTCAATCTGGATCCTAGTTGTCACATTTCTGCCTAATACCCTCATCTCCTGCGTGCTACATGCAGAGTTACAGTTCACAGGGAGGCCAGCTAGTTATCACTGACAGCATTTAAGCTGTCTTAATGGTCCCAGAAGCAATGTTCCTTTTAAGAATTGGGATGTCATAAGCAAAAATTTTAGTTTGTGAGCAGAAATTTTGCCCTATGGTAACTTGTGAGTCAAGACTTCAAAGAGAAACAGCTGGATTAGAATTGATATTTAGATTTGATTGTGTGAAAGCAGGATTAAATCAGGACTACGGATTCTTTTCCCATTACAACAAGGTGGTTTGACTCCACCTGTGTCTATGTGCTGTTTCGCGGTGTTTGAATCTTACCAACTGCTCTGATTTGCTGTTACCGTATGACCTGATCCCATGTCTAACACTCCCCTGCATTTATTTTCATCCCATTCTGTAAGTTCCCCCATCTTCAGAGCATCTGACAAAGTGGGATTTCGCTCATGAAAGCTCATGTGATAAATAAATCTGTTGGTCTTTAAGTGTCCCAAGACTCCTTGCTTCTTTTGCACAAAATAGGCCTATATTTTAAAATATGTTTATTAAAATGACTATATATTAAAATATGTTTAGTGTAAATAGAATTAATTAATTGGATTTAATTAATTGAATTTGTATGAATTTTTATTTGAAATTTAATTTTTAGAAAGCTTTTTAATTAATTTTTAAAGGTTTTTTTAAATGGAGAGAAGGAAAGAAAGGAGGATGAGAAAGAAAAAGAAAGCAGGAAGAGAAGAGAAGAAAGAGCAAGAAAAAGGTAGAAAGAGAAAGGAAGAGAACAAAAAAGAGAAGGTAGAGAAAAATGAGAGAAGAAAGAGAAAAAAGAAAGAAGGAAGGAAAGAAGAAAGGAAGGAAGAGAAAGAAAAAAGAAAAAGAAAAGGAAGACAAGTGAGAAGAGAAAGAGAAGAAAGGAAGAGAAAGAGAGAAAGGAAGGAAGAAGGAAAAGAGAAAAAGAAGGAAAGAAGAAAGGAAAGAGAAAAAAGAAAGATGAAAAGAAGAGAGCAAAAGAAAAGAGAGATGGAAGGAAGCGAAATAAAGAAAAAAGAAAGCACACAGCAGGCTCCACCACCCCCCTGGCTGCACACCTGCCAGTGCTGAGGATGCCTTGCAGGCACTGCTCTGCTCAGCTCGGCAGCAGAAATCTGAGCTGTTGGCCAGCAGGGAGACACAGTCAGCTACCAAAGCCCCGCAGCGACCACTGTCTCCAAGCCTGAGTCTCTCGCTGCAGCTGGTCTTTCTTTCTTTCTTTCTCTTTCTCCAGCCCGGCCCCTGCCGCAAGAGGCTTGGACTCAGAGACAGCACTCGCCGCGGGGCTTTGGGAGCTGATGGTGTCTCCCTGCTGGCCAGCTGCTTGGATCTCAGCCACCAAGCCCTGGTCCCGTATGCTGCTGGCCAATGTGTGTTCTCTGGGGCTGGAAAAGTTATGCACAGGCGCACCCATGCACACCTTAGAGGGAACAATGCTAAGGACTCAATTTTCCATCACGATCTGCCTTTTTTCTTTCTCCAGTGCAGGGATAGATAGGGTTTAAAAGCTAGTGCAAAAAGCTCCTGGAGAAATATGTCCAGCACAGAAGACCTTCACAACTGGTTTATAGTTATTCTATCCCACTCCTTTGTCTAGATGACATGTCAAGAGTAATATGAGTGTGGGAATCAGCCAGAGCATCCTGCACTCCTTTTCTCAGCAACCTATGGTCCAGACAGGGCTGGTTCTTCCACAGAGGTGGCCTAGGTGGTTGCCTAGGGCATGCCAAGGGCTGGGCTGGGGCTGCTCCACTCCCCACTTGCGACTGGACCCCTGCCCACAGCCAGACGCAGCCTTAGGCAATTGGGGGCCTAAGGCAAAGAGCCATTGTGGAGCCCCCATAGGCCCCCACTGCCACCCTCACTGTGCCCCCAGTCTCCCCTGCAGTCCTAACTGCCCCCCAGTCCCAACTCCCTGCCGCTGCCCCCTCCATGGCTCTGGCTCTACCCTCTATAGCCCACCTCCTATGGCCCTATTTTCCCCCTGCCCCACATCTGAGCCAAAGTGCCATGTAACCTAACGCTCCCGGGGGGGGGGGTGGCAGCAGGGGCTGCAGACTGCTGGGGCCAGAAGATGTGCCGCCTGCCTACCCCCTCCAGCCTCTCTGCAGCAGGGGCAGAGCAGCACTCCAGGCCTACCCCCAGCTGGCTGCAGCTCCCCAGGAGGAGCGAGGAGAGCGGCTAGCGCAGACCTGTGGCTTGCAGGGGTGTGGCCCTGGAGCGTCCCACTCTGAAGAGTTCAGGTTGCTTCACCCCTGGCCACCCCAGGGCTGAACAGGGCCTGGGGGAGAGGACCTGCCCCTCAATCTGCAGCTCCACGCTGGCCGCTCTCCTTGCTCCTCCTGGGGAGTTGTGGCTGGCTGGGGGAAGGCGGGGAGCACTGCTCCACCCCTACTGGAGACAGGCCAGGCAGGTGACACAGCTTCTGGCCCTGGAGGTCCGTGGCTCCCGCTACCTCTCTTCCCTCGCAAGCGCTAGGTTAGATGAAGCAGGTGACTGCTACGGGGCCCCTTACTGCTCAGGTCCCTAGGCGGCTGCCTGCTTTGCCTACCCCAAAAGCCACCTCTGCCCTCAGCCCCACTCACCAACTGGGGCTGGACCCCCGCCCACTGCTGGATCCTGGTGACAGCACTGCTACTGCGTGCGGCTGGATCCGCAGCTGGGGGTCAGATCCCAGCAGAGGCTGCACCACCCCCCACCTGCGGCTGGATCCATGGATGGGCCTGAATTGTGTCAGCGGTGCCGCTCTGCCAGAGGCTGGAGTGTGTGTGTGTGTGTGTGTGTGTATATGTGTGTCAAAATCCCTGCTGGCCTAGGGCATCATAAACCTTGGGCTGGCCCTAGTCCTAGCATAAGTTGCAACAGCAACTTGGCTACTCTAAATTACACTAAAAGGCAAATAAACCCCTGGTTCCTCCAAGAAAGTAAAGATGGCATAAAGTACCTTTACCTCCCACCATGATTCCTTTGCTCAGGAGAATGAGGGTGAAGGATGGCAACGATTAAAACCTGTTACCATTTAATGGATCTTCAGAAGCCTGCATAAAATGGGTTGTTGTTCTCAATCCTTTATTGAGAATAAACATATGTCCACTTCACAAAGCCCATGGTCACAGTCAGCACTAATTTGCAGACCTGTTTGCAGCCTCAAGAAGCAGAGTGTATAGAATGTGTATGAAGAACAAAGTACTCCAGAGAAAGCCACTTCTAATTAGGATAGAGACACATTAGTACGGTATTGTGGGGAAAAGGTTTCATTCCTGCTGTTCCTGCTCTATGAATAAGATGAGTACTTTAGTCACCTGTGGGGCATCTTTTCTAAACATTAAATTCACATGAAATACAAAAGAAAAAGGAGCAAAAGGAGAGAAGAAATATTCCAGCGTTGCTGCACAGTGATGTTCTTCCTACCCTAAAGCTTTGTCAAAGTACCTGACCCCTGACAGATCTAAAGTAAAGCCATGTAAATGATGTAAAGGATATAAATTTTTTTAAGCAATTGACACCAGCTTATGGCTCTGCTGTTTATTAGAGGACAAGCTGCCAACATTGGCTTGCTCAGATGAGCACTTATAAAACCACACCGATATATGTGTTTGCATTCCTCATGGGCTAAAAATTTGTCAGGGAAGAAAGGCATTAAACCTGTCACCTCAGATAAAGATCAGATGTTTGATTTCAAACAGAAGAAAGCAAACACTTCACTATGGACTCCATTAACTCCTTGAGTACTCTAAACCATTGGACAGAACTGGAACACAGTACTGCTTCCAAGGAGATACAATACTTTCTTTGCAGCCACTTTGCTGCTGAATTTTCTTGAGGGAATGTGACAGCTACACACAATTTTTCCCTTGACTGTCTCTCCAGTATTTACAAAGCAGAATGTATTGATTGTCTGAAGAAAATGTAGCTGTTCAATGGAAACTAGGTTGAATATTTGTTTATGATGTTGGTGCCTCTGCTCAAGTTGACATTTTAAAAAATGCTCTCTAATAGCACCAGAAGAACAGGAAGTACTATAATCTATTTCACTGAAATAAAGATCATGGGGATGTCAGAGATCTCCGCCATTTTTCAGACAACAGGAAAAATATGTATATATCCTCTGATCCCTTTTCACCTCACTCATGTGCATACCAGGAGTGAGATTACATCCTTGAATAAAGTGCAGATTCTATGGCTATGCCTACACTGGCAACCTAGTCCAGACTAAGAAGGCTTAGTCTGGAGTAATTTAGCCATTGGCTACACTAGGCTTTGCCTAGTTAGAATGAAGAAATTTCTTAGTTCAGACTAGGCAAAGCTTAGCCCGAACTAATTAGTACCAAGGGTTAGTTCAGGCTAGCTGCCTTAGTTTGAACTTTAGTTCAAACTAAGCACAGGCAGGACCTGAACTAAGGCTGAGTTCGAACTAAGCCATTAGTTCAAACTAACTGCATGTTTAGTTTGAACTAGAATGCGCAGTTAGATCAAACTAAGAAGTCCGGGTTAATTCAAACCAGCCTGAGGTTAGTTTGGACTAACCTCAGACTTCTTTAGTTTGGACTAGCGAGTTTGAACTAAAATTTCAGATGTAGACATAGCCGATGTTATATATACTACCTAAAGTACCAAAAGAAAACTGAAACCCTTCCATATCTAACTGGCCTAGTGGAAGACTAATGAACTTTACTGAAGACATAGACTTTTAAAGGAAATAGCAGACATCTACCCCATAGATCTAAATTTCTTTATGTATATACCCAAGGGATAAATTATATTTGGTGTATTGTCATCTGGAAAATACAAGCCATGCAAGACTGAAAATGTAAGTAACTTTTCTGATCTCCAGTTTGAAGCAGATTATTTGGAAACATGTGAGATCATGCCACACAAGTGCTTGCTATATTAATCAAACAGCACAATAGTTGCCTGGATACACGTTATTTCATCAGCCATGGTGGCCTGTTACCAGTTCTCAGAAAATGAAATGTGACCCCTGAGGACTGTAATTGGGTGAGTATAGTAATTTAGGAATGTTCAGAGGGAATCTGGAAAATTTGTCCAGCCAATTCACTTACAGTCAGCCATGGCAGAAAGGTATTTAAAGCAACTAAGAATCGTGTATGTGGTATGTGTGTTCCATGTTTCTATTCAGAATCTTTTTGTTTGCTATTCGGTGCCATTTACATTGAACTCCAGAGCCATTATTAGTCTTGATATAATTTTGTTTAACTGTAGGCTTAACTCTGTGCCATGGAATAACTTAAAAAGCAAAGCCAGTTCTACAATGCCTGAAACAATGGTGTATTTACAGTACAAACTGCTATCTCCTCTTACACAGAATAATTATTGTGATACAGCTTGCAACTTATAGAGCAGTGATCTCATACTTTAGTGTAAGTGGCAAAGGCCCAGCAGAGTCAGTGAGGTTTGTGGCAGTGAGGTTTGCTCAACTCAGTGTAACCTGATGCAGTTTCAAGGCAGATAAACTGTGCCTTAAATTTCATTGGAACTGTTCAACCCTTCTCAATAGAGGGTCAATAACATGAAGAACGTTCTGACCACATATTCTTTAATACTGGACTGACTGAGTTATATTTTTTTATTTATTTATCCTTTGAAAGAATGACCTAATTTGTGGCTTGGATCATTTATTTTAAAAATACAAATTCTCACACACATTACCAGATATATCTTCCTGTTGTAATAAACTATGAAAAACTAACTTATTTATGCATTTTTCCTAGTTCTTATAGGTTATACTTTTAAGTCTTTCATTTTATTATATTTCTCAGTGCTTAAAATGAGTCACATCACAATGGCAGCAGATTGCATTAGCTACGTGATACATGAACATTAAAGGGCAAGGAAAGATCACATGCTCTATCTCAGTGTTTCTTAACCTCTAGTGGACTGGGGAACACCTAAAGTTATTAATTACTTTATGCAGAACACCTGATAAAAACTTTCCCAAAAAAACTGGTAAAAGTGGCGGGAGATTTAACATGTTCTAGTTGTAGCAAAGCTTCCAAGTGTGTGTCAATGTCCACAGCCATATGTCTGGAAACTTTATTGCAGCTGGGGCATTAAATTGCTCCTTCCGTCTCTCCGTTCAGCCCCTCCTGATGGGGAGAGTTAGGGTGGATCACAAAACATCCGCACTATGTTTGAGGAGCACCAGTGTTCCATGGAGCACCGGTTGAGAAATGTTGCTCCATACAGGCTACATTGTAATCCTTGGAAACACCAAATCACTAACTTAACCTTCCCCGTCCTACTCAGTGATTATATGCTATAGCCCTGAATTGAGATGGGGAACCAAAGAAGGTAAAGGGCCAAAAGTTCAGCTACTGTACATCGGTATGGCTATACTGATGTCAATGATAGCTTTATTGATTGCAGTGAAGGCCTGCTGATTTACACAAGCCAACGGTTTAGCCTACACCTGGTGGTGACCTGGCTGAGGGAGAGAAGGTCATTCCAGCACTCATTTTCTAAGCAAACACTGACATGGCGTTATTAATGAATTATTCTGCTCAAAAATATTTTGAAGGAGGCATCATTGTGGGACAGCATTATTAGACGTATTTTCTTCTCTGGCAAGGTCTTTTCCTGACTCCTCCTCTATTTCCTCAAACAGTCAAAGGATGGAAACACTTGGTATCTTGACAGTAAAAGTGCTATTATTCTGTGGTTTGGTTAATACTCAACTAACAGACTCACATTGAGGTGGTGGTGGGCTGCCCTATTGGTAGGTATTTTCAATTATTCCTTTGAGCTGCTGCTCAGCTGGCAAATGCCCCAGGCAGGCATGGGTGGACATTTTACTTTTGTTGCCAGGAATTTCAGCTTTTTTATGAGAATTCCAGCTATAATTCATGTCCTATTGCCATTCACTTGGCAAGTTACCCAGGAAACTCATAGTTGTCCTTCTAGTTTTGTTGCCAGGGTCTAAAGTTTTTAATGATCATTCCAGCTGTTCATTTGTACCACTGCTATGTATGGTACTCTTCCCAGCCTGTTGTCCCATTATACATGAACTGGTTGTATTCCAAAAGAATCACTATCACAAATAGCAGAGACATTCTGGGGTCTATTTTCAAAGGGAGCTAGTTTCACCCATCTTAGGGTGTTTATAAATAGGGTTTATGTGAGAATTAAGTACCCCGTAGGCCTTACATGAGCTGCCTAAACTGCACTGAATTTTAGCTCTAATAAATTATAGGTACAATTTTGCACTGGGATATGAGAAATCATGTTGACCCAGTTTTTTTGTTTTGATTTTTTTTTAAAGGTATGAGTGTTGCTGCTCTCAGCACAGATTTAGGAACTTAAATCAAATTTTTTTAAGCAATTTAGGAATTTAAGAGACTAAATCCCACAACTATTAATGGGATTTTAACTTTCACACGCCAAAATCTCTTTTGAAAATAAGATTTAGGCTCCTAAATCAGTTAGGCATTGCAATGCTGAGCACAAACATGCTCAAATACCTTTCAAAATGCAGGCCATACGCTATGTGTGAACTTAAAATGGCAAATCTGTGTGCAAAACAAGTGTCTGTTGTCAGAAGAAAAAAACTGTTAAGAACCATCTGTGAGCCCATCTGATGAGAATTTGCCCACCCAAGCCACTCACTGGTAGACACAACTTTAAATAGACCACCAAAAATCATTTTTAATTATTTTAAAAACCAACAAATTCATTAACAAGTAGCCTATAAAGCTTTTGGGTTGAAATTTCACAACTTGTGTGGGGGGCATTCTGCAAGGTAGCTGCAAAGTATAATATTTACTGACTTTGTAAATATTCTCAGCCTGTTTTTTCATTGATATACCCCCATATCCAAAAGGCAGATTTCATGATAATGATTTTTTCCTTTCCCTGAGAAGGAGAGAAAACTGAAACAAGAAGATAGGCGCATAATGCATGACTCCTTCGAGGCCGACCATCCTACCATTCAAATTACTCAAAGGCTTCTGTACAGCAATATTTACTATTCTGCACTAAAGAAGAAAAACACTAAATTTGAAATAGCTTTCTAACCACTAAACTACACCAAAAATATTCCAGACCTGATGCATTACTTTTGAAAGGTGAAATGTGTGCTATCTGGGTTAAAAATACTTTAGATACTTTGTCTTTGTGACGCTCTGGTTAACAACATATTCTTGTTAGAAAGAGTCTGCTAAACAAAAGTCTAATGAAAAGTTAACATGGATAGGAACATATAATGACTTTGTGATTTTATTCTTTTTGTAAACTGTCTGTATATAGACTTTTTATTTTCACTACCCACAATAGTGGATCAACAGATTGCTTGTAACCTGTTCACTAGAAGTATTTGATATTGGTGTTGTAGTATCTGCACTGTATGTTCTCTAAACCACATAACATTATCATCAGTTTTATGGCAGGACTCCATTACACAGTAGAAAGAGCTTACAATCTAAGTCAACAAGACAGACAAAGTGTGGAAAACAGGTAGCACTATTACCCACATTTGACAGATCAGGAATTGAGACACAGGGTCTGGGTACACTGAAATTAAAAGCCAACCTTTATCCAAAATGACAGAGGAATTCTGTGCAGCAGCAAGGAATTTAACCCAAATCTCCTCAATCCCAGACTACTACTTTAAGGACAAGACCATCCTCCTTCTAGAATTGGCTCTGACCTGAACAACTGACCCTTCCCACTCACAAATCAACTTCAAGAAGGCCACACAAGCACTTCCAGTGCAAATACTTAAAATTCTTACAGAAACATTCTTGTGAACAAAAATTCAGTCATATGAAAGATAGGGAAGTGAGTAAGACAGGTCACAATACTGGAGGACAGATTCATAGCTTTTATTTGAAAGTATAATTCCAAATAACTTTGTGCTGTATTTCCCCCTGCTCTAATTGATAAAAATATTCATAACTTATAGCACAGATACAGATCTTCAAGAATTTGCATTATAAACCATTCCAAAAGTTTATATCTCAGGCATTAAAAAATACCTAGTTGAAACTTGCCATAAAATATCTTAAATCAGATGTGGTTTTAAAAAAATCATCTGACTTTTTAATAAGAAGCACTACTTTTAAATAGCCTGAGACTGTACAACTGTTGTCCAAGTTTTTCATAAGTGACTAAATATTTTGGGTGCCCAACTTGAGCCCTTAACAAAATGGCCTGCTTTTCAGAAAGTGCCAATAACTAAACCTCTAAAAATCAGCCCCTTTCAAGATATCTCAATTTAGGCACTGAAGAGTAAAGGCATTCAAAAATCACTTGTTTCTCGCCTTTGAGGGGTTTTGTTTTGTTTTGATAACTGCACAATATCATTTTGTCTGTCCTATCTATAGACATTTCCTAGAGATGAATTAATAGAACATTCTGTTTCTTTGTTTTCATTGGCTTTGAAAACAGCAAAGTAAGGCTTTCACAAGTGAGAAACAAATATGCCACGACCAGGTGAAATGTTAACTTTTCTACAGGCCCTGGTGGCAGATGTCCATGTGGAACAAGTACCCTCAACCTCTGTTAAGCAGAGATTGCATTCGTGGTTTTTTCTGCTGTAGACCAGAGTTTCCAAAGGACCAAAGTGAGATCACCACACTCCTTTCATTTGTGATCTCCACTATGTTCAAAAATATATTCTTAGAGGTGAGATAACCTGCCTATCAGCTTTGATTCTGCTCCCAAAACAGATTGCCAGGCCTCCTCCTTATAACCTAGGTGGTCTAAGAAAAGGTGGCCAGATTATTTTCTTTTCTCTGGCCCCATTGCATGGTTCCACTTCTACAAAGAAGCCAGAAAGTCTTCAGACCTCGTCAGCTGGGGACTTCCCCAAATGTGAGGAGCACCTAAGCGACACAGAGCCACAGTATCTGGCTCTTAAATCCCAATCCTTTCGGCAGCCCCTAGTTAGTGGGCAGGCCTGGGATATATGGCATGGCTGGGCAGCTACTACACTGATGAATTTCAGCTCCTCTGGGCAATAGCCAATCAGATTATTTCATAGCGGTGTGGAGGGAGGTGGTGGGAAAGGGGTAGCAGTGCAGAAGTGTAGGAGAAGGGATATACAGTCTTTCTGCCTCTTCATCTCTTGCTATTGTATCTGATAAAAATTGGGTTCAGTTGAGAATCAGAGATAGTATTCTCATCTCTTTCTGAAGTGTCCAGCAGAAATATGTGAATTTTCTTTGACCAGATAAAATGTTAAACCTCCATTCATGCTTGTTCTCATCCTCTGAAACGCTTTGATCTTTAGATAGATTCCTTTCAGCTCATGCTTGATCTCTCTGTCTGAACGTCTTTTGTCTGTTCTAATTCTCATTTTGTACTGAATTTCTTTAAAGTGTTACTAGGCTTCATTTTCTGCATGTCCACATAACTGGGAGCATACGGTTATGTTCTACCACATGTCCTCACAGGTTGTCTGCAACTGCCTTTACATCTATATTCAAACACAAGCAGCTGCTATTTAATCCACTGTCATTCCCCTTTCAGTCTGTGTCAAACTGTACCTGAAGCTGCTGCCTGAGGACTTAACAACTTCAACTTTCCTCTTTACCCCGCTTACATACAAATCTGCATGGATATTGGTCCTACTCTGTTTAAATTGTAAGCTCTCTGGGACAGAGGCCATCTTTACAATACCTACCTTTTTGGGATCCTGATTTCCACTGAACGCCCCCCCGCCCCGCGCTCCTGGGATTTCTGTAATATAAAGAAGCAATGACCAACAATAATACCCTGACTTATCAGAGGCAGACATATTGCACCCAGATTCACATTTACTAATGATGTCAACTAACGAAGGATGATGGTGGGGAGAGAGATACCAAAGGCAGTGCAAAACAAAAAGTACTGGTCAAACACAGATGGGATCATGTAGCTAGCAGCCCCTCTCTCCCTCACTTTTCAGGCTGAAGCGCAAATCTTCCACTCGGAGAAGCACAGTAGCATTCCTCAGAGCTATACACTCAATGAAGACACTAAATTATAGGTGTTGGGTAAATCACAGACATATATTTCTGTTAAAGAGAGGCATCAGCTACAGGAATGCTGGCACTAGGTAGGGTGACCAGATGTCCCTATTTTACAGGGATAGTCCCAATATTTGGGGCTTTTTTTTTTATATAGGCATTTATTATCCCCTACCCCCTGTCCTAATCTTTCACATTTGCTATCTGTCATCCTAGCACTGAGGAACTGGCATGGGCCAGACCACAACAAATTCAAGGACAACCTTGCTACCTCAGTTCCTGCAGAGCGTAACAGAGGAAATTTTTTAAAAAGCTTCTTGTCTTTTCCAGATGTGGACAAATCTCCACAGAAGTGAATATACCACAGACCATAAAGTATTCCCCTCCCTTCTTTAGTGTCACCTCTGATGTGATGAGGGTAACTAATTCACTTTGAACATCCATTATTACACTGATGAGGTCTGACTGGCTGCCCTTACTGATTGACAAGAAAAAATGAGCCTTCTGAATATGGTTCTAATCTATATTCCAGTGAAGAAAGGAAAAAGCAACAGGAAAAAAATCATTTCTTTCTCTTTAAATTTTAGAAATTACAACAGTTAAGTTTTCAGGTTTCTAATTTTTGATTTACAGATGTACTGAGTCACTTGACCTCTTGAAGAAGCAGGCTTGTCCTAGCATCCTCATAGGTATCTGTGTCCATCTGGCAGAGATATTGTAATTCAAAGGCCAAACTGCGACTGACTGCTGAGCTGTGAGCTGTGCTGCTTTCGTACACTCTGTCATTCTTCCTCCTTAACTTCAAAAGATTTAGAAAAATGCAAAGGGAACAATATCATATGGTGAATTCTGTTTAAGTGCATGGCTTAATCATCCTTATTTACATCACACAGACACCTAAACAGACTGAGTCTCAATACATAGCTGTCACTCAGGCTGAGCCATATATTGCTGTTAATGTTTGCAGAAAAACAGTTATGCAACTGACAACAGCTACACTGCACAGCATACAATGCCCTAGCTCAACAAAAACTCAGACCAAAGTGACCTAAGGAAGTATAAACTTCTATTAATCAGATTGAAATGTATGATTGCACTAGAAACAATGCTGTAATGAACATAGTTTAAAACCTGGCCAACTTATTTACAGTCCTTCCCACTATTGACTATAATTGTCAAATACAGCATGTACCAAAACTCTGCCAGAAGGCAGCTCGTAATAATTGCATGTAACAAGCAGAATGCTTATCCTTTCATTTGTGTATAACATCATGGGCCTTTTCAGATTGGTGGAAGCAGATGGGAAAGGAAGATAAATAATGGAGGACTCAAATAAACTGGCTATGCAGGAAATAGATGAAAATACGTCAAACAAAATCTAATCTATTAACTTTGACCCCATTCCTTGGTTGGATTAGGGCTGCCATGCCTAGCACCCTTGTAATGCCAGGCAGTCCCTAAAAGCAGCATACCAAACAACAAAAGGATCACCCCAAAGCTGGTGATACAGCTCTTGAAAAGCCTGTATGTGTCAAGGGTTTCCATGTCCCTGGTAATCCCTGGGGACCGTAACGGTTCCTTGAGGCCATTGACAGCAGGTATTTTTACTGAAGTCCTCAGTTTCCTCTAACACACATTGTAGGATTGGACTGATACATATCTAGTCCAGAATTTTATGAAAATGGTTATGTATATTCTGGTGACTGAGTTCCACTGTGTGCTTCTTGGGTACAGCTGAGGTTCAGGGTTGCTGTGATTATTATTACATTGTACTAGGCCCCACAACAACAAATAGCTTCAAAATGCAAGTTGTATAAATTGTTGGCTTCATTTAGCCTTGCAACATTAACAACTGCAAACTCCTACTGGAAGCCAAGAATCAAATCGTTTTTTCTCTTTCTTTCTTTTCCAGAAATAAAGGTTTTGCTGATCAAATTAAGACTTCATTGACACATGTCCATTGTCGTCTATGGGCTTGCCCAGGTGTCACTGATTGGAACTCAGTAAAAATTCCTGATGAGGAAGCTTGACAAAAAAATGTTGCCTTGAGTATAGAGGAAAAACAATATACTAGCTAATACACTTGAATTAACACAGTTTTAAGCAGAATTTTGCACTTGGAATACACAGGGAAAGTCATATTTAAAAGACAGTTACCTGGTCCTACTCACCCATGTAGAAGATCATCTAGCTAGCAGTCTCTCTCCCTCACTTATCAGGCTGAGGAGGCCAAATCTTCTACTCAAACAAGTTCAGTAGAATCAATCAGAGTTATATGCTCTATGAAGACACTAAACTATAAATGTTTGTTAAACCACAGGCATATATTGCTATTAAAGAGAGGCAACAGCAAGGTAAGACTGCTGATGTATCTTAAAAGTCCCAAATGTAGGGACCTAATAATTATGGTGCCCTTGTTGCGGAAATGTTAAAAAAGGCACCACATATTGCCTTAAACCAGCAAACATTCTTTCTAGAAAGTCAGCTTGGAACAGGAGATTAGAGAAAAAATAAAGGACCAGATCCCCAACATGAAAAAATAGAAAACTATGCCAATTCATACCAGATGAGGAGTTGGCCTCAAATGATTCTGCTGTAAGATGTCATGACAGATCTCTAGAAGTGCTATCCTAAAATCAAATTGCACAAAACATACAAAAAGGAGAGAACAGAAAGTGTAGGGAGTTCAAGCAGGAGGTAGAAATGGAGCAGGTCATGGAAAATGGTCATGCTAGCCATTTTTTGTCTGCCTCCTCCTCAACAAATATTGCCCTATTCTGTGGATTGTGGGTTAAAAATTGACTAACAGTGTTTATTTATTGTTAACAATTATAATTTATGAAATAGAATCCTTACCATATAAGCAATTATTTAATTAGACAATCCTTTAATTTTTTCCTTTGGCAAACAAGCACAAGAAGCCATTAGTAACTTCAGATGTTTAAGTTACTTTCTATGTTCTTTCTAATTAGCACTAATAAGAAAAACACACTTGAACTTTCATGGTTATTACAGTATATGTGTTTCAATGAAAATCAACCAAATGATAGAAGACTATAATTTCACTGAGTGTGTGTCTTGTGATAGGAAAACCTACCATAGCAAAGTTCTAGGGCTTTGTCACTATAACTGTGAGCTGAAATTTCCTACTATTACAGAAAGATTGCAGAAAGAGTCTGCAAAGAAAACTCTGGGAATTATGTTATAAATGCCATGAAACTGCAGTTCTTCCTGCTAGGAAAGCCTTACCCTAGTCACAAGTGTCTGATCATGGAAAGTGCTTGAGTCACCTCAATTCACATTGACTTCAACAGGAAACATGAGGTGCTCTGCACTTCACACTGAATGTTCGGCAGCCTTAAAAATGGGGCCAAAACCAAGAACTAAAAATAGCCTTGAGAAGTCCATGTGGCAAGAAATAAATTTCACTCTAATAAAGTAGAACACACAATATTTAGTAATAAGTATATAGAAGAAATAGATCCTAGCCTGGGTAATATAAAACAATTCTCCCCTTACCATCTCCAAAAAGAATCCTAATGTAAGGGTCATAAGGGATATTTTGAGAGCTAAAAGGAACTTAACAGATACATAGGCTCTGTGCCGCCTTTCTGCACAGGAGTGAACTGTACTCCTCAGACACCAATTCATATAAAATGTATAGTGTATGTGATTCACAATGTTACAACTTGGTGAAATTAAAGCCAGCTTTCATCAGCAAACACAAATACATTGTTCCTCACTGAGGACTAGTTCCATGATAAATTTTTAGTCTACCCTAGCAACTTTATAGATTCCAAAACCAAAAGGGACCTTTGCTATCAGTTAAGCTGGCTTAATACGGTCTACTTTAAGTCAGCTTAAAGTAGACCTTGTTAAGCAGGCTTAGGGAGTACACACTCAAAATGCCAGGAACCTGCCCATGTCCACACTTGCAGCTGCTAGGTCACCCTAGGTGTGTTGCATTGTGGGTAGCTGGCCCAAAGCACACCACAGAAAGAAGTGCCCCCCTCTCCCGGCCACTCCTTTACAACAGGAAGCAAGTGACTGCACCACCCGCCAAACTGTGCATGGCAACACAGAGCCAAAGGAGGTCAGGGACCCCTACATGCCTCAGTAATATGCCAGCGCAGCACTCCACACCCTCCATGCACTGGCCAGGCTCCTCAGACTCTGGACCAGGTGGCACAGCAAGCTGGTGCGAACAGGGTGCCCTCTTTGCACCAGTGCCTCTGGGCATGGGAAGCCAGTGTGACTGGTGACGCCGCATCATTCTCGCCATCTCAGACAATGACCACTGGCTGCAGAACCTGCAGATGGGAATGAGCACCTGACGCCAGCTGCTGTCATCACCCCCTTCCGCCTCCCCACTCTCTCCCACCCATCTGCCCCCTGCCCCCAACCCAATAAAAGGATGCACTGCACATGGAATGATGGTGTGGATGTGTTTTATTTACTGGGGAGAACTGGGGGAGAGCAGAGGGGGGTGATGGAGTGGGAGCTGTGGTGGTTGGGGGTTTTAGGGGGAATGATGGGATTCAAAGAATGAGGAGAGGTTCAGGGAATGAGGGGGGTGGGGGAAGGAGGGCAGGTGCCTAGTGGTCCTGGGCCAGTGGGTCCCAGGTCTGCATCTGGCCACCCTGAGTCCAGGGCCTGCAGTGATGTGGGCTGCTGCAGGGATCCCACACTGAGGGATACCTGGGCAAATGAGAGCCCCATACCAGAGCCTCCAGGGCATGGGTCTGGCACTCTAGGGCATGCATCTGCTGCTGCATGAGGCCAAGCAGGTGACCCATTTGGGCCTGCTCAACCCTGCGGTAGGCATTCTCCTCCTCCTCCTGCTGCTCCCACCAGGCTTGGAGGTTCATCTCAGCTAGCTGGAGGTGATCTTCTAGTATCTCTTCTCTGGAGGAGTGACCCCTCCTCTGCGTGATCAGTGTTGGGTGCCCCCTGGGAGTGACCAGTGTCAGGGTTGCAAGGTCTGCAGGACAGAAGCAAAGAACAGGGGTTCCCCCCATTACGTAGTGCAGAGTGCAGCCTGACAGCATCTGCTGTCACATGCCCATTCGCCTGCTTCCCACTCCCCCTGTCCTTTGGGACAGAGACCCCTTAGGATACACTGCCATGCTTTGCTGCACAGGCACGTGCAGTGCCAAGGGCAGTGAGTCCAAGGCAGTCCTGTCCTGGGGGTCTCTCCTGAGGCCACATGCCAATGGTGATGGACACATGCTGTCTGACCTTGGCTGTCCCAACAACAGTGACCCCACCTCATGTCCTGCCAGGCCTCTGCCCTGCTTGGCTCCGGGTCCCCACCACCACACGGCCCCCTGCTCCTGAGACCCCATTGGAGTGCCTGTGACCCCACCAGGACCCTGCCTATCCCCGGACCGTGTCCTCCTCCCACCTGCCTGCCCCACCGTGCCCACAAGAGGGAGTACTCATCGGCATATGCAGCAGGAGCCCAGCAGAATGGCTCCTCGTCAGGAGGTGGGGGGAGCCTCCTCCTGGGTCCCTGGGATGAGCTCTGGGGTGGCACTGTCCAAGGCTGGCACAGTGCCCTGTGCCAAGCTGGTGGTATCCCGCTGGCTGAGCACCACATCCTCATCCACTGAGCCCTGCTTCTGGTCATCGTTGAGAGGGTGGAGCTCGGCAGAGTTGAGGATGTGGACTGACCCGGTGCCAGGCTCCTGGCCCAGAAAGGCATGCAGCAGGGTGTAATAGAGGCAGATGGTGTCGATTGCCCCTGAGTGCTGCATGGCTTCCCGGTCCCTGTGATAGCCCTGGCAGAGGTCTTTGACCTTCACGCACACCTGCTCTTTGGTGGAGGTGTGGTCCCTCTCTGCCAGTGCCTCAGAGATGGACCTGTACACCTCCCGGTTCCTCTGGCTCCCCTGGAACAGGGCGTGTATATCCTCATCCCTGGGTGGTAGTTAAACCACTCTCCCAGTCAGCAACAAAACAAAACATGCTTCTGATTCCCCACACTGGTCATCACTAAGCATAACAAAATAGAAACAGCCCCCTTTATTGCACATCAGCTCCTCTGGTCTGCACCTAGCCACTGGGTGTCTTAAAGAAATAGACTCTCCTGACCCCAAAGGTTCAGCCACATCACCCAGAACAATATAGGCTTGGACCTTACCCAAAATACCACACTGGCAGCCAATCGTTTAGTAATTATGACTAAAGGTTTAATAAAAAAAGAAAAGAAACAAAATATGAGAGATATTAAAGGGTCAAAGTGAAGCACATACATACATACAAATGAAGAGTCCATATAAAGCAAGTCCTTGAAGAATTTGGAGTTTTCTGTGAGAAAGCTTTGCCTCATTCTCTCTACCAGTCTCTCTATCCAAGAGTGATCTTGGATCAGTTTCTGAACCTTGGATCTCCCAGGTGGCTGAATAACCTTGGCATCTTGTGCCTTTTTGGTATTTGTATTGGTTATTTAATCGTTAGTGTACAATGCCAATCTGAGTCCTGCTTTTCCTATTCTTTCTGCCTTTTAAAATTCTACTTCAAACATTCACTCTTCACATTTTCCTTACATCCTGAAAACCTCTATGGCTGATTACTACTTGACTTCATATGTTAGCTCCAATCATTCAACAGCTGAGTGACATAACCCAAAGCCAAATAAAACAGGATGCATACACTCCATCTTGAAATGTTGGTATGCATTACGGATGTGATTATCAACCAAGTCATAAATGCGAGTCCTGGGAATTCACACCTCATTCTCTGGTAATGAACTGTGGTTTCAATATGCTGGAATTCCACTAGCTGGTTACTAAGGTGTGAATGTTACAAAATCTGGTATGCCCTATAAAAATCACACAAGTCCAAAGAGAAACTCTTTCCCACCAAGCTTATCTCCATAAAAAAGTTAGGCTATAGTAAGTTTTTCCAAGCACTTTCAGTCCCATATACAACACTTATACAGGGATAGTGATTTACAGTGCAAGAAATAAACTTCCAAACTTGAACTTTTGGGACTGCACCAGGGACTGCTTGTCCAAATTCCAGATTCAACTCTTTATAATTTATCTTAGTTAGAAACGGCGTAAATACAGTGGGGGGGGGGGAGAGAGAGAGAGAGAAAATAAATTAAATACTGCCACATTTGAATAGCACATAAAATGATTGGCATTGAAATTATACTATAATATAAAATACACCAAGTCTAAATGCTTAACCAAGCCCTGATTTGACAAGGTTTTATTGTTTTTCGTCTGGGTCTAGAAAGGTTGCCTGATTCTGCTCTTGTTTCAGGGCAACACAAGAGGTAAAGAGGCAGAGATGTGTATTGTGCATGCACATCCCTACTGTAGAGTCACAACTGTTACTTAAGCAAAGTTGCCACACGGTATGGTGATACTGATTAATAACACCATGTCTGTGAAATCTTGTGAGATATGAGCAGAAGAATAAAGCACCTTTGACCACACTCTTCAAACAGATGGTGAACAGGATCACATCATCTCTACGCTTATATAGCATGATTTCATGAGGTCAGGAAGAAAAGTCTAACCAATTCACCTTCCCTTCCAATGCCTGCTACAGATTTATTTTTCACATTGTGAATTTCTATTATTATATATTGGTGTTTAGCCCCCCCAAAATGTGTTACAGTCCATACATTATAACTAAAAGTCCAGAGGCTGAAGAACTTACGCTAACATTTCAGATGTAGGGCAATGAGTTGAAGCAGCATAACAGTAGAAAGGGGATAGGGAGGAAAGATAAAGGTTATTGTAGTGAGATCATTCAGTTGAAGCATGTGTTCATCATTTTTTGAAACATCATGTTAAATAAAAAATAACTACGTTAAATTATAATGTTGCCTATTCAACTGTAATTCCGTCCCCTTGGGTATAAGTATTTTGATATCATCTTTAATTACATGATTCTATACTATATTTTCCAGAGGATTCTTTTCCAACGAGCCACTCTGCTGGACAGGATCAGCAACGTGCATTGTGCATAGCTCTGCCCCTGTTTCCCCCTATGCTGCTGTGGGACTGAGGATTCTCCTTCATTAGAAGACTCCTAAGCTATTGCCTTACAGCATCTTTAAATCCACCCCTTTCCCCCAAAAAAGGACTGCATTTACTTTCAAGAAACAATGGGGTTGCAAATTCAAGGGAGATGTATCACTAACAGTTTTTCTGCATTTATTTATTATCCTGGGTCTTTCAATAGCAAACCATGAGGTCAACATTTTATATGTAGAAATACCCATTCATACAGATAGGTGGAAAAACAAAGATCTTTCCTTTCTTACTCAAGGTCAGTGGAAGACAACATCTAGCCAATCTGACCACAACCCTACATGTCAGAGATGGGCAGGGGTTAAAGTAAGGGGGATGCACTGGAACACTGCCTCAGGACCATAATTTTTAGGTGCCAGCATTCCAGGGCCCCTAAAAATAGAATAATGGGGCAGAACGCAGCCCTGTAGTGTGCCGGTACTTTCACCCTTACTATCTCTGTGCAGAAACTTCCCCCGATTTGCTCCACTCCCAGCAAGCCCAGCAGCCCCATCCCTGTGCCATGCACTCTCGGCCCACCACTGCCTTGCAGTCTCCGCTCCTGGCCACACTGCTGATGCTGCTTGCTTTGCCACTTGGAGAGCCTGAAGGGGAAGCACAAGGTGCTGCGTCAGTGGGAGGTGGTGGTGGATCAGTGAGCCAGGGACCAAGGGTGTGAATGAAGGGGTCAAGAGCAGTGTGAGTTGCTGGAACAAGGGGTTGGGATGTGGGGAGTGGAGAGGGGTGGAAAGGAACTATGAAGGGCTGGAGTGGAGACTGGGTGAGGGGATGAAGGAGGTTGGGGGGCTGAAGTGAGGGCTAGAGAGGCAGGCAGCTAGGAAGTGTGGAGGGGCTTGGGGGGCAGAAGGGGGTGGAGTTGGTGAATAGGGACGAGGGGACTGAAGGATGCTAGGGAGGTGTATAGGGGGTTGGGGGGCTAAAGGAGGGTGAAGTGAAGATGGAGAGCTGGGGTGGGGGGTTAGGAGGGCTGGAGTGGGGACTTGGGGCAGGGAGTTTAGGGAATGGGGATGGGGACTTAGGTAGACATGAGGAAAGAGGGATCTGATGTGGGCACTACTGGACAAGGTTGAGGTGATGTTGTGGATTTGAGGCTGCGCTTCATTTTTGAGGGAAGAGCTGTTAGGACTCAAAAATGCCTCTCTGGGCTGGTGTCCGCACACACATGAAGGGGGCCTGGACAATACAGGAAGGGGGCCTAGAGATTAGGAGGGTTCCAGGGCCCATCAAATTATGCTTTAACCACTGGTGATGGGATATGCTTTGATCTACTGATTCTTGAATCAGTGTGACCAGTCATGTTAAGCCAGTCATGTTAAGCCAGTGTGACCAGTCAAAGTTAAGCAAGTGCTTTCACGCCCTTGATGAATCATGGTGAAAGAGTGAAAAGAAAAAGGGGTGAGAGAAAGAGGCTCTCTCCTTCTAACAAATGAAACACAATGAGCACTGAAACAGTCCTCTGCTTTGTGGGTGATGGCCTGCAATTGAGTCAAGTCCCTCTTGTTAATAAAACACAGTCTAGCTGAGAAATTTTCTAATAATCATGTGAAATTAAAGTTCTATGGCTGACAACAAAATTACAATTTACTGTTTAAAGATGCTCGTACTTATGGTTACTGAGAGACAAAGACGACAAGAAAAAGGAACTAAATCTGGAACAAAAAGGAAGGACCATAAATTTACATCCAATCTTAATTCAATAATCAGCCATTAAATCTGCACATTAGAATCACTGTTAAGGTGATCATTTCTGCCTCTGATCACCATATTGTTTGACCCAGAGACAAACAGGTAACTGTTCTGTCATTTGACACAGATCACCAAGAGTACTTGTAGACAGCCTGCATCAACTGCCATTTTGAATTTCATGTAATTTGTGAAGAATCTTCATCCATTCCATTGTCTGTTTCGTACTTCGAACAATACCCAAACTTGCATTAACTCCTCAGGATATAAAGCTGATTGTTATAAAGCTAGTTTCCAGAACTTCACCCTTTAAGAGATTCACAGTTTCTCTGTATTTGTGTAGCTCTGGCTGCTATGGTAAGATATGCAGTTGGTGAATCACAGGAGGGGAAGCAATGCCACATAGGTCTATTCTGATCATTTCACCTTTTTATCCTTAGACTATATAGAGATCTAGCATGTTAGTAGCTGCAAAAAACTAAAGCAAGCATTGCTAAAGATAATTTGATGACTGTTCTCCCCCTCCCCTACGATCCCATCCAGAATACTATAGGGTGTGTCTACATTTACAATTTAACTTGAATTAATGAGGATTAAATTAATGCATGGCCACACTGGCTTTCATTAATTCAAACTAAGGAATTCCTTCATTTGAATTAATGAAAGCTTACTTCAAAGTTATAAAACCTCACTTAACTTTGAAGTACGGATTAATTTGAATTTACTAGTTCGAATTAACACAGTGTAGCCATGTTAATTCGAATTGACCATTAATTCAAATTAACATTTTTTTGATCTTCCTCCCTGGGTGCCTTCCTCTTTCTATATATTGGGTGGGGGCACAGCCCTTTCTGAGGTCCATCTTGCCACACCTCCCATGGTGCCCATCTCCTAATTCAAACTAACAAATCCTGTCCATGGACATGCTAATTTGAACTGGGTTTCTAGTGAGGCCATGTTCATTCAAATAAACTGAATTCAAACTAAGTTAATTCGAACTAATCTAAGTGTGGACATAGCCATAGACAGTAATAAACTTGCTGGATTAACATTTCTTTACCAGAAATTAATGCTATCTATGATAGCCAGCCTTAATTGTTTTCAACATTTTGTTGCTACTGTAGTTCCCTGTTTGAGCTATGGTTTATATCCTCCATTAAACAGGTAAACGATACAGTGCACATTTCATTGGGGCCAAAGTCAGTAAGATAAATACTATGCCTTCTTCCCTTCCCACAACACCCATGTACTCTCTTTGGTTTTGCCATTTCTGTTGGACCAAAATCTAGGAGTTAAGCAATAACAGCTTTCTCTACAGTTGGAGATGAATGTGATATAAAAATACATGGGAATAAAGAGCAGAGAAAAAGCCCCTGTTAACCCAAGGGCTGATACTTTTCATTTTAATGCTCTCCTCTACCTACACAATAACATCAGTGATGAAAATACCCTTCTTTATCTTATCTGAAAACTCTCACATGCTACTGGCATCATTTTCCAAGAAAAAATGGTCGTTGATATTCCAAAATAGACTGCATTTGGTGGACACTGTTGTTATGAAAAATGGTGCTTAACTTTAGGAATGTTTCTATTCCCTGGTGACAGGGTATGAGTAATTTACACAACATTCTAAACCAATAGGAAATAAGCAGCTATCCAAAATGATATTAGGACACAGTAACAGGTGCTACTAACAGCTTTTAATTTCATTATAGGCCAGGTCTACATCTGGAGGGCTTCATCAGTATAGATATACTTTTACTATAGTCTAACTATACTATATACTTCTGCCAGAACGGTTTATTCCAGTCCCTCCCAAGTGAAACAAGCTATGCTTGCAAAAGTTTAGTTTTTCTGGTATAACTGTGTCTACACTAGGGGCCTTTGGTGGCACCGTTATGTCAGTTAGGGATTACAGCTTTCGCCAGCAAAAGTACGTACTGTAGAACTGGCCTTAGGTAATGGTCTATTATCTGCAATACCATCCTAGAAAATTAAAAATAGAATGTCTTTCTCTACTGGTTTTGGGTTTGATCCAGCAAGATACTTAAGCATATGCTCAGCTTTTAGAAAGTTGAGTAGCCCCAACATTCAAGGGAACTACAACAAGTCTATTGAGATGCTTAAAATTAAGTATGTGCCAAAATACTTTGTTGAACTGGGCATTTGCCTCCATTTATTAACCTTTTATTCTACTGCCCTTAGCAAAGCAGAATAAAGAATGTCTGCTTTTCATATCTGCATGATGAATTATATCAACAGGAATGTATGTGCAATTATGGGAATGGTATTAGTTATCTGCTATTGCAAACCATCAAGGAATTCACACATTGAGTGAAATCCTTGTGTCAGCAAAGATTTGCCATTGACTTCTGTGTGGCCAGGATTTCACCAGCTATATCTCTGAAAAATCCTGAGCTTTTTGGAAGCTTCCCTGAAGCCCTCATCCAAAGTCCACTGAAGTTAATGAACATATACCGACCTATTTTTTTCAACAGGTCAACAGATCCTGATAGCCAGATGTGAGCTCTTATACCTAATATGGGAAAGATAAATCCATCAGATGTATGGCTGTAACAACAATAACATAAGTTCTTAACAGAAGTGTTTCATTCTAACCTTTATTTCCTCTAATTTATTTAGAATTTTTGAAAACAATGAGCAAAAATGGCACCGACATTACCATGTGAGAAAAAGTGAAAAAAAATTTAAAATTCTTGTAAACATTTTTGAACAGATCCAGTAAGCTGAAATAGCCCACTTTAGGAAGTGCTTATGGTTGTTCTGGTAAAAACTAGATTCAATTTGGCCAAATTATGAACCTTTGAAATTGCAGGCTGACTGTATGCAGTCAACACCAACTTTTTTTTCTTGTTAAGCTAATAAAAGGTTCTCACAAGAAACATGCATGTGTGCATGAGTCAGCTTTGTAGTGAAAAGGTAATAAAGGTGTACATTTCATGGAAATCATATAATCAAAGTAAAGCATATGCACAAACTGGCAAGGCTAAGGGTGCATGTGCAACTTTACTATGTCCAGTATTTCTAAAAATTTTATATAGACTTAATAATGCAACCTTACCATTCTTTACCTTAATTTTTATTGGAATACATATATAGTGCATAGACTACCAAAGACAACTGGGTCAATTAGAAATGGATTTTGCCCGCCTTTGTTGACTGAAACAGAACTGAAACCTTTGGACCACGCTACTAGCAAGTTTTATACAATCCTGAGACTATTATGAAGGGAAAATAAATCTTGTCTCTTCCTTAAAGCCCCATGTGTCTCTAAAATTGAGAAGGAATGCATGAAACAGTGCATCATAAACTCTGTTCTCTTGTGCATATGCAAGTACATTGGCCGATTCTGCATTTAAGAATAATTAATAAGGGAATGAATTGTGGTGTGCTTTTTGTTCTCTCCATGTTTCTTTGACTCTAAGTTGCACAACCTAAAGAGCAATTTACCAGTCATTCTCTAATGATTTAGCATGTGTGTAACTAGGGAAGGAAGAGGAGAGGTTATACCACCCTGAAAAAGTACTTTCCCTTGGCCTATTCTCACCTGCATTATTCCTCTTACCTCTTCCCTCCCAGACTGAATTACTGGTGGTGTGCTGTGAGCTATGCAGATGTTTCTCATGCTTTACTGCAGTATTATTTTTGTCAGAGGCTTCTTAGAGCAGATGTTCCTTCTGTGTGTATACACCCACTTCCCACTGCAAACACTTAAACTACACAAACAGCAGATTGTCTTGCTTCTGTCATGCTGATCAAAAAGGGAAAATGCTGTTGGTTTTCTCTTCAGATTGCTTAGTGGCTCTCATTTCTTCTTCACTAGCCCCATTTGTGGCAGATGTCTTCTTTCTCTGAGGTTCCTAAGATTTTCCCTTGTATCTTACCTTTTATTCTAAGAGTTTATCTTTTAAACTTTGCTTCCTCCTGTATCTCCATAAACCACTGTCTTCACCTCTGCTCTCATTGTCAGTCTCTTCAGTTGTGTCCGCCTCCACTCTCAAAATTCACTAAGTTACTTTCAACGTGGGCCTGGGTGGGCACAGTTCTATTGACTAAAATGGAATTGCTCTTCCATGGATACAGCAGAATTTGGGCCAACATCTGCATGTCCTTCAGCTGAGGCAATAAGCAGGAGCCTTGTGATTCAAATAAAGACTCCCCACTGAGGAACCAAAGGGTTGTCTTGTCTTGTGTGAACCAACAGAAGCCATAGCAAGCTGTCTCAATTGTAGCATTATGAATCCTTACTTAGAGTTCAAAACCACAAGTCAGATCCTCCCCAAAAAATCACAAAGCTGACTTATAAGTGATAAAGTGTATAGGTTTGTGGCCTGTCTCCTGATATCTTTACACCCATCAATGTGTGTGCACATAAACATGGAAAAATGGTCAGACAATTGACTCATCTAGTCTAAGACCCTGCCCTCAGACAAATAAGGAGTCCTGTGGCACTTAAAGACTAACAAATTTATTTATTGCATGAGCTTCTGCAGGAGAAAATCCTTTTCATCAGACGCTTTGAAGATGGGAGAACTTACAGAATGGGCATGCAATAAATAAACTTGTTAGTCTTTACGTGCCACAGGAGTCCTAGCTGCCCCTTTGGATCTTGTTCACAGACACTGGCCAGTGATAGGCACTCCAGAGGAAATGAACCAATCAGGGCAATTATCAAGTGCTCCACACCCTGTCTTTCAGTTCATTCAGTCCAGCTTCTGGAATTCAAAGCAGTAGGGACACCCCAAGCATAAGGCTGCAACCCTTCTGCCTTCTCCACTTTACCAAGATATAGTGAGGTAGTTCTCCACCTGTGGTGGCTTGTAGCCTAGTAAACACACACAGCTGCAGCCCATGTGACATCTTCAGGGCCATACAGGTAGTACATATATTGTGTGGATGCAGCTACATACACAGAGAGCTGCATATGTGGCCCACAATGGTAAGCAGGTTGAAAACCATGGATACAGAGTATCCCACTTAATAAATCTTCCCTTCAAGGCTGTAGCTATCCAAGCCACATGCTTCCTCTGCACCTGTCAACTTTTCTCCAGCTCTTTGTTTAAAAACTCTTCTACAACCTTTTTAAATTTTACATTCCAGCAATTCCATTTTGGTTCAGTTTTGGTTTAGGTGGAGGCATCCTTCCTGTATAAGCTACCCTTTCCCAAAAGATTCCCCAATTCCTCATAAACCTAAAACTCTCCCTACATCATTTTTCATCTATACATTGAGATTGTGCAAATGTACTTGTCTTCCTGATCCTGCATGTAGAAAATGTAACCAAAGGGCCTGAACTTTAATATTCTACCTCACAGCTTAAACTTAGTCTACAGGACCTCTTACTTTCAATCATTTCATAGTGAAAATTCAGACTTAAATGCACATATAGAGTTATCTCTTGTTCCCACAGACTCAGATCCTCTCTCCAGTGCTCTGAAATGTGCCTCTCTGAATTCTCAAGCAAGGAAGATGCCCTTATATTCCTCTCAATTCCCCTTCCCTATCATCATGCTGTCTCTTTCCCCATTCAAATCCTTTCTCCTCACAGTCTCTGCCAATGTTCCCTCTGAGGCCCGAAGGCAGCAGAGCAACATATGTTGCTCACTGCGTGGGCCCCCCATCTTCCTCCCCCCCTCCCCCCCCCTTGGCTGCCCCTGTCCTGGCCCCCATCCCCCCCCCCCATGTCCCCTTACCTTGCTTCCAGAGCAGCATGGCCTGGCCCCCAGCCACTCCTCCAGCCGGAGGAGCTCTCATGAGCATGCGCAGAGCCTCTGCACATGCTCAGTGAGAGCTTACTCCAAGCAGGAGTTTTAAAAACTCCCAGCTAGGAGCAGCTCTCAGCTAGCGGGAAGACTTTGTCTTCCAGCTGGGCAGGGACCACAGCTGCTGGCCATGCGCAGCCAGCAGCGTTCCCTGCACCAGGCAATGGCTGGGGCTGCACAGCCATGCAGCTTAGAGGGAACACTGACTCTGCCATACCCTTACATATTCCCCTACTTTTTTCAGTTCTTTTCTACACCATGAAAATTACCTGTTGCTGATAGCTGGTGTGGCAGAGTGAATGCTGACATGGTTTAATTGAAAACATAGACAAGGGCAAATGGTGTCCAGCAACAAATCAGAAATACTCATTACAATTTTGTAGCATAAACAAGGCTTCCTGTTCCTGCAGCCCACAATCTTCTTGCTTGTCCCATACCATCATCTGTGCTTCTGTCCACTTCACATTCTGTCTTCCTGATTCTCTATGTGTGCTCTTCCCTCTCACAAACACAGTCTCCTATTGCTGCCTGCCATTTCCCCCACCTCCATGTTACTTGTCTAGCCCATACATAGGGTATATCTACACTTATAATTTAGTTCTAATTAATGAAGATTAATTCAAACTAAATTAATGTATGGATATACTGGCTTTCATTACTTTGAACTAAGGAACTCCTTAATTCAAAGTAATGAACACTTACTTTGAAGTTATAAAACCTCGCTTAGCTTCAAACTAACCGTTAATTCAAACTCAGTAGTTTGAATTGAGCCAATGGAGCTGTGTTAATTCAAACTAATGGTTAGTTTGAATTAACACAGTTTGACCTTCTTCATCCCAGGGTGCCTTCCTCTATGCACTGGGTGGGGGCATGGCCCTTCTCAAGGGCCATGTTGCCACACTTCCCATGGTGCCCCCCTCCTAAATCAAACTAGCAAGTCCTGTCCATGGACATACTAGTTTGATTGGGGTTTCTATTGACATGCGGCATGTTAGATTGAATTAACTAGTTTGAATTAAACATTATTAGTTTGAATTAATTAATTTGAACTAAGTTAATTTGAACTAACATCCTAAGTGTAGACATAGCCATGGTGAATAAAAGACCGCCATCTTCTTGTAGGGTGGTCTGATTCAACTTTACTTTCACATGCAAAGACTGTAGGAGAATGACAGCTATCTTAACAAGGGATTGTTTGTGGCTTTTTTTGTCAGTGACAGGAAAATAAGATTATGGCCATTTTGGCTAAAAGCAAATAAATAAATAAATAAATAGAGTCTGAAGAGAGACAGCAGGACAATATAAGAACCCTAAGAGCTAGCTGCCCAAGTACGCCTAGACAAATAAATCTGTAAAGTAATATGAACGATAAGTATGTAATTATTGTGACTTTTGCAACTGGAAGATAATATCTGCATAACTGAAAACTTTTTTTTAGTTACATATGAAAGTGGGTGTATCATTTAGTAAGTACAGTATAGTACCACAACAGTTGTGGAAATAGTCTCCTAGAATTAAATGCAATCTTATTTTCAGTGTTTATTCTTATGTATATATGACTCTCTTACATATTGCTGATAGATACAAAAAACAAGGTATTACATGCTAATGAATTAGTGATATAGCAAAGCACAGTGTCAGATCTCCTTTCCCATAAATTATTTCTTACATAACCCAGCCCTACTTATTGTTATACATGCTAGAGCAGTACTTTTTAAGTCAATAGTTTTGTGACATTTACAATGGCCATTTTTAATATGCTGCACATATACAGTCTAGATTACTAGTGTTGCCAGCTCTAATAGCTGGTACTTTTCTCCAAGCCTGAACTCATGGAGGCAAGTGATAAAGTGACAATCTCAGATCTCATTTTTTAAAAAAATAAGTTTTATGCTTTCACAAGTGTGCAAAGCTAGAAAGCAAGTATCCTAAGGGCTAAGAAACTAGGGGGGCAAAACAAAAGAACCCAATTTTTTAATTTTTTTTCTAAATCTTGATTTTTGAACAGCTGAAGTTGGCAATACTGAGTCACCTAAACACATCTGACAACTGTGCCATGCTACCATTCAAATATAGTATATCTCTTTTGAAGCCACAGAATGAGTGAGTAGTAGTCTGGAATAGCATCCTTTAGACCTATCTACTACTCTAAACAATAGCAATAAAACATTTTTAAAATTAAATGCAGTATTTCAGGAATGTATGAAGTGAGTCAAGAGTCAGTTTAAAAAAAAATGGCTCAATTGCCCTAATGGAATTTCCTTTGTCCATCTCCACCCAGTTCACAAGAAAGAGGAGCATGCTCAGTTTCATTCTGAGATGCCTTGTGCCATCTTCTGGATTTTGACTGTAATTGGTAGTAGCAGTAGTCTGAGTTACTGCCCAGCTTGCTCATAGCTTGAGGTGTTTCTTCATACTTGTAGCACCAGTTTAAACACGGGTTTCCTACTGTGTAAGACAATTATATTGCACTAGGCCCATAATAAAGATTTTTAACTGTGAAAATTAGTCTTTGGTGAATAAGAATTATTCTGCTAGCTGCTAGAGAGACTCAGGTAAATGCAATGACATCCACATGAGTAGGTTATTGTGTTAGCGTTAACATTTGACTATTACTGTTGTATACACAGCAGTGTGCACAAATGTTACTAATTTTTTATCACTTAAGAACAAAGAGGTAATTATATTTAACCTTTTTCTCCCCAAGAGGTCTAAACAATCATATGTCACCAGGTTTGGCAGTTAGTGATATAAATGTTTATTTAGGCAGTAACTATATCTCACTGAATATAAAAGAGATCTGAACTAGTTCAAAGACATACTTGGGCCATCATTAACTCCAGTACCCTCACTGCCTGGTCATTACCAGATTATTGCTGACACCAGCAAATCTGGCGTATAGCCATGTTCTCTGAGACAAATATCTGAAATTAAATTCCTGGAAGCAAGCAATGGAAGGCTAACCTCATAGCTGCCCAAGAATAAAGATACAAATGACACTGGAATATCCCAGGCCCCCATATATCACCTTCACCCCCTTCTAAATTCTATCAGACAAAAGAGTAACCCTCGATTTAAATCTAGTAACCCTACCTTTCTCATAATTTACATAACCTCCTGCCTATGTGACTCCTGTTTTTTCTCAAAAAAATTAATGATCTCAGACTATTAAGACTGAAGACAAATAGCCACATTCTTTTCTTTGAGCTACACCAGTTAACTCTGGAGCATCGCCACTGACTTTAATGAATTAAACTGGATTTACACCAGTGTAGGGGAGAACCAAAACCAGAACCTGGTGTATATAATAGGAGTGTCAACTTGCTGTACTCATAAAATAGGACTGAGGAACTAGAAGTCATTCTTCCTTGGTCAGTTCAGGACTGACATATAACTCTTATACCTACTTTTAAGAAATAAATTTTTGAAACTTTCATATGATACTTTGTATTGTCCTAGAAATGACACTATGAGTTTAATATTTCAATAGAATTTAGACTATTAGCTGAGGGTGTACTGTTTGAAAGACAGAAAATACCTGTGTAGATGCACTAATGCAAAAAGCACAATGTACCCTTCAATACAAACTGTCTAATTTGCTTACTAATTTAGGAGCATGCTTAGCCTCAGGGACAGAATGGACTTTGCAAGCACCTATACATCCTAACAAACCTTATCATCTAGATAAAGATTTTTTTCCTAAGTGAGAGAGATATGGAGTAGCTGCCTCAAGCAGAAATACTACAAAACTCATTAGCCATAATAAAATTAAATTTGTGCTCTCCAGATAATTTGAAATTATTTTGTCCATGAATCTTTGTTCAACAATGCTGCATGTTTCTTCCCACTCAAATATTGTTCTTGCCCTCAGTTTCAGTGCCTCAGAGGTTGGCAGTTTAAGTTTCTCTCGCTGACTAGGCACAATCCCTGCAATCCAAGATGGGGTGCTTTACTTCAGCTATATTGAAAGTGCACTTTCATAAACATGTTCTGAAACACAAGATTGAATTCTTCATTGCTTAGCATACTGTCAGGTAATTTACTTCTGTGAACATTATCTTCAATCCTTGTCTATGATCAAGGTATTCAAAGCAGCATTTAGGATGGGGATGGCCCACTCCCCAGTCATAATTTAGAGCGGTCTAAGTTATACTTGGTGCCAATGATCCAAAGAAAGTGATATAGCAGCCAGGGATTAGCTGAGCATATGGAGGCCCTGACTTGTCCCATATGCAAGCAGAAAAGAGGAGAAGGATGAGGGAACTGCTCTCCTGACACTGCGCTGCTAGAAGTGCTCTTTTCATGGTTGACTATACCAGCTTTAGGGCCAAAATATGCAAGGCAGCAACACAACAAAGCTGTACTTGGTGGATACTGCAGTGCTTGCATCTCATGTAGTCTGATTTAAAAACACATCACACTCCCTTTTCAGATGTTTATGTATCCTCCACTACTTTGGAAGCTCCAGAAAGGTGAAAGACACCAGAACTCCAAAGATCTGGCTCCTCAAGTGTCTGTGACTTGAACTGCCAATGGGAGGGGCAAATAAGGACCTTGACTGACATATCGGGGCAGCCAATTGCACCTGAAACTATTTAGATGGATGAAACTGGGGCTAGGGAATTGGTTGCATGGGAACCAATTGCTTCCAACAGTAGGCGGAGATCTAGCCCCTCACTAACTTTTAGAGGAAGGAAAACAAGTGTAGAGAGAATGAAGGGGCCACAGGTTGTAAAGCTGGTCACTGAAGAGAGAGAAGTAAGTGGAATATACCTATCTTGGAAAAAAGTAGTAGTCCAGGCGGGGCTATAGGTAAATAATTAAAGAAGAATACAGGAAACAGTAAATCTGGCCCACTGATGATGTGGGAAAAAAAAACAAAAACCCTCCTCTACTTCTTTTAAGTGACAAAATGCATCAAAGTCTGGAGATGATTAATTATTTCCCCCACAATCTCACTACCCTTATGCAGTGAAAGATTGTGTTCCAGGTATAAATATAAACATCTACATTATTTCATAAAGAGCTAATGGGGTTATTGTTTGGGTAGAATTCTCAGTTACCCTTCATAAAGGAAGTCATCCAAACTCTCTAGAAATGAAAAGCAATAGGGAGGAAGAGCAGAATTTCTGCCTATTTGTTGCAGCTGGAATTGGAGTTGGAGGGGGAAAAAATGAAAACTGAGGTTTAGTTAGTATTCTGCAGTGGTAAATGACATTAAATATGGCTCAGTTTATGAGGCTGTGGATTTCTTTGTTGGGGGGGGAGTTTTTGGTTTGTTTGTTTTTCCTGTTTGTTTGGGGATTTTTTTTTTTTTTAATTTTATGTTTGCTTTAGAAGAGGACAATGTGGTAAATACTAACAATGTGTTAAGTCCTGAGGAATCACTATGTCATTTGGCCCCTTACTACCATTTATGCCAGTTCCATACCCAGCCAGTTGATTCGGTGGGTGATCACATCTAGTAAAGACTTTGCAAATATTCTGTGCAGGTGCTGTGAAGAGAGGGCTCCCCATGGAAATATGCATACTAGTCCCTGATCATCCCTGTTGATTCAGAGACTCGTAGATTTTAAGGCTAGAAGGCACCAATATGATCTGACCTCCTCAACAATTCAGGCCGCAGAACCTCCCACTCACTCTTGCAATTTCATCCCAAGAAGCTTTCACCTAAAACTGTAGCAGAGGCATGGAAAAGGAGTGTGTTTCTTTAATACTTTTTGGGATTTGTTAGAAAGGTTCTATGAGCAGTTTGTATCTCTATCTCACAATCACAGGGAGCTGAGCTATTCTAATGGAAACCCCACTTCAAAGTTATCAGTCAGAACTACTAGTTCTGGATCACTCCACACATTCACTTGTCTCTTCTTTGGAAAGAATATACCTCATTCCAAAACATCCCCCTACTGCACCATAAGAATTAAAACAGCCATCCACGATGACACAATGTGACAGACATATAATAGACTGTGGGGTGCACTTCTTTTCATCCTAGAAACTGAAGCTCTTTGCTCCAAATTAATTAACTGGCTCTCATCATTCCAGAGCGATGGGGAGAGAGGGAGCATACCACATGTGTAAACAGAGATAGAGCAGTAAAGTGACTTGTCCACGACTGTACAATGAGTTAGTGACTGCCAAGGAGAGAACACAAAAGTTTGTTGTGTGTGTCTTTACTACTGAGTTAATTCAGCTGGCTGGCACCTGGATGTGAGCAGTCAAACTGCAAAGCCCTATACAAGTAACTGTGCCTTCAGGGATGCCACACTCACCCATGGATGCCACGCTCACCCAAGGGCCATATCTCAGGTTTCTTTGTGCTGTAGTAAAGTGAGGCACTCCAGTGAAATTAGGAAGAACTTGGGCGTCCTTCTTCTCATATGAGGGGTACTGGGAGAAGGCACTAGGGTTATGTCTACACTGGAAGTTTAAGTTGACTTAACCAGGCTTAAGTCAACTTAAGCAACTTCCTGGCCACATTTGGGGTTCATTAAATCGACCTAAGCACTTGCTTAAGTCTACTTAATAACTCATCTTTATAGTTGATTTTAAGGGTTAAGTCAACTGTGGCCATTAAAGTTGACTTAATGGCTGTGTCTAAACTAGTAAGTACCAATGTCAGTTTGAACTAAGTGCATCCAATACTGCAACTAAGCCATTAGTTTGAACTAAAACGTGCACCTAGTTCAAACTAAAACACGTGACTAGTTTGAACTAAAAAGCCGGGATTAGTTCCAACTAGCCCAAAGTTAATTTGGACTAATCTTGTATTTCTTTAGTTCAGACTAGCAAGTCCAAACTAAAATTGCTGATGTGGCCATTTAAGTTGACTTTATAAAGGTGACTTAAGCCATGGGACTCATTTAAAGTCAACTGCATTAAGCTGACTTTAAATGGGTTCCCTGTCATCTTTAAGTTGACCTTATTAAGTTGACTTAACGGAACTCTCTAGTTTAGGCATAACCTAGGAGACAATCAACACTCAAATAGTTTAGCCTGCCTCCTCAGTGCAAAGTGGGCAGGTTACCAGCTGAAAGTGGCTGGAGCTTTAGCCTACAACCTTACAATATAGCCTGCTTTGAACACACCTCTACAGTAGTTGAGACGGTTGTGTGTGTGGACAGAAGGTGGATTTGGGAAAACACTTGAATAAAACTTTGAGTTAGCTTAGAAATGAAGACTGATTCCCAGTTTCCTTCTTTACTCACTCACACCATCCTCTCTCTGGTGTATGTATAACTAGTCACTTTTGGGGAGGGGTGGGGGCAATACTGTTTTCCTACAAAAATGGCTTTTCATGGAAATATTTGTTCTGATACAAAAAAATCAGTTTTCAAAAACTTTAGTTTAGAGAACTGCTTTGCTATCAGGCTAAGTGGTGCTGAGTCTATTAAACAGCTTTCTAATAGGCTGTCTGATTACTTTGGGAGTAGTTTGGAAAGCATTCAGTGTCTTCAAAGAGGGAGTACAGAAGTGGGAGCAGAAGATTTAATGAGAAAATGATCAGAGAGATGGAAAGTTGATGTCGAGGAATTTTCCAACATTATTATTTTTTTTTTCAGAATTTGCCAGTTTCTCCCAACAGAAAATATTCTCAGGAAAGAGTAGAGTTTGGTGAAACTCAGGATTCTGAATTCCAAAGGGATAGCCATGTTAGTCTAGTTCTGCAAAACAAGCAAGGAGTCCTGTGGCACTTAAAGACTAACCAATTTATTTATTGTGTGAGCTTTCATTGGAGAAAATCCCACTTTGTCAGACACTTTGAAACATCTGATAAAGTGGGATTTTCTCCCAAGAAAGCTCACACAATAAATAAATTCATTAGTCTTCAAGTGCCACAGGACTCCTTGTTTATTTTGCAGGATTCTGAATGTTTTGGGGAAAAAATGTGAAATGATTGAAATGTCTCATTATGACATTTTCTAAACAAAAAGTTTTATATTCCAATTTAAAATGACTTTTCTACTTGATGCCTGGGAAGATAGTTTCCCCACACATCTCTACTGGAGGAATGATAGAGCTCTAACGAACTTCTCAGAGCAAAAGTATTAAAACAATAAAAATGTATTCAAAGACAAAATTAACAATCTTTCTCTGTGTTATAATGCATCTTGTACTGAGAAACACTTGCGTTTACCATTGGGAAAGCCAACAAGCCACTGGATAAGACTTCCATGAGTGGAAGATTATTTTATATCTGCCTATTATAAAGATTCTTAACCCTCTCTCTGTAGGATTTGGGGCCAGTCACTGTGGGAGACAGAAATCCAGATGAGATAAATCTCATGTCTGATCCAGTATGATAATAAAATAATCATGTTTTAATAAAAGAGTGATCTTGAGGAACAATCAGTTGGATGGGATCTTGTAGGCTTCTCCTAGGCAACTCTTGTTAAAGTTCTGATATCAAACTGAAGGGAAACCTTACCTTACTTCTGATACAATCACCCTCATTTTAGATTCAACTAATACATACCTACCAGACAGAAATGTTGAAGCTCATAAAAAATACTTCTGAAAACCACTTTGGGGCCTTTTGAATTGACCAGATTACTTCAACTAAGAATAGGTTTGTTTTGGTAAAGAAGTCCCAAACAAGAACCCTCTACATCAAAGCTTTAATCCATCACCCATTTCAGTTTCTACAAGCTGAGCTCTGTGCAGTACTATCAATAACCTTGGTATATTGTTTTAGGGCACCATATAAACATTCCAAGCAAATTGCAGCTTAACATCAGTTTATTTGACAAGTGCTTCTGCCACCCTCCTTGGCAATGATAAGGCACTTTTGCTTAAGTAAGAAAACAAACAGTTATATTCCATAGTCAGTTACTTTTCTCTGCAAATGTATGATAGACAGAGTTATCACAAAACTAAGGGAATTGTCTTGAAAGGGTCCTAGTTAAAATGTTGATAGCACATGACTGCATAGCAGATACCCACAACATGTAGCCCAGTGTTACTTGTTAAGCATAGCGTGACAATATATGACCACAGTTAGCCTTGTATTACTATATATTTTTATCTGTATTCAAAATGTGATTTTTTTTGCTTGATTTCTAAATTAGTTTGTTAGACAAACTGGAGGGACTGAGACACTTCACCTCTTCAGTCAATTTCAACATCCTTATCTATGGAGGAGGCAATCACCAAACCAATGACTGCAAACTGTTAAGATGGAACAGATACAGCTATCCAAACAGAGTAGATGAGACTGGGTCTCTCTCAGTGGTTCCCAGCAGGGGCGTCGCTGGTGCCAGGCACATGGGGCCCATGCCCCGAATCCCAGCACCAGTGCCCCAGGTTTCCCGGTCTCCATCCCCATCCCAGACCGGGGATCTGTGGCCCAGCCACCTGAGTCTGTCACAGCCACTCCCATCCCCATCCCCGACCTGGGGCGTGGCCTACGACCAGGGGGCGTGGCATCTGGAAAGGGAGCGGGGCCTGGGCCAGTGCCCTGGGTCCTTTCCCGGGGCAGTGACACTCCTGGTTCCCAGGCTTTTCAGTAACATGACACATTTTAATGAGACAAACAATTCAATGGCACACCCATTAGTTTAGCTCTACTGATTGCTCATAAACATCAAATTTATGTACATTTGCTACAGTTACAGTCTTACTAGAGAGGTTTGCAACATAGTTCATACAACAAGCTAAAGAAAGACCAAATGCATTAACATTTCAATCCACTGGGGAAAAAAGTACACATCATCTCAGTTTTGCCCTTTGGTCATCTGTGTTTAGAATGTTCACATTTAATCAAAAGACCAACTTTTAATTTGATTAATTTTCTTGAGTTTTATGAATTGTAATTTTGGTTGGCTAGAATAATGTTTAAGATGAACAATGTTTGTTTTATGCTGATTTTCATTATCTTTGTACAAAATTTCACAGAACACTTGAACAGTTCTCAAGGCACACCAGTGTGCCACAGCACACCAGTTGAAAATCATTGGTCTATCTCCTTGATATACCTGTCTGAATCCTCAAACCTATGAAGTGAGAAACAAGGTCTGAGTCAAGTACCTGAACCCAGTTGGGCCTTCAGGATGTTAAACAGTTGACACACAGGGAGTAGTGTACGTGGGTCCCAGTCTAAGAGTGGAAGAATCCTGAGATTCCACCTCAAAACAGGTAAAGGCCAAGAGGACAAACATCTAAGGGAGTGTTCTCACTGACAGCAGAAAGAAGGTAGCAGTATAAACTACCTTTGTAAAGCGATACATGACAAAGACTGAACTAATCATCTTTTTCCCTAAAACATACCTTCTTTCCAACAATTGGTAACTCCAGCATGGCAAACAGTTCATCTCTCATTAGTCTCCATTGTGCAAACTCAGTTTTACTAGTGTCTCTCATCTTCACATTCATGATCATATGGCTAGCTTGACCTCTTCCTCACACTCATGATTATGTGTCTAGCCTTATGCACTCTCCCTTAAGCCTGGCAGAAACACTACAGCAGACCTGACATGCTATAGAAGGTGTTGGTGCACAGACACGCTACACAACACATTACATGCCTGATCTTGGACTTCCATTCCTTCTGTTTGGACATTCATTTTCTCCCATAATCTTCAGTGTGTAGTTAAGCAAATCAGAACCATCAATTATGCCTTATCAAATTTTTGTCTGTGACCTTCTAGTATATGTGCTACTTGCTATTAGCTAATGCCATACAATTAATTTCTTCTCAGTATTCCTTCTGTGCTCAACAAGTGGCAGTGGTTGTGGCCAAACCATCTTTTCAATGTAAACCTTCCCGCTCTAACATGGGAATAAAATCACTACAGATCTATTATTTCTCGGAACTGGATATTTCAATTTGCATAAAATATTCTACATTTGACATGGTGCCAGGAAGAAACACCTAATGCCCATTCTTCACATTGATCTTGCGGTGGCATTAAGAATATAAGGAATCACCAGACTGGCCTTAAAACTATCATTCCCACCTTTTCACTTCCCAGTTCCTTGCTTGATTTACAGTTCCATGACTCTTTGAGAGCCCTGTCAATGCAATGACCAGGATAATGGACAAAAGGGAATTTTTTTACATGATGTAATTTCACATTAAGCAGGATGGTTCAAAGGTTGTAATGTAAGGACAACTGTATATATTACAACCCCTAAATTGGTTGAAAAATGATGATTTGAGTCAAAATTTAAATAAAGACTTAAGTCAATCATCTCAGGGGAATAGTATTCTTGTATTCAAGTGTCATACAACTTTACATCCACACATAAAAAATTGTACAGACAGAACCATTACAGGGACTTTGCTAGGCTAAATTTAATGGAATTAGCTCAAAACATTTCTATTTACAGACATCACCAAATCTGCAGATTTCCTTTGAGTCCCTTTTCTTATAATTTACAATATTCCAAAGAATCCTACTTCTGTGATAAAAATATTCAGTGGAACGTTCTCTTTAAACTTATTCAAAACAGACTTATTTAAAAGGAAATATTAGTATAATTGTAATGATGTTAACTAAGTAAAATACTTCAGTAAATACCTTTCCCAGTATTCCAGGTCTCCTCCAGCATACTCATACAAAAAAAACAAAAAACAAAAAACAAACCATAGTGAGGTCTGAACAACAGAGTTAAAATAGACATCATCTATGCAATAAGATTCCAGGCTTGCCACTCTGTCTGGGTTTCACTCTGATATCCAAAATGTCTGCTGAATCAGTATGAAGCAATGAAAACACCTAAAAGTATAGTTCAGAGCTGTCTTTGCTTAGAATATTACCAGATTCAATCATCAATTGCATTCTCAGTCTGTTACATCCAATTTTTAAGTCCTTAGTCATATTGACTTTATGAATTATTCCTGTGTGACAGTATAGGCAACCACAGTAAGGCTTAAAATCATAGAACATAGACTTACAAGAGACCACAAGTTTCATCTAGTCTAACCACAATCTGTTGTGTCTAAAACATGCAAGCAGGGGTTAAAGTAAGCTGGCATAGCATTCCAGGGCCCACTATTTTTAGGTGGTCAGCGTACTGGGTCCCCTAAAAGTAGAAAATGCAGCTGGAATGTAGTATTCTGCATCCATTTTCTAGTTTTAGGGGCCTGCTGAATACAGCCCCTAAATTAGCAGGCCTTGCAACACTGTTCTGACTTGTTCCAGCAGGGCATGGACCTGCATCGGGCTGGGAGATTTTAAATCTCTCACCCTGAGCTTGCCTGACTGAGCATGCGCATACCCTCTGAGTATGCTTAGTCAGAGAAGGCTCCGGGTGAGAGCCTCAATCCGGGCCAGGGCCAGGGCCACTCCACATAGCAGCCAGATAACAGGGCCCTGGAAGTGGGGTGGTTCAGGGCCAGGCAAGCTGGCCTTGTGGGGGAAGGGCACAAAGGAGGGGGTCAGCCCAGGGCAGCAGGGGAAGATGGCATGGCATGGCAGAGGGTTGGGGAAGGGTTAGGGACCAGCAGTGAGAAGGGGGGAGAGGGTTGGAGAAAGGTTTGGGAGACCAGCAGTAAGAAGAGGGGCCGTAGCTGGAGTGGGGGGGGCAGGTGTTTGGGGGGAATTAGTTGGGGTGGGGGAAATAGCTAAGGTGGGTGAAGGGGGCCTGGACCTGCATGAGGGGGCCTGGAAATTTAGGACAGTTCCAGGGCCCACCAAATTATACTTTACCCCCTGCATGCAAGACACATAAGAACATAAGCCTGGCCATACTAGATCAGACAAATGGCCATCTAACCCAGTATCCTGTCCTCCAACAGTGGCCAATGCCAGATGCTTCAGAGAAAATGAATAGAAAAAGTGACCCATCCTTCCAGCCAGGGGTCAAAGTGGGCCGGAACACAGTGGACTGCCATTGTGGGGCCCACTATTTTTAGGGGCTCAGCATTCCAGGCCCCCTAAAAATAGAAAAGGGAGCTGGAACACTGCATTCTGGGGCTCACCATTTAAAATTAGTGGGCCCAGGAATGCAGTGTTCTGGTTCCATTTTCTATTTCTAGTGGGGTGGCCTGGCTCACATGGGGCGGGGGGAGTATTGGGGGTGCCTGAGCTGGTGGTGGGTATTTGGGTCAGGGGTGGATATTGGGGCAGAAGCTGGGGTCCAAGGTAGGCAGGTAGTAGGCTGGTGTTTTGGGGGCAGGTGCTGGAGTGTGGGAGGGGGGCCTCCTGTGCAGGAAGGGGCCCTGCCCATGCGGGAAGGGGTTCCACCCAATTAGGAGGGTTCTAAGTCCCACCAAATTATACTTTAACCCCTGCTTCCAGCCATTCCCAGTTTCTGGCAAACAGCAATCACTGCCTGCACTGGCTAATACCCATTAATGGACCTATCCTCCGTGAACTAATCTAGTTCTTTTTTTAACCCCTTTAAAGTCTTGGTCTTCCTTGGCCAACCTAGTTCTACAGATTGATTGTGCTTTGTGTGAAGAAATAATTCCTTTTGTTCATTTTAAATGTGCTGCCTATTTAGACACCTCATTTATATGTATAGTTAGGAATATGTTTTTCAATAGGCATTAATTTGCATATAACTACGTTGAATTTCATATGCTATTTTGCTGACCAGTCATTCAGTTTTGTGAGATTCCTTTGTAATTCTCAGCAGCCTGCTTTTGACTTAACTATCTTGAGTAGTTTTGTATGATCTGCAAATTCTACCACCTCACTGTCTACCCCTTTTTCCAGATCATTTATGAATATGTTGAACAGTACTGGTCCCAGTACAGACCCCTGCTGGACACCACTACCAACCTCTCTCCATTCTGAAAACTAATAATTTATTCATATCTTTTGTTTCCTATCTTTTTGCCAGTTACTGAACCAGGAGAGGACCTTTGCTCTAATCTCATGACTACTTACTTTGCTTAAGTCTCTGGTGAGGATGAGGCACCTTGTTCAAGCTTTCTGAAAATATTAATGCACTACATCCATTGAATCACTTTTGTCCACACAATTGTTGACCCCTCAAAGAAGGTAGATTGGCAATGTAGGATTTCCCTCTACAAAAACCATGTTGACTCTTCAGAAGCAAATCATACCTAGCTTATTTTTAAAAAAATCCAAAGATGGAGCTTTCACAACCTGCCTAAGAAATCTGCTCCACTGTGTCTCATGCTGCCCTCTGTGGCAAGACAGAACAACTTTCTCCATCTTTTTTATGGCAGTCTTTCAAAAATTTGAAGATTGCCATCATGTTCCCCCTCAATCTCCTTTTTTTCCAAACTAAATATACCTAGCTTCTTTACCCTTTGCTCAAATGGCTTGCATTCCATCCCTCTGATCATCTTTGTCACTTGCAGGGCTGTAACTTGGGGTTCAGGCGCCTGGGGCAAGCAGCCCCAAAGGCACCCCCCAGCCCCAATCCGGGGCCCATCTATAATGTGGCGAAGAGGGGGTTGTGACCCTTCCCTGCCACGGCCAGAGCTAGCAATGGGGGTCTCTACCCTGCTGCCTCTCGCTGCAGCAGGGGGAAGAGATCACCTCTGCTGCCTCTGGCTGCAGCAGGGGCGATCCCTTTGTGCTGCCGTGGCCAGAGCTGGAAGGGGGGATTGCTTCCCAGTGACAGCCAGAGGCGGCAAGGGTGATAGCTTCCTTGTGGCACCCTTTTAAATTGGTGCCTGGGGCAAAGCCCCTTTTTCCCCGCCACAGTTACGGCCCTGGTCACTTACCTCTAGTTTCTTTCCAGTTTCTCTACAATCTTGCTATACAATGGTGATCCAAACTGGACACAGTCCTCTAGCTGAGGCCTAACCAGTAATGAGGAGAGCATTACTATTTTCTCCTGTGATTTGCAAGCTATGCCTCTGTTAATGCAACATAAAATTGAATTTGTTTTTTTTTCCCCAATAGCATCAGCTGACTCATTCAGTAACTGTGATCCACCAGAACTCCCAGGTCTTTCTCAACAGTGCTACTGCCAATTCAGCTATCTCCTATTCTGCATTTGCATATTTGGGTTTTGTTTCCTAAGTGTAGCTCTTCAGATTTGTCTTTGTTAAATTTCATTTTGTTCTCCTTTGCCCAGTCCTTCAATTAATCAAGATTCCTTTTAATGTTAGCTCTGTCCCCCAGCTTTGTATCATCTGCAAATTTGATCAATATTCTTTCTATTCATACATCCAGGTTGTTAATAACAGCATTAAACAATACTGGATCTAGAACAGGTTCCTCACTCAAGGTGTCCTTCTAGTCTGACATCATTCTATTAATAGACATTTTCTGTTTGCATTTGTTTAGCCAATTCTGTATCAACTTAACAGTAGGTCCACCAAGCCCATATTTCTCTAGCTTACTTATCAGAATGCCATGTGGGACTGTGTTTAATGCCTTGCTGAAATCCAAATGTATTATGTCCACCAAACCACCTATTCTGTCAAAAGGCAGTAAACTGGTTTGGTATGATTTGCTTTAGTAAATCTATGCTGGCTGCTGGGGATTACCTGTTCATCTTCCAGTATTCACAAACTGAATGTTTCATATACTGCTTTAGTAGCTTACCAGGTATGTATCCATACTATGTGAGGCACCCTGGACACTTGTGATATCACACGTAACTCAACCAGTCTTGTTCTACAGCTAATTTGTATGCAACAGTTTCATTTGTTGTTTGACAGAAACAGCTGAAATGGTGATTTACCCGGCCCAGCAACCACAGTTCATCAAGTTCAATCATCACTGGGATTCAATCTATTGCCATCCAGTTTTTTAAGTTTTCTGACATTTTTAGCTTTTGATTTATTTTATAAACACAACCTTTAAACAGCATAGGCTTTCATCTACTAGTTTATTTATAAAAGCAAGGAGTCCTGTGGCACTTAGACACTCCTTGTTTATTTTGCTGAACTAGACTAACATGGCTACCCCTTCAGAAATTAGTTTATTTATATGCGTTTCATCAAATACTATGGTCTGGTGGTATAACTCCATAGACTTTGACATAGTTACTTCAGTAGAAAGTTTAGCTCCACAACACATATTGACAGATATATATTAAGGGTTAACTATCATTAACTAAATCCTAGAAAAATAATTAGCTGGATAGGCTATCCCTAAATTTTCAAAAAGCAATGAGACTAATGTGTAGTATTTTAAATAGTGTAAAGTGCAGAGATGCTAAGTATTGGCAAGAGGATTTTCCTTCTTCACCACCTGATTAACAAACCTTTATTCAAATCTTCCCAAGGCTCAGTGTGAGGGTTGAGAGAAAATTGTCAGTTCATGTTATCCTAACAAATATAACCATCTCTAATCTTTGTGCACAGGGAACAATTCTTGACCACATGGAAACAAGAATTTTTACCACAAAAATAAATCAGCAGAAAGCATTTGTTTGTACATAAGTAGAATCCAGGCTTTCTGCTCTAGATGTCACTTGCATCTTCTATTTGAACTCACAAGCCTATGGATCTGTCTCCTGTCAGATCTTTGCTTCTTTACTTGTCACAAACCAAATATGACATTTGTGCATTTCTTCAGCTTCTCTTGGCTTCATTCTCTAAAGATTCTTCCTCCTATGGGTAAGCAGGGGCAACTAGTTGATACTACATATTCAAATATAATAGTGATGAGTATTGGATAAGAACCTTTATGCTTCCCAAGAAAAAAGAAAAGAACAAAATGTGCATTCTTGCAAAATTTGGACTGGCTTCTGAGCTAATGCCAATTTAGTCCTTCTTCTTCCAGGAATTCTTTATCATTCATTTATGTCCCCCATCTACTACTCTCTTCAAATCCCAGCTTTCTCCCACCTTCCACCGCCAAAAGGTAATCAAAGACATCTTACTTTCACAGGAATGTTTTAGATATTTAGCAGATAATTTAATTCTCTTCAAAAGACATTCAGTGCTGCAGAATGGAGGCCAGATCTTTATTACAGGCAGACAGGTTCTACTTATTTTCCTGGCTCCTCAGATGTACTACTAATACACTGGCAGGCATCAATAGCAGATATGATACAGCATTAGAAACAATCCTGGCTTTTAGTAATACCTTTGCATTGCCAGACAATTATGGCCATAAAGTCCAGATTTTTTTTTAGTGGTACTGTCCCACCCTCCCTTCTGTTGGAAACCCTAATTTTCTCCTTGTCCTTCTCTCTTTGCTGTCAGCACTGCAATATCTTTAATTGTCAGCTCTGGTTAGTTAAATGTAGATCCAAAAATTTTTAAGGGAGGAGAAAATCTGGAATGCACTGTGGCCTAACTGGTCTCACTAAAGTGGTACTAACTACCCAGGACCACTTCCAATACTATCTGGCCCTCTTACAATCTCCTGCCAGTGTTTTAGAAAAATCAGGATTAAGGCAGTAAACAGAAATTCAGTTACACTTCTAAGCTTTTTTCATGGACCAAACAGTCTCCCAATTTCTCTCTCCCTTCTATCCCTCAGGAATTACATGATTCAGAACAACCCCTGTAGCTTGCTCTGGAAGGATGGTTACTTATTAGAGTCATCGGAACTAGAAGAACAAGAGCAAAGTTGGTACTGAGCTGGTACAACATATGTAACTTAGGGGTTACTTGAGAGACATAATTTTTGTGGGAAAGGGTAAAGAAGGGCAGTCTTGGAAGATGTTATAATAGAAGATGTGGTAACCCATTATTAAAATGGATAGCCGTGTTAGTCTAGTCCAGTGAAAAAACAACAAGGAGTTGTGTGGCACTTGAAGACTAACAGATTTATTTTTGCATGAGCTTTCGTGGGAGAAGATCCCACTTCCTCAGATGCTTCAAAGATGGGTGAACTTACAGAAAGGCATGAAACTAAATGCAAGGGGGTGTAAAACATAGGATCAGGTCATAAAGTACCACTCACCCTTCCTTTGCCCTCTTTGAAGCTTTATTGAAGGTTTTTCAGTGATCATAGCCCTGAAAATGTTATCAGTCTTTTCAATTTATTCATGCTGGCCTGAGCTTCTTCCAAACCTAGAGTATACCTCATCTTCCCTGATCATTCAGACAAGCTGAAAGGCTGTAGAGAGCTGGCACAACTTCGGGAACTCAATAAAAACTACTACTGATAGTTGCTGAAAGGAGGAACAATCCAAAATCTTTGTTATTTCATAAACAATAAAATTCTCCCCAGCATAGAGGATTAGCACCAGGCTTATGCAACCACTTCAATCACATGTACCACTGCAAAAAAAAAAAAAAAAGGTAGGGGGTATATAGTGTGTAGAGGCCTCATGTCAGCCCATGGCACCCAGCACCCAATACTAAGTCTTCTAAGTTCAAATAGCTTTAGCAAATCATGTAACTAAAGTGCATTCAAAACAAAACACTTACTGTTATTTAGAAGAATAGATTGAAGAAGGCCCTGCAAATGGCCATCATTATAAATAGTAAGTTCTGACTGTAGAATACAATGATGAAAATTGATCAGAGCAACTACATTTTGACCCCATTAACAATAAAATGCAACCAGAGAGCACCATGAAGAACTTAATATACATGTAAAGCTTTGAGAGCATATAGAGTAGAAATAAAGGTTGACTTAATTTTTAACTATCAAAAACAAACCAAACAGCTTCATTCTAGATGCCACAGGACATTATCAATAAAAATTAAACATATACATACCAATATAATATTTGTAAAATATGCTAAGACATGTTATAGGATATCTCCCTCATATGTAGAAATGAAAACACATTCAAACTTAAAAGCTGTCGATCCCTTTGAGGTTTGTAAAAATGTTAAATATTATTTAGAAAATGTTTTTAAAGCAAAACTAAAAGTTCTGTAAAGTTTGTGGCTGTCTGGTTATAAAAGTCTCTGTTTCTATGCACTGTCAAGGAGCAACCTGAAGATTAGGATAGCAGCTGCCAAACACAGAGTACGTCTACATTGCCAGCAATATCATCGGCAGTGCAGAATCAGTTCTGTGGGATCAACAGAGTGGCAGCGGAGACCTGCTAAATCAATCTGGAAGTCGACAGTGTTAATCCACCCCATCAAAAAGAGTAATGCTGCATTGACTGAAGTATGTTGACTCTCAACACATCACAAAGACAATACTATGGTAAGTTGAAATTAGGAAGTTGACGGGAGACACACAAACTTCTCTGTGCCAACAGTGTGGATCAAGTCATAGTTATTTAAAAAGCACCTTTCTTTTTCTCCTGGTAAAACTATAAGGATCATGCACCCTTTCTGCTGGGTTCTGTAAACATATTGTTAGACATTGTCCAGCAGGAAAAGTGTCCACTATCCAATCCTTTTAGTATGGCAAAAAATGGAAAGATTGAACTCTACGAAGGAGTCACAGAGGAACTTGAAGTCTGCAGTACACAGGTGAATAGTATTCCTGTACGCTATGCCAATCCAAGACGAATGACTATGCTTCATCAACACATTGTTCTGCAGCCTTCTATTAATAACAAATGAGGGACAAATGATACCATTCAATTAATTTCTTTGTGGTATACTTTTGGCAATTTGCAACTGATCTGTCTCCAAAATGTACTTTTTCCCACATTGCTTTGAGTTAATGACATTTAGATCAATTTTTCCTTGAAATAAGGCCATTCAACTTAAAAAGAAGGACTGTAAACATAGGACTTGTGTTATGTCTATAACTTGCTGATAAAAATGGTTTGAAAATGGAGGATGTGAGACACCTTCATCTGCGGGTGCCGACCCCTGAGAGCACTGGCTAACTTGCTTGACAGAGCCACCTACTGATGCCAGCCCTTCAGTCCAACCCCCGGGCACAGAGCCCCCTCTCTCTCCTTTCCTTGAGGAACAAAGCCTATAAAGGAGAAATAAGCAGATAGGGACACACCGGAGGCCTGGCTGGATCATGAGACACCTCTGTCTGGTGGGGTACGGGAGTACTGCATTCACTGACTACAGCTTTCATCTTCTCTTCTGAATCCAACCCTTTGGTGTGGACCTATCTGCTTCTGCAGTGGGGCAAGGAGCCAGGACCCAGCAGCCAAAACCATCTGATTGTTCCAGATAGCAGAAAGATTCTGCAACTGCAACTGCCACATACTGAGTATCCCTCTTCCTTCTTTTTCCCTGCAACCACCATTTGATTTTAGTTTTTACCAATTTTCTCCAATTTTTAAATTTTTTAATAAAAATCAAAAAATTCCTGGTAAATTAAAATAAAAATAAAACAAAAAATGACAAGCCTTAGAAATGAATTAATCCTTTGTGCAGGTAATAGCCTGCTTTATTCTTCAAACTTCAGTCTGATTTTGCGCCTGCTTAAGTCAGTATTCATTCTGCTTACTATTCCTTGGGTTAGCTACCTTCATTCTGAATGGCACTTTACTCCACCAGCAGACCCACTAAAAATGAACCCTGCATCCATTGGCTTAAGTGATGTAGAGTCAAGCTCATAGTTTATGCAGGTCAGATTCTCACATCCTTAGTCACATTGAACATTACCTTACTCTGTGAAGATCCCTGTTGACTTCAGAGGCTGGGTTTCCATTGCTACACCTTCACAGGTGTGACAGTTTATTACCTTAGGCATCTGGACATCTATTGTGACTAGCTTGTGGATGAAGGCTGCCTCTTGCCCACTCCATTTGGGACTCCCTGCTCCTCAAAGAAGGGACAGCTAGTCTTCCTAGCCCTCACATGGGCTGTATTAACAGGGCATGTGAAGCTCCTTGTACCATTTCCCAGTGAACTCTAGGCTGAACCTGGTCACTGAAAATGCATTTCTTTATTTCCTGTTCATGGCATTTGTTACATGGTATTACCCATAGAACTTCATTTCATTTGTTCAGCTCATGACCCTGATGGCAGCAACCTTGTGACTCTTACCAAGTTAATGAACTTTTGAGGCTGACAAACCTACAATTGGAAAGAGATTCTTTTTTATAATCTGATGCAGCTCTGTGGACATTCCTAATACCTGTTTATAATGCTCAGGGTTTAAGACTAAGTACCAGCTGCCTGCCAAGTAAGTTCCCATTGCCACTTATATAAATAGGCTTTTGTTCTTAGAATAAGTTACACCAGGTTTCATAAAAGCACCCATACAGTACAGATATAAAAGATTTAAAAGATATAAATAATAACCTAGAAGCCATGATTAGCATTTGAAGTCAGGATCAGCAAATTTCAAGGACAGGATCAACCAACTTTGGTAATTTAACAACTGTTTAAAATACATTAGCAATAGCTAGTTTAATCTTAGTGTAATTTATAATATATTTGAGTCTTTGCAGAAAAGAAATCACTACTACATCAGGAATTAAGCAAATAGAAGTCTTAAAATATGCATGAGGCATTTCAGAAATAAAACAATTAGTTTCCTATTTAATAAAATTGTTGAATATAAAAAATTCCCCTCTCACCCCTATGGGTGGTATGTGTCTTCCTCAACCTCGGGTCCTCTACCAGAGGCCTGGGAGTTTGAGGGTTCTGCGCAGTATCTTAGCTGTCCCTAGCACTGCACTCTTCTGGACAGAGAGCTCTGATGTTGTTGTTGGGATCTGTTGGAGCCACTCTCCCAGCTTAGGAGTCACAGCCCCGAGTGCTCCTACCACCACTGGGACCACTTTGGCCTTCACTTTCCACATCCTCTCTAGTTCCTCTTTCAGGCCCTGGTACTTCTCCAGCTTCTCATACTCCTTCCTGATGTTGCTGTCACTTGGCACTGCTACATCTATCACCACCGCTGTCTTCTGGTCCTTGTCTATTACTACGATGTCTGGTTGATTGGCCAGTACCTGCCTGTCCATCTGGATCTGGAAGTCCCACAGAATCTTAGCCCTGCCTTAGCCTTAGCCTCCATGACCTTCTGTGGAATCTCCCATCTGGTCTTGGGAGGGTCTAGCCCATACACTGTTCAGATGTTCCTGTACACAATGCCAGCTACTTGGTTGTGCCGTTCAGTGTATGCTGTTCCTGCCTGCATCTTACATCCTGCCACTATGTGTTGGACTGTCTCTGAGGCATCTCTGCACAGTCTGCACCTTGGGTCCTGTCTAGTGTGGTAGACCCCTGCTTCAATGGATCTGGTGCTCAGTGCCTGTTCTTGTGCTGCTATGATCAGTGCCTCAGTGCTGTCTTTTAGTCCAGCCCTTTCCAGCCACTGGTAGGATTTCCCAATGTCAGCCACCTCAGCTATCTGTCGATGGTACATTCCATGCAGGGTCTTGTCTTGCCATGGCACTTCTTCTGCTTGATCTTCCTCCCATGTCTTCTGCTGCTTCAGGCATTCTCTCAGCAGCTCATCTTTGGGTGCCATCTTCCTGATGTACTCCTGGATGCTCTGGGTTTCATCCAGGACAGTGGCTTTCACACTCAACAAACCCCGCCCGCCTTCTTTCCGGCTGGTGTACAGTCTCTGGGTGTTGGATCTGGGGTGGAAACCTCTGTACATTGTGAGGAGCTTCCGGGTCTTCACATTGGCAGCCTCCATGTCCTCCTTTGGCCAGCTCACTATACCGGCAGGGTATCTGATGAATGGCAGGGCGTACCTGTTGATGGTGTGGATCTTGTTCTTCCCATTGAGCTGGCTCTTCAGGACCTGTCTTATCCTTTGGTGGTACTTGGATGTTGCTGTCTTCCTTGCCTCCTCATCGTGAGTCCCATGTGACTGTGGGATGCCAAGGTACTTGTAGCTGGTCTGTATGTCTGCTATGTGGCCTGCCGGTAGTTCCACCCCATCAGTCTTGACTACCTTCCCTCTCTTTACTACCATCCGGCCACACTTCTCCAGTCCAAATGACATCCCAATATCCTCACGGTAGATCCGTGTCAGGTGGATTAGCGAGTTGATGTCTCGTTCATTCTTAGCATACAGCTTGATGTCATCCATGTAGAGGAGGTGGCTAATGGTAGTTCCACTCTTGAACTTGTAACCGTATCCAGTCCTTGTGATTATCTGGCTGAGGGGGTTCAAGCCAATGCAGAACAGCAGCGGGGACAGCGCATCACCTTGGTATATGCCGCACTTGATGGCCACTTGTGCAAGCTGTCTTGAGTTGACTTCCAGTGTTGTCTTCCACAGTCCCACTGAGTTCTTGAGGAAGGTCCTTAGTGTCCTGTTGACTTTGTATAGCGCCAGACATTCACAGATCCATGTGTGCGGCATTGAGTCGTAGGCTTTCCTGTAGTCAATCCAGGCTGTGCTCAGATTGGTCTGTCTAGACCTTGAGTCTTGGGTGACTGCTCTATCTATGAGCAACTGGTGTTTTGAGCCTCTGGTGTTGTTCCCAATGCCCTTCTGAGCTGTGCTCAGGTACTGGCCCATGTGGTCCTGTAGCTTGGCGGCTAGGATGCCTGATAGGACTTTCCAGGTTGTGGGGAGGCAGGTTATTGGCCGGTAGTTGGACAGTGCTGTTCCCTTGTGGGGGGTCTTTCATGATCAGCACTGTCCTTCCTTGTGTTAGCCAGTCTGGGTGGGAGCCTGCTGCTAGCAGCTGGTTCATCTGTGCTGCTAGGCGTTCATGCACTGCTGTTAGTTTTGTTAGCCAGGAGGTGTGGATCATGTCCGGTCCAGGTGCTGTCCAGCTCTTCATGTTCTTGACCCACTGTTGGATGTCTGCTACTGTGATGGTGACTGGTTCCTGTTCTGGGAGATTGCTGTGGTCTGTTCTCAGGTCCTGCAGCCACTTTGCACTGGTGTTATGAGTCTTCTCTTTCTCCCATATGTTCTTCCAGTACTGTTCAGTTTCTGCTGTTATTGTGTTGTTGCACTGCAGTTGGGAGTACACCTTAGATGGTTCTTTGGAGAACAGGGCATTTATCTTTTTGGCCTCTGCTTCTCTAGTGTATCTCCTTAGCCTGGTAGCCAGTGCTGTGAGCCTTTGTTTAGCAGTCTCTAGGGCTTCACATTGAGTCAGGCCCTTGTATTTTTTCAGCAGCTAAGTCTTATCCATAATCTCTACACCCTTCTGTAGTTCCACCAGCTGACTAACTTCTCTCCGGGTTGCCTTGATCTTATTCTCCAACCTCATTTTCCAGGGGGGGGGTATGTACTGCTGCTCTTTTTGATCATGTAGCTAAGCATCTCCAGGATTACAGAGGCTGTAGCATATACCAGTTCATTGGTTTGAGTTATGGTGGTAGTAGGAATTGTCATTAGGGCTCTATTGGCATCTTCTAGCATACTATCTGATGGTACTTCTCCCACGAGCTTTGGTAATCGGTCTCGAGGGTTGACTGTAGCTAGTTTATCCATGATCTTATGCCTCATAGCAGCTGCTGTGCTCTGTAATGGAAGGGGTGGCAGTGAAGTTCCAGCTTCAGCTGTTGGCTGCACATCTAGTTGTTCTTCTGGGTCTTCTTCTTGAGTCCAGGATGTAATGTGGAGTTGGTCTATCTCAAGTTGTGAGAGCAGCTGCCTCTTTACTATGTTGAAGCGTTGGGTAACTAGCTGTTTCTCAGTTAGCGTGGATGTAGGTCTTTTGTCCATCCATAGTTCCCTCATACATTTCATATATCCCCTCTCATTAGGTCTACTGTTGTAGTAGCATTCCATCAATTCCAGGTTCTCTTGTCTCATCCATGTATGGTTTGTTCCAGTAGCCCACTTATCAGATTGTCCTGGTTCCCCAACACCTGGTGCAGACCTTATTAATCCAGGCAACATCCAAGCCAGCATGACTCTCCTAGTTTGTGTCACTCTCACATGCGACCTATTGAAGGACCCCGGGGGGTGGGTTGGCACAACCCCACCCACTTCTAAAGCCCTTCCCCCAGACTAAGGGGGAAGCGGCACTAAACGGGGCTTCAAAAGATTCCGGGGGACAACTAAAGAGAAAACAGGGACGGGTGTGAAGGTCACAGGTTCAAAACTAGGGTTTCGGAAGGGGATACCGAGCAGAGAACCCCGGACAGCGCCCACTGCTCCCGAAAGGTGTCGAGGAAACCAGCGGACGCCGCCCAGAGGAACTCTGCCCATAGACGTGCACAGACGAGGGAGCGGAAATAGGCCCCACAGTCGCAGGCCCCTCCCTCTGCCAACCTCCTCTCTCGAGTTTTATAGGTAGCTACCTTGGCATAAGCTAAGAGGAGGTTGGCGAGGAGGTCCCATGACTTGGTGGGGCCACGGATGGGGAGTGCATAAAGGTACAAGTGTGGGGAAAAGTGCAGCCAGAACCTCAATAGGAGGTTCTGGAGGAGCCGGAAAAGGGGCTGCAACCTGGCGCAGTCTAGATAGACGTGCGCCAGGGTCTCCCTCACACTGCAAAACGGGCAAGTATCAGGGCAAGGGGTGAACCACACCAAGAACACACCCGTGCTCACGGCTCCATGTAGAAGCCGCCAACTGATGTCCCCGGCGGGCCTTGGAGTGAGGGTGGCATAGAGACTGGCCCACCGGGGTTCCTCACCCACTGCGGGTGGAATCAGGTCCCGCCACTTTGTATCAGGGCGGGACGCTAGGGCGAGGAAATGTACAGTATGGAGCACGAGCGTGTACAGCTAGTCCTCACTTAGTGACCTACTCATTTAGTGACCCCTCGGAGTTATAACCAGCTCTCTGACGAGTTGGTATTATGGCGATGTACGAGAACTCGCATCAACTCTCTCAGATTCATCTCGTTCCCGCAGTCAGAACTAGCGTTTTTCGTCTATGTATTTTTACTTTATTGTGCACCCCAAAGTACAAGATGTTGGCGAAAAGGAAGAGCATGATTTCACCCGGAGAAAGCGCCAAGAAACAAAGGAAGGCTATCGATCTTGAGACAAAAATGAAGATAATAAACGAATATGAAGCTGGTAACAAAGTTAAAGCGATAGCATGTGACTTGGAGCTGGCGCATCAACTGTATCAACGATCTTGAAAGATAAAGATCGAGTGAAAGAAGCAGTGAAATCATCAAAAGGATATAAAGCCATAATAACTAGGCAGCAGAAAGGCCTCATTCACGAAATGGAAAAATTACTGGCGATATGGTTTGACGACCAGATACAAAAAAGAATGCCAATGAGCCTTTTAATAATTCAAGCAAAGGCACGCAGTATCTTTGAAACTTTGAAAGCGCGCGAAAATGAAGAGTCAACGGAAACATTTACGGCAAGTCATGGATGGTTTCAACATTTTTGTCGGAGATTCAGCCTTCATAATCAAAGTATCAGTGGTGAGGCGGCAAGCGTGGACATAGAAGCATCAGAAAGATTTGTGGATGAATTTGACGAAAAGATCGAGAAAGGCGGGTATCGTCCAGAACAGATCTTTAATGCAGACGAAACCGGACTATTTTGGAAAAAAATACCCGAAAGATCCTACATACACAAAGAGGCTAAAGCAATGCCCGGTTTCAAGGCTTTTAAGGGAAGGGTCACGTTGTTGTTGGGAGGAAATGTCGCTGGATTTCAGTTAAAACCTTTTCTCATCTATCGTTCTGCAAACCCACGTGCACTGAAGCAGGTTAGTAAGCACATGCTGCCCGTTTACTATCGTTCAAATAACAAAGCATGGATGACGCAATCTTTATGTGAGGACTGGTTCATGAACTGCTTCATACCCTTGGTCAAGCATTACTGTCTGGAAAACGGTGTTCCCTTTAAAATTATCCTCCTACTTGATAACGCCCCAGGCCACCCCCAGCATCTTGATGATCTACACCCTGATGTAAAGGTCGTGTATCTGCCTAAAAACACAACTGCTGTGTTACAACCAATGGACCAGGGGGCTCTCTCTACATTTAAAGCGCTATATTTGCGCGCAACATTTTCCAAAGCGGTAGCAGCAACAGAAAATAGTGAAGTAACCCTGCGCAATTTTTGGAAATCATATAATATTTTACACTGCATAAAGAACATTGAATCAGCTTGGGCGGGAGTGACAGAAAAGTGCATGCAAGGCATGTGGAAAAAATGCCTGAAACGTTTTGTAAATAATTTCGAAGGGTTTGAGAAAGACAAACATATTGATGTCATAAATAAAAAAATTGTGGAACTTGCTAATGTGCTTAATTTAGATGTTGAAGTGGAAGATATTGAAGAATTAGTGGAATACGTCGAGGGAGAGCTAACTAACGAAGATTTAATAGAGTTGGAAGCGCAGCAGCACTTGAAAGAGGAGGAAGAAGAAGAAGAGGAAAGAGTGGAAGAAGTACAAAAGAAGTTCACTGTAAAGGGGTTAGCTGATGTCTTCTCCAAAGTGAATGCAGCGATGTTAGAACTAGAGAGTATGGACCCTGTAGTAACCCTTGGGGAGGAAGGGGTTAACACTCTGGTCAGTGAGTCCCAGGACAGCCAATAGGAACAAAGCACAGCTTTTTGAAATGTAACAGCAGCCTGGCCTGGGCTTGTTTGGATGCAGCAGAGCTCCTGGAAGGATCAGGAGGAGGCCAGAGGGGCCTGAGGAAGAATCCAGCAACATCCTTACCAGAGATAAGTTAAGTTTCGTACTGACCAGGCGTGAGTAGAACAGGGAATGTTTATTTAGATGCGGTCAGGGTATTTTCTTTGTTTTTGGATTTCTCTGTGCTGAGCACATGTACCCCCTCCCACTACCCTGTAACTACCTAAGTTAGTTCCCAGAGAAGCAACTCGCTGTGTTTCTTATCTGTTCTTTTTGATTAAAGAGTTTACCTTTTAAGTAAGTTCTGGTTCTGTGTCCTGAAAGACAAGAGGTTTGTGCGCACGTGCCTTAGACTGCACAGGCAGCTACTAAAGGGAACCCTGTTCCAGTTCCAGCTCATATTGCAGCTGGGGTCCAGTCACTTTCCTGAGAGAGGAATAAA